>CAUOFW020001781.1:600000-926659 GCA_963454935.2 Ilex paraguariensis
TGACAACGAAAAGAAAATCAAGCACCCCCCCCCCCAAAAAAAAAAAATACAAGGACCTAGGGTGTCCAACTGTGTCATGTGTCATTGGAAACTTTAGAATAGAACAAGCACTGCTGGATCTTAGATCTAGTGTCAATTTGCTCACTTTCTCTATCTACCAACAATTGGATCTGGGTGAACTCAAATGCACATATATCACACTCTAGTTAACAGATAGGTCTGTCAAAGTTCCATGAGGCATTGTTGAGGATGTCCTTATCTAAGTGGACAACTTCATCTTCATGTTAACTTCATTGTTTTAGATACTTAGCCAGCAATGCATTCAGAGAACGAAATTCCCGTCATCCTTGATAGACCCTTCCTAGCAAATTCAAATACATTGATCAATTGCAGGTATGCAGTCATGAAATTAACTTTTGGAAATATGACTCATGAGCTTAATATTTTCAATATTGCCAAATACCCAAGAGAGGACAAGGAATCGAGAGAAGTAAATTCCATTGAGTCTTTGATCCATGAACATATGAATGATACATTTTGTGAAACCTCTGTTGAATCTTGTCTATTAGAACCTATCACATCTGAGTTAACAGATGATGATCAAAATCCAAAGAGTTGCCACGCTTATGCTATTGAGACATGGGCTCCCAAATTTGAAGAACTTTCATCAAGTGGTACAAAGCCACTTTCATCAAGTGTCAAACCACCAAAGTCTAAACTAAAACCCCTCCCATCTGACCTAAAATATGCATTCTTCGGGGAAGATGAGTCTTACCCAATGGTAATTTAATCTAAGCTTACAGAGTTGCTAGAGTCTAAGCTGATTGAAGTTCTTAGATGTCATAAAAGCACCATTGGGTGGAACATTGCTGATTTGAAAGGCATAGGCTCGTTAATTTGTAATCATGCTATATACCTTGAGGAGGATTCAAAACCCTCTCGTCAAATCCAGCGAAAGTTGAACCCTCACATAAAGGAGGTTGTAAGGATTGAGGTGCTCAAACTATTGGATGCCAGAATAATCTTTCCCATCTCTGACAGTAAATGGGTTAGCCCAACCCATTGTGCCCAAAAGTCTGGGATCACAGTGGTTAAAAATGATGTCAATGAGTTGGTACCAAATCGAGTTGTCACAGGATGGCGAATGTGCATAGACTATTGAAAACTTAATTTGGTAACTAGGAAAGACCATTTTCCTCTTCCCTTTCTTGACCAAGTCTTAGAAAGAATTGCAAGTCATGCATTATACTGTTTCTTATATGGGTATTCTGGGTATAATCAAATTGATATAGCACTAGATGACCAAGAGAAAACAACATTCACAACCCTCTTTGGCACCTTTGCATTCAAAAGGATGTTGTTTGGACTTTGTAACATTCCTACAACATTCCAAAGGTGCATGCTGAGTTTGTTTAGTGACATGGTTGAGAAATTTTTGGAAGTGTTCATGGATGATTTTTCTATATATGGTGATCCGTTTGATTTGTGTCATACAAATCTAGAAAAAAGTGTTGATAAGATGTAAGGAAGCCAATCTAGTGCTCAATTGGGAGAAATGCCATTTCATGGTAACACAAGGCATTGTTCTGGGTCACATTGTGTCGTTTGAAGGCATAAAAGTTGATAAGGCAAAAATAGATCTGATTGAAAATTTACATGCTCCCAAGACTATTAAAGATGTCCGATCATTTTTAGGACATATAGGGTTCTATAGGAGATTTATAAAAGACTTTAGTATTATATCTAAACTCATGTGTCATCTCCTAAGTCAGGATGTAACTTTTTTGTGGAGTGAAGCATGCTAGAAAGCTTTTGATAAGCTTAAGAGTATGTTAATTTATGTCCCAATAATGCAACCCCCTAACTGGACTCTACCATTTGAATTGATGTGTGATGCAAGTGATTAAGCTGTAGGAGCTGTGTTGAGACAAAAAAAGGATAAGAAACCCTACGTGATTTACTATGCAAACAAAATTTTGAATGATGCTCAAATGAATTATTTCACAACTGAAAAAGATTGCTTGATGTAGTTTTTGCTTCAGAGAAATTTCGTTCTTACCTTGTTGGTTCATCTGTTATTGTGTTCACTGACCATGCAGCATTAAAATTCTTGTTCACAAAGAAAGATGCCAAGCCATGGCTCTAAAGATGCATACTCTTATTACAAGAGTTTGATCTTATCATTAAGGACAAGAAAGGTGTTGAGAATGTGGTGGCACATCAATGAAAATTTCTCTGATAAACAATTGTTCAAAATCTTGGAAACACCATGGTATGCTGATATTGCTAACTTCCTTGGTACTGGTATGCATCCTCCTTACTTTAAACTGATGGATAAGAAGAAATTTCTGAGGGAGATTTATAATTTCTTTTGGGAGGATCCATACGTGTTTAAGTACTATAAGGATCAAATTATATGGCGTTGCATCCCCAATCATAAGAACATACATGTAATATCTTTTTTGTTATTCTGAAGCATTTGGTGGCCATTTTTTCATCTAAAAAAATCACTGCAAAAATCTTGCTGTGTGAATTTTATTGGCCTACACTTTTTAAAGATGTCCATGCCTTTTGTCTAACTTGTGATAGATGTCAAAGGTTGGGAAGCATTTCTAAAAAATACATGATGCCCTTGAACCCAATTCTGGTAATTAAAATTTTTTATTGTTGGGGCATCAATTTTATGGGACTATTTTCCCATTCCTTTGGCTATCTATATATTTTAGTGATTGTTGACTATGTTTTCAAATAGGTTGAAGTAATTTCATGCCGAAATAATGATCACCAAACAGTGATCAAATTTTTAAAAGAAAACATTTTGTCGAAGTTTGGAATTCCTAAATCCATTATAAGTGATGGGGGTGCTCATTTTTGTAATCATTTTTTTTGAAATTTGATGAAAAAGTACTTGATTTCTCATAAAATTGCAACCCCCTTATCATCCACAAACTAGTGGACAGGCTGAATTAGCTAATCGAGAGATCAAACTGATTTTAAAAAAAATGGTAAATCTAGATTACAAAGATTGATTGTTAAGACTATCTGATGTACTCTTGGTATATTGCATTGCTCTTAAAATAATTTTGGGCATGTCTCCTTATCGATTAGTCTATGGCACGCCTTTTCACTTACCTGTGGAATTGGAACACAGAGCATATTGGATCATTAAAGCAATGAACTTTGACTTAGACAAGGCCGAAATCTCAAGAAAATTTCAGATTAATGAGTTAGAAGAATTGAGAAATGAGGCATATGACAATGCCAAAATTGCAAAGGAAAGGATGAAAGTTTTTCTTGACAAAAATATAGTGAAAAAATCTTTTACCCCTTCACAGAAAGTCCTCTTATTCAATACAAGGCTCCGCCTATTTCTTGGTAAGTTGAGATCTAGGTAGACTGAGCCTTACATTGTGAAACAAATGTTTGGACATGGAGTAGTGGATGTGAAAAATCCATCAAATGGTAATATTTTTACTGTCAATGGTCAGCGTTTGAAACTATTTTTTGAAGACTTTGTTAAAGATGTGAAAACCATTTTTTAATAGATCCAGAATATTTTACCGAGATTCACGCCTATCGACACAAAAGGGGTCGGGTCAGAAAAAATCCAATCCAATCCAACCCAACCCGGACATCTTTATAAGGCCTCCAACCCTTTCCCTTTTCCCCCATCCGCCATTCTTCTTCTTTTTCTTCTTCTTTTTCTTCCCTTTTCTGTAAAACGATCCACTATCTGCAACTCCATGGCCACATACTCCACCGACAAAATCCTTTGCTTCATGTTTTGCATTTTAATTTTGTACTTGCTCATGGGTGTCCTACTTCTATTTACACTCACGCACAAGAAACCCTGATCTTCGTAAAGATGATTAATTTGTATTTTTTGTTTGTAGGCATTGGTAGATAAACAGATCTCTACTTTCAAATCTAACTCCACTTTGCGTATACTGGTAACTTTGAAATATTGGGGAAAATGTTGAGTTTTGGTTAGGGGTGAGAACTACAGTTCATATTTTGTGCTTTAAAAAAATTCCTGATCATATTGCATATTTTTGTCTTGTATTTTGTATTTAAAGCAGCTTCAATCATCTTTGTGAATCGTAGACGTTAAAGAACTAGATAGAGAGTCTTAAAGCTTAACAAGCATATATAGTAAGTTTTTTTGGTTCTATTTAGGCATTTTACGCACTTTTTCATTTGATGTGCATTCTATGATAATGAGAAAAGCAAGATTGGTGAGAAAAACTGAAATTCAATAAGAGCAAGCGAAACCACTGTATGGCAGAAGCACTTTTGTTAAACGTTGTCGTGTCAAAAGACTTGGTGCCTGTAAACAATGTGGTAGGATCTTTCACATGAAAGAATATAATCAGTGTTCTGAACTAATTTTTAATCACGCACTCGATCGATTAGACTAGATAGTGAATGGGCAGAGTAAGAATTATCCTAAGACTCCATGTTATTCCGATAATGTACTTACTCATTTTGTGTGACAAGAAATTAGAAGAGTCACTGATTGTTCGAATGGCATGGAGACAGGGGAAGACTCGAATTAGAATGCCTTTTGACAAAACTGGAAAAAAAAGTTTTGGGATGAAAGCCAAAGGTTCAAACTTTTTTGAAAAGTGTAAATATCTTTTTGTTAATTGTAAAATTTTTTGTTGAAATGAAAACATAGGCCGAGTAACGAACATCCTAGAATACCAACCTGAAGCATGGGTAAGGACTTATCCTAAGACACCATGATTTTTCCAAGTTCAAAATTATGTATATAACCTTCTTTTAATGTGTGTATATAAATGTGCATAAAATTATGATTTTTGATTTGGTGTTCGAATGCCAATTCACGTTTGAACGTTGGCCACTTACAGTACTTTGGCCTTTGTAGGACATGAAAAGTACTGGGAGCACCAAATGTTCAAACACCTAATTAACGTTTGAACTAAGACCTAACGTTCAAACTCCATATCAACGTTCAAACGCTAGGAGCTTCCAATACTTTTGGTCTTTGCATGACATGAAAAGTACTTGGAGCACCAAATGTTCGAACGACAGTTTAACATTAGAACCATCTGTTAAAAATCCTTTTATACATGTTCGAATGCCAGTAACGTTCGAACGTTGCCTGCTTGGGTACAAATACCTGGTTCATCTTCTCTATTTCAAAACCACCCAAAACCCTTGCAAACCCTCAAAACCCTTGTCGAATTTTCACCTCCCCGACCTCTAAACCCCATTCATTCTCAATTTCTACCCAAAATCCACCATCCCAAACACATTCCTATTTCATTTCTCACATTTTCACCAAGAAATCCAAACTTTTCTTGCCCTAAAACCCCAGAACTCTTAGAATCATGCCTCCAAGAATAAAGATGCCCGCTAGGCGCAAGGTGGCCAACCAAGAGCCTAATTTTTTGGATGAAGTGTTCAAGGAACGAGAGGGAAGGCCACCCATAGTTCAAAGGTATGATAGAACCTGATTCCCCAATGCTCTCAATGCAAATAGGTATGATAATTTTTTTCAAAACCAACCAATAGTTTGTGAACAAACAATTGATTTGATTGATTTTGTGGAGTTGGGGCTTTATGACAATATGTAGGTGAGGGTTTGGACAATGTACTTAAGGAATGGAGGGGAGGCCGTGAAGGATTTGGTGCAAGAGTTCTACTCCAACGCCAAAATTGTTAATGGGGCAATTAAGACATATGTGAGGGGAGCTCACATCAATGTCGATGTAGATTATATTGTGGAGATGAGGACCGTACCAAGGGTACTAAGGCTGAGCTACCCTTAGAAAGAATGTGGGGATGGATGTAGTTGGTGTAGAGTTTACAGGCTTGGCAATGTTTGCTTAGGGAGGACAAAGATTTTTTAGGCAAGCTGAATTGACGGACAAGTACAAAATGTTAAACTTGATTGCCATCTCCAACCTTGCCCCTATCGGACGTAAGAATGAGATACTCCCGGAGATGCCCCAATTGCTATACACAATAAAAGGGGCCAAAGCATAGACCTCCCGTCCTTGATCTTAATGGAGATGATAAAGGGGTGTGATGTGAAGAGGAATTCACTCCCTTTCAGTACACTTGTGGTGGAGATGTGCCTGAAGTGGAGAATGCAAGTCAGGCCACAGATGGGAGTGCAAAAGTCGATGGGACCGTTGAACAAGGCATTCTTCCAAAGGAGCCGATCACAGCGGCGGCCCAACAATGAGATAGGATGTGCCACCGGCTCAAGGCATCAATGAGGTGCAGGATGCTTTGGACACCAAGGAGTAGAGAGAGGCCGAGGAGGCAGAGGCACAGACATAGACCCAGACTGAGGCAGGTACCAGTACCAGCACCCGACAATTATTACGAGACATCATGCTTGGCATTGAGGCCAAGCAAGATGAGATTCTCCAATAGTAGGAGGAGATTCTCAGCCTTTTGAGGGGTGGAGCTAGAGAACTATTAGGCGCTGGGGAGACGAAAGAGTGAGAGAGATTTCTGTACTTGAGAGTGGATGACTGGTTGTTGTTTTTAGATGATTTGAATCTTTTTTGTGTTAAATGATGAGACTTTGTAAAATGAATGAATTAGTTTTTGTTATATTTTATCTTTTTAAATGCATGTGTTAGACTTAACATTACATTGTTTTTTGTTAAATAATTGATGGAACAAATGTTAATACAGTGACTAAAGCACATGATCGGTTTGACACCTCACCTAACAATCCAAACCTAAAACCACATGCTTTGAAAAAATGATATTTTCTCTATGCTCAAATGTCAAATGTACGTTAATATTTGTTATTCTTAAAGTACAAGATGACCAGACTCAAAAATAGAATTGATATGTAACTGAAATTCTTAGAAAACCTAACATAACCAGTAGAAATAACAAAGAATATCATGGTAAGTTTTCGAGCCTTGCGATGCTTTTGAGAGAAAATCAACATTTACTCAAATAAGGTTTTTCACTTTCTATCCTTGAATAGTCTCATTAAAATTATTATCAATTGAAACAAATAGAGCAATCTATTGACGTATCCCACAAAGAATCTGTTCATATGACACATACGTGAGCAAATGCTTGAGAAAGGATCTTAGGTCATCTTTGATTTAATTTTAAGCTTTAGCCATTTCTTTTACAAAATTATATCCCTAGTTTGTCGTGATTGAGCCTTTAAAGTGTAATTTCTTTTTCAGGTAACCCATATGATACTCAAGCCACAGAAAAATATATTTGACATACCTTTACTATCTAATTTTCTTGCACCCTCTTATAAATCAGTATGATACAGATAAGTAAGAGAAAAAGAAAAGAAGATGGTGGCTACTATTCAAAGAAAGAAAAATCTGAGGAAACAACTAAAAAAGAAAGAGAAAGGAAAATAGAAAATGACCAAGAATGTGAAAAATGAGAAAAAGAATGAAAGAAAGAAATACCATGTAGGTGAATTTCGAAAAGCTAAAAAGAGGTGTGCTACATTACATAAAGAAAGGATAGTTTTTGAATAATATTGACGTCGTTTCTTAAACCACTAACCCCTGGCCACATTACAACCTATACAAGCCCTAATTGATCTCAAGTCTGATGCATGTATAGGTCGTCAACCAAAAGTCTAGGGTATGTTAATAGTATTACTTTAATTGTATCAATATTCTTCCATGAAATTATGCCAAACATGATTAGTCTGTTTTCTTAGATTTCACTCATGTACTAATTGTGCATGTGAATTTACAATTAGCCTTCTTCTGATCACATGCCATTTGAGAGTAAAGTCATTAAAATCGGAGGGAATTCTTGCTGAGGGCATTCTAAGAGAGGTTTTGAAATCAAAGCTATCCATGGAAGGTTGTAAAGAGGAGTGTTTGTTATATAACAATTCCTTTCGCTAGAATGATTATTCCTATTGCATAGGGAATTTCAAATATCAATGTGACAAATGCTTATTTTTGCATAGAATACGTATCTATGAAAGAGAAGTGTTTGGAAAACAAGTCGAGGGTTAGGTGTCTCAACGAACATGGTGCTAACTCACTCTGACAAGCAATTTCACACACACATTTGTTCGACTGAAGTTTGTGGGTAGCTTCACTAAAAACTCTCACGAGACAACACTCGTTCGCTAGAGGAAACCTAGGGGTTTAACAGCTTATTGCATTTGCTAAATGCAACCGGATGACCTACAAAAATGGCATTGTAAATAATTTTCCATTGAATTGTTGTTGTATTACTAGAGACTAGCAATATTTAGGTTGGAGGTGTGATGAATAGTTAAAATTAGCATCTTATAATGTTATTATGAGACTAATTGTGCTTTGATGGAGTTTAAATGATGACATTTCAGGAAAAATTTGCATAAAAGCCTAAAGTCAATGGATACCAAACTTTCATGTAACACCAACATGTTCTACAAGAAAATTGGAGAAGTTTGAAACAAGGCATGAATGTTCGAACGCCAATCCATGTTCGAATGTCCTCTTAAATTATTTGAAGACCAGACTGCTGAGGTGATGGCATATGGCATGTTGCAATTATTTTCACAAAAGACCAAGAGCTACTTGAGTACAATGTTCGAACGTCAATCAACGTTCGAACGCCATCTTGATTTATTTAAGGACCAGAATGATAAGACATGGCTTGCTATCTACTGTGGGTGACAAGTGCCACTTGAGTTCATATTTAAACTCCATTAAGCGTTCGACCACCCATAATAGAAGACACAACTCAACGTTCGAACGCCATAAAATGTTCGAACGTAGTCCCTAAACAAGTTGTAGAGTGGTTGAGGACTTTGTACTATTCTTTTACACTTCTTTACCTCCTACTCCTTGCCTATAAATACTCTCATTGTGGGAGCTTCAAAGGGCATGCACACTTAGGGAGTTAGTCTTAGACTTAGACTTACACTTACTTGCACTTAGATATATATAGGCATACATAGAGGGAGATATATCATCTTTTGGTTGAGGAGGAAACCCTCCAACAGTGACTAGCTTTCTTCTACTTTCATTATTAGTTTCATTTCCTCAAGTTTTTTATTCGTAGTGATTATTCCTCATTTCCTGGACCTCTACCCCCCTAAAACCCTTCTTTCCTACACAAAGCATCACCAATCCATCAAAAACCTTGATTTTCACTTAAAGCTTAGAATTTGGAGGAATGGCTAAATTGGGTAAGTCTTCACATGTATCCTTTGACATTTTTGAGTTGGTGTGAGGTTGGTTGTTGCCATTCATCGTCCTAAGGACATTTTTGATAGTGATGGCTCGTACTGAGCAAACGGGCCCCAACTCTCCATCGCCAGTGGGAATCGGATACCACAAGAGGATTGAGGCAGGGCCCAATGGCAGGGAACAAAGGAATAAACAAAATAATGACCTTCGCATGGAGAGCATAAAGGGCAAGAATGTGACGTGTGAGTGGCAAGTAGATTGGCCCACCCTTGGGCCAAACGATGACGTGGTCTGAGTGATAGAGGGACATGGCATCAATGTTTGGTTCCAGCCAGTGGGGGGATTTGTGCTTCACATCTTTAGGGAGTTTTATCAAAAGTTGATGGTGGTGGATGAGGACTTGTGTTTGTTGAAGACAAATGTGAGAGGAAAGGTGATGGAGGTCACGCCAGCAGTCATTATAAAGGCATTATAGTACCAGAGACCTCCTCCCAACACCACAGTTTATCCTTACAACTCCCACGGGAGGAAGTCACTCTAGGAATATGCAAGTTATATCCAATTTCTTTATACCAAATGTCTCCCATATATGCATATAAGATCCTCAATGCTTTCTATCTTCTACAGTAACCCTTGTAACCTATTCTTAAGTCATTCTATATGCATATTATGCATAATAACAAATATACCTTTGTAGTAGATACATGGGGGGTTATAGTGTTTATCTTATGCCATAAAAAGGCTTAGTTAATCTACACACATAAAAAAAAATCTACACACTTTGTTTTCTTGTTCAGGCTCAATGAATCATTCAGGTTGGTCAATGAATATTTCCTTTTTTAGGCCACAATTCAAAAAAGTAGTTTTCACATCCATTTGATGAATTTCTAAGTCATGGATTGCAATTAAAAGTCTAATAGATGTCACTTAGTAATCATAGAAAAAGTACCAAAAAATTCAAGGTCTTCTTTTTGTTTAAAATCCTTAGTGACAAGTCTAGCCTTATACTTGTTTATAGATCCAATTGATTTCATTTTCTTTCTAAGGACCCATTTACGTCCAATAGTTTTAAAACCTGGTGGTAGATCTACGAATTTTCAAGTTTTGTTAGAAATTAGTGAATCCATCTCGTTATTTACAGCTTCTTTCCAAAAAAAATAGCATCATTTCCACATAATGTTTCTCATAGTGAAGCATGATTTTCATAAATATTAAAAATAACATACTCAGGACCAAAATATTTTTCAATTCTAGCTCTTTTACTCCTTCGAGGTTCAAAATCAGAATTTTCTTGATTTTGTAAGCTAAGACTAAAAGAGTTAGAATCATTTAAAATAATTTCTTGGCCCTGTTTTTTTTTAATTTAAAAGAAAATTTTCTCCATGAAAAATAGCATTCCCTGACTCAAAAATCACCTTGTGTTCAATATCTAAAAATATGTAAGCCAAAATATTTAATGTATATCCAAGAAAAACACAAGTAACAACTCTAACATCCAATTTGGGTAATCTAACATAGTCTAGACAATCACATACCTTAAAATATCTCAAATTCGACTTATACCATTTCTACAACTCAAAAAGAGTCAATTTTGTCGCTTTATGTGGTACCCGATTCAAAACATGACAAGTTGTTAATATTACATCACCCCAAAGATTGGAAAGAGTACTAGAATAAATTAACGTGACATTAGTTAACTCAATAAGTGTTTTAGTCTTTCTTTTAGCCACACCATTAGAATTAGGCGAATGTGGAGATGTGGTCTCATGGATAATTCCTAAAGACTGAACACAAAGAATTGAATCTGATAAATTCGTACTCCACTATCGCTTCTAATTCTATTAATCTTTTTATTGAATTGATATACTACTTCATGAAGAAATTCTTTAAATTTATCAAATGCATCATTTATTTTCTAGCAAATAAATATATACATACCTTGAAAAATCATCAACAAAAGTGACGTGGATGTCAAAATAGCCTCAAATTTTTAAATATTGGTGTGAATTAACTCAAGCAATTCGATACTTCACTCAACACTTTTGGAATGATGAAGTAAAGTTTGGACATAAAGCTAGAGCTGTCCAGACGAAGCAAACTCACTGGTGAAGAAAAGAGGAAGAAACAAGGAGGAATCAAAAAGATTGGTGCGTCCACATGTGTGACAAATATGAATAGTAAATTATATGCATTTGGACAAGTGTTTGTACCATTTAAACGTACCACCCATTTTACCAGTTCCTTGTTCTCTAACTTTGACTAGGTTTTGACGTCTTAATCTCCATATAAATACTTGTAATTACCTCAATTTGGGTCGTGTCTATAATTTCATATACCTAAAGGGATCTATCTGATTAATGACAAACTTTAGGCAACCTGAATGTAATTTTCCCTACGTTTGATAACTCATTTTTTTTTTCGGCACAAAACGGCGAATAGGCTTGGCTGGTTACCTCTTAGCGGTTCTCTTTTATTTCTCCTTTCTCGCCGGAGGCCGAACCTGAACTCTACCGACTAGCTATCAAGTGAAGTTTTTGGTCTCTCTTCTCTATCTTTTTTGAAGATCTGCCAAATACTTTCACAATCCCACCCTCGCTGACACACACATTGTCACATAGAGTAAAACACGCATGCACTATATGTTAACACAAGTCCACACACAAACGCATAGTGACAAAGTCGCGAATACACTGAACTCTGTGTTGTTCGTCTCTTGTAGTTGGTGTGAGCATTTTGTTTAATGAGAATAAATTTCCAGCAGAATGTGTTCGCAAGCACTAAATATCGTTGCTTGTTGAAATTGCTCTATAGAATTTGTATTTATTGACGCATATTGAAAAATTTGTTGAAATTGAGTCATTGGCGGTCATCTGTGCAAGTTAAAGTGTTTAAGCTAATGAGTGTACAAGGTCGAGTTGGCACAGTGCTATCATTGCTATTTTTCCATTTGCTTTTTTTTTTTTTTTGGTTTCTGTTTGGGCAACTTCATTTGTGCAACCCAAGAATCCCCAAATTTCATTCCAAGTCGGGCAGCCAACCCAAAACATCAACATGAGTTTAAAATTCTAAGCAGGGACAGCTTTCAAGTTGAAGGTTTTGGAGTGAACCTTAGGTTGAGGGTGTTTAAATTTAGCAGGGTAGTGTGTGGATTGAAGGGTTTGGTCCATTTTGGGGTGAAACTTGGCTTGAGGATTTTATAACTTTGGTTGACCTCACAACCAATCCAAATCATCAAGTTCTACTCACATATTGAACTTGTGCTGCCTAACTTGAATTTTTACATAATATTCTATAGGATTTTCACATGCAGACCGTTTCTTAAAATGCATAATGATGATGCCTAAAATAAATTTCAAGTGTTAGCTCAGGAGTTCAACTCAGACCGGTCAGACATATTAACTGAGGTCAAAAGGCAAGGGCTGGGTTGAATGTCTCTTGAGGCAAGACAACGGTTGGATAACCACGAGAGGTTCCTAAAGTATTAGGAAGCTATAATCAAGGCACCTAATTTCAACCAACCAAGATTTTCTCCTAGAATTAAGGAGAACCACACCAAGTAAGGGCAAGAATCTCAGCCAGGATCCCCCCTAGCAGGGAATGACCTTATATATGCAATGTAACGCCTCCTAACAGGGAAGGAACCCTAGAAACGCAAAAGAGTCACTATAACCTTGTAACTGCGATTATTAAAAAAAAAGGAACAAGAGCCTCCATTCCAAAGTGGACTAACCGAGCTCCCAAGCTGGTGAACCACTATAATTCTGTTGTCTTAACTTCTAGAGCCCTGGATATTATTGCATTGTCTTAGCAACCTAACGTAATCCCAGCTCATCTTTTGTAAAAAAGTGCATTAACGCCATCAGTTTGGCGACGTCTGTGAGAACGACTTTTCCTGTTACAAATAAAACTAATTTTTTAGTGACTGATGGTATCAACGTGAAACATGAGCCGAAGTCAGACCAATCTTCTACGGATGCAAGATCAACAAGAAGCCGCAAATAGCAGACAACCCGAAAACGTGCAAGAGGCTGATCCCCCTATGGGGGGCCTTCCCATGAATAATGAGATGAAGGCCCTTCATTTTGTCAGTGAACATCTGATAAAATAGAAAGAAGAGCTCTTAAAGCTCCTACAACGCCCACAGGAGGCGCGATCGACCCAAGGAGGCCAGAATAATCCACCACCAAGGGAGCAACTATATCTCGACCCCCTCAGAGAAGTTAATGAAGTGGGAGAGAATAGCTAGACCTTGGGGCAAGAACCTCGCCTACTCCCTAGGAATGGTCACAATGAGAAAGTGCAAAGTTAGTATAAGGAAGGGGAGAGGAGCGACTTCTTCCTTTATCAATAGGAGAGAAGAGAACACCACTGGGAGCAACGTTTCAAAGACATCCAGCAAGAGCTCAGCCAGATGAAGGAGACAGTGAAGAGCAAAACCCCAGTCACTATGGATGCCTTAGTATAACAAATCGAATCCCCATTCACTGCTGGGGTGTTGTACTTCCCTCTCTCACCTAAATTCAGAATGCCGTAGGTGGATGCTTTCGATGGGATAAAAGATCTCGTGGACCACCTCAACACCTACAAAAATTAAATGGAGTTGCATGGATATCAAGATCCAGTAAGATGCAGGGCCTTTGTTATTACCCTGAAAGACTCAGCCTTAGCATGGTTTAACAGACTCCCCCCCAGCCTTGATTTCCTCTTTTAAAGAACTGTCAATCTCGTTTGTGTCCTACTTCATTGGAGCTCGGACCTATAGGAAACTGAGCTACCATTTGTTAAATGTGAAACAGGGACCTAATGAGAACCTACAGTCTTATGTCCAACGGTTCAACTCAGAATCTTTGAAGGTGGATGTCCCAGACGAAAAATTTGCTATTACAACCTTCATAGCAGGTCTGGGAGTTCAGTCAAAAGATCTGATGTTTTCCATCTCAAAGAACCCCCAGGCTAGTATGGCGGAGGTGCTTGTCAAAGCAAAAAAGTACATAAATGGTGAGGAAACACTCCTCTCCAAGGTCGGGAGCTCTTCTTCGAGAAAGGAGAAAGGGAAGGAAGAAAATAAGAGAGAACGAAGTCCTAGAAAGGAAAGAGAGTGAGGCAGGTCTCCAAGAAGAGACAGAGAGCGTTCTCCGAAGAGAAGAGGACATATCAGGGATCGCCTCGGCCCTCCACAACCAAAGCTACAACCAAGGTATGCACCCCGGCAGCTCACTCCTCCGATTGCTATAGTATCTCAGATACTGTATGAGGTGCAAAATGAGAAGTTTTTAAGGTGGCCACCCTGGATGAAAGTAGACCTGGCAAAAGGGATCCTACGAGGTATTGTGACTTCCACAAAGACCATGGTCATCACACCGACGACTGTATCCAATTGAAGAAGGAAATAGAATTTCTAATCTAGCGAGGGTAGCTGCGACGCTATGTGGCTAATGATAATCAAAATTGAGCTCTCCCACCTTCACCCCCTCAGCGTCAAGCACCACACCAGCAACCTATGGGAGAAATCAGAGTGATATCTGGAGGATTTGTCGGAGGAGGAAGGTCCAGCTATGCCAAAAAGGCCCACTTGCAAAAAATCAGAGCCACAGAAGCTATCGAAGTATATACTGTGTCTAAGTCTCCACGCTTAGACATGGCTATCACTTTTTCAGATTCAGATCTGGAGGGCTGCCAACATCCCCATGATGACCCTTTGGTGGTAAGAGTTGTGGTGGCCAACAGGACTGTCCATCCTATTTTGATTGAC
Source organism: Ilex paraguariensis (assembly GCA_963454935.2). Classification (NCBI taxonomy): domain Eukaryota; kingdom Viridiplantae; phylum Streptophyta; class Magnoliopsida; order Aquifoliales; family Aquifoliaceae; genus Ilex; species Ilex paraguariensis. The sequence continues at coordinate 614,917 of CAUOFW020001781.1, forward strand.
AATGGCAGCTCGGCAGACATCATTTTTGCTTCTGTTTTCGACAAAATGGATATAGGAAGGGAAAAGTTTGAACCAGTAAGTGCCCACCTATTGGGATTCTCAGGAGAAAGAGAGCTGCCCCTGGGGTCAATCCAACTCATTTTGACCTTAGGTGACCTGTCCTGTCAAACTACAACAACTGTGAAATTCTTAGTGGTTGATGCACCTTTAACATACAATATGCTCCTTGGAAGACCCTCGCTCAATTCTATAAGGGTTATTCCCTAAGCCTATCACCTTGTAGTGAAGTTTCCAATAAAAAACGGAGTTGAAGTGGTCCAAGGAGACCAGCGCGTAGCACGGGAATGCTACATGGCATCCATGAGAAATAAGGAGGTTGAGAGCATCCAATTGGATGAGCTTGACATGAGGGATGAACTCGAGACCAGGCCAACACCATCAGAAGAGCTGAAACTTGTTCAAATTGATGAGGAGCTAGAGCATCTTGTTTACGTTGGATCCAAGCTGAGTAAGGGGATCAAAGATCTCCTCATCCAATTCCTGAAAAGGAACAAGGAAGTTTTTGCATGGAAGCAAGAGGACATGAAAGGGATTGATTCCTCTGTCATCACTCACAAGTTCAGCGTGAATCCAGCCTGTAAGCCCGTTAAGTAGAAGAGGAGGAGCTTCATCCCGGAGCGTCAGAAAGCCATCAACGAAGAGGTCAGCAAGCTCCTTCACGCGAAAGCTATTCGAGAAGTGGATTACCCAGTTTGGTTAGCCAATGTAGTCCTAGTCAAGAAGACAAACAACAAATGGCGTCTTTGCATTGACTTTATAGACCTCAACCGTGCTTGTCCGAAAGATAGTTTTCCTTTACCCCGGATAGATTTGATTGTAGATGCCACTGCAGGACATGAGCTCCTCGATTTCATGGATGCCTTTTCTGGGTACAATCAGATCAGGATGGATTCCAGTGACCAAGAGAAGACCTCATTCATAATTGAGCAAGGGACATACTACTATCAAGTGATGCCTTTCGGGTTAAAAAATGCAGAAGCCACTTACCAGCGCCTGGTGAATAAGATGTTTCAAAAATAGATTGGAACCTCCATGGAGGTCTATATTGGCGACATGCTGGTCAAGTCACTGAAGGCAAAGCTCCACATTAGACACCTAGCAGAGTCGTTTCAGGTCCTGAGAGAATACAAGATGAAGCTCAACCCAGCTAAGTGTGCCTTTGGGGTGTCAGCAGGAAAATTTTTGGGCTTCATAGTTAATAGCAGAGGGATAGAGGCTAACCCAGAAAATGTAAAAGCAGTGTTGGATATGCAGCCTCCCTCCAACACGAGGGAAATACAGCGTTTAACTGGGAGAATAGCTAACCTGAGTCGCTTCGTTTCTAGATCAAGCGACAAGTGTCAGCCCTTCTTTCAAGTCTTAAAGAAAGCCTTTCAATAGGATGCTCAATGTGAAGAAGCCTTCAAAGCATTGAAAGAATATTTGAGCTCCCCACCTATCTTAGTAAAATCCGTTAGAAGGAGAAGTACTTACCCTTTACCTGGCTGTCTCAGAGTTCTCAACCAACGTAGCGCTAGTAAGGGAGAAGGACAAAACTTAGCAACCAATTTACTACTGCAGCCGAGCTCTGAGGTGGGCAGAAGAAAAGTATCCTAAAATAGAAAAACTCGTTTTAGCCTTAGTGACAACTGCCAAGAGACTAAGATCCTACTTCTAGGCTTATACTATCGAAGTCCCAACAGATCAACCTATGAAGAAGGTGCTGCACAAGCCAGAATCTTTGGGGAGACTGATTAAATGGGCCGTTGAACTTAGCGAGTTTGACATCAGATACAAGCCAAGGACAGCCATTAAGGAGCAGATATTGGCAGATTTCATTGCAGAATTCACAGATAGGATACCTGCAGAGATAGCGCAGTTAGTACCTGACCTCCCCACGTGGAAACTTTTAGTAGATGGAGCTGCCAATGCTCAGGGCAGTGAAGCTGGTTTGATTTTGACTTCCCCCGATGAGATAGATGTTGAATACATACTGAGATTTGGATTCAAATCTTCAAACAACGAAGCCGAGTATGAAGCAGTCATAGCAAGGCTCAACTTAGCTCATTCAATGGGAACCGAGCAATTGGAGATCTGCAGTGACTCACAACTCGTGGTGAAACAGATAGAGGGTACTTACGAGGGTAAGGGTGAGAAGATGACCCTTTATCTTAGAAAAGTTCAAGAACTGATCAAAAAACTTGTACAAGTGAACATCCGACATGTTCCCAGGGCTGAAAACTCGAGGGCAGATGTCCTGGAGAGGTTGGCAACAACTTCGCAAGAGAATCTGGGCAGGTTAATTTTGGTGAAACACCTAGCAGAACCTTCTGTGTGTATTGAGAATGAAGAAGTTTTTTCTATGTAGAGTCCAACAAGTTGGATGGACCCCATCATGGAGTATCTCCAGAACAGGACCTTACCAGAAGACCCCAAGGAAGCAGCAAAGCTGAGAACCAAGTCAGCTGGATTTTCTATTTTGCAGGAAAACTTGTACAAGCGAGGTTTTTCAACACCACTCCTCAAATGTGTAGGGAACGAGGGTGCTGATTATATACTCAGGAAAATTCACGAAGGAGTCTGTGACAATCATATTGGAGCTCGGGCTTTGGCAAGAAAGACATTAAGGCAGGGGTATTACTGGTCCACGTTGCTCAAGGACGCAACAGACTTGGTCAGGAGATACAAGGCTTGCCAAATACACGCTAACATCCCTCACGGCCCACCAGAATTTCTGACCTCCATAGTAAGCCCTTGGTCATTCCAACAATGGGGTTTAGATATACTAGGCCCTTTTCCCACTAGTTTAGGACAATGCAAGTACGCCATTATAGAGATAGATTACTTTACTAAGTGGGCAGAGGTAGAACCTTTGACAACCATTACAGAACAAAAAGTTCAGAATTTTACTTGGAAATCCATAATCTGCTAATTTGGGATCTCCAGAGCAATTGTGTCAGATAATAGCAAGCAGTTTGACAACCCAAAGTTCAAAAACTTATGTGCCGAACTCGAAATAAGGAATTACTTTTCTGCCCCAGCTCATCCTTAGTTTAATGGACAAGCAGAAGTCACCATCAGGACTATAAAGTCCGCCCTGAAGACCAAGCTGGAAAATCTGAAGGGCAAATGGGTGGAACACCTCCCAGAAGTACTATAGGCTTATAGGACAACCACTAGGTCGGCAACATAAGAGTGCTCCATTTGCTTTGGCTTTCGGTTCTGAGGCAGTGGCGCTTGTCGAAGTTGGGCTCCCTTCACTTAGAATAGAATTAGCAAATAAGGAAAATAATGATAATTCCCTTCTGCTAAGTTTGGATATGTTGGAAGAAAATACGGAGGCAACACTGAAAAACACAAAGAACTACCAAAGGAAAACAGTTAGGTACTACGACAGGAAGGTCAAGCATATGAGTTTCAAGGCTGGAGATCTGGTACTGAGGAAGCTTCTGCTGGCATGAAAGGATCCCACTCATGGGAAACTGGGGCCTAACTGGAAAGGTCTATACATAGTCTCTTGAGTAATTAGACCGAAAAATTATGAGTTACAAACGGGAGAAGGGAAAGTCCTGCCCCATTCATGGAATGCAGAACATCTTAGGAAATATTTTCAGTAAGTTTATCTTATATTATGAACCATTGTTAAAAAAGTAGCAAGTATGTGATTCATTTATCCTTATGAGCACGCAAAAAAAAAAAAAGCCTTAGAGCTCAGTATGAACTCATTAGTTCATAAAAAGAGCCTTAGAGCTCACGACGAACTCATCAGTTCATAAAAAGAACCTTAGAGCTTACGAAGAACTCATCAGTTCATAAAAAGAGCCTTAGCGCTCATGATGAACTAATTAGTTCATAAAAAGAGAGCCTTAGAGCTCAGTATGAACTCATTAGTTCATAAAAAGGGCTTTAGAGCTCATGATGAACTCATCAGTTCATAAAAAGGGCTTTAGAGCTCATGAAAAACTCATTAGTTTATAAAAAGAGCTTTAGAGCTCATGATGAATTCATCAGTTCATAAAAAGGGCTTTAGAGCTCACGACGAACTCATCAGTTCATAAAAAGGGCTTTAGAGCTCACGATGAACTCATCAGTTCATAAAAAGGGCCTTAGAGCTCACGACGAATTCATTAGTTCATAAAAAAGGGCTTTAGAGCTCACGATGAACTCATTAGTTCATAAAAAGAGTTTTAGAGCTCATGACGAACTCATCAGTTCATAAAAAGGGCTTTAGAGCTCATGATGAACTCATTAGTTCATAAAAAGAGCTTTAGAGCTCACGATGAACTCATTAGTTCATAAAAAGAGTCTTAGAGCTTACGATGAACTCGTCAGTTCATAGAAAGAGCCTTGAAGCTCACGGAGAACTCCCCTGTTCATAAAGAGAGCACTGAGCTCACGATGAACTTATCGGTTCGTAAAAAGAGCTCAAGAGATTAGGATGAACTTACTAATTCATAACAAGAACGATGAACTCATTGGTTTGGTAAGAACCTTAGGGTTTGCGATGAATCCATCAAAAGAGTCATGGAGCTTAGAAACACTAGAGATTACAAAATAAAATACTTCTTCAAATCACAAATCGTTCATGATGTGCAGCAAATATGGGAAAATTGAGGTTTTAAGAACATCAGCAGTTACAAGGTTACAATCAAAGCAAAATTCCTAGTCGTCTCTCCAACTCAGTTATCCTCTCCTTCAGACGAAAGTTCTCCTCTTTCAGCTCATCCCTTTCCTTCTCAGCTGATGACAGAAGATCCATCAGTTTTTGCCCAACAGTGGAGAACAGAACTTTCCCTAGGCCAAAGTCGGAGGTAGGGGAGGAAGAATCATCCCTCTTGAGCCTCTTCGAAGGAGCTCCAATGTCTTCGCTTTTATCAAACTCTGAAGAAAAAGAGTCGGGTTCCAGGAAAAAAGGAAAGTCTTGTTCAGCCGCAGCAGCACTAAACAAGAACAGATTGCCTAATGTCATGAGCTCAGAAAAGGACATGGGCTCAGCTTGGGTCATTAGTTCTATCCTCATCAATTCAAGCAAGTTCAGGTCAGAAACACCTGCACACCAAAAAAAAAAAAGATAATTAGATAGCGTCATAAAAATTTGATCCCAAGAGAGAGACCCTCGTCACTCTCACCTAGGTAAGAATAGCTCTTCTAGGACCGAGAGACTCTACAATCCCTAGTGCCCACCTTGGAAGACCTCCACGAGTCATTGGAAGCAAAGAAGAAGAGTTGGGCCCATCCCGAAGGAGGAGAGGGGAGATCAAACACTAAGCGACGTAGCCTGAAGTCTCTCCACCGAAAGCAGACGAAGCATGAAACTTCATCCTCCTCAAGGTCAAAATAGTAAAGAAATTCTGCAACCGTAGGAAACTCGCCATTACCTCGCAGATGCCAGAAAAGGGTGAAACTGGTCATGACAGACCATCCTATGGGTGAAAGACGAGAGGAATACAAGCCGATATAGGCCAAAATAAATCCAATAGAATGATGAATGGGAAGACGTAGACCCATCTCTAAAGTTGTTTCAAAGAAGTACGTCTCCCTAGGAGGAAGGTAATTACAGGGTTCATCGGAGCTTAGGGCACATAGAGGTAACTTCAAATCAAGAAAGAACTTCTTCCTTATGCTCTCTAAATCAAAGGATGTCACCACTGAGGGAGCAAAGTAGCGAGTATGCCACATCCACTCAATCCCAAAGGAGGTTCATTCTTGAAATAGAGTAGAAAAGGGGGCAAACATTGCGGATTCAAGCAAAAAGAGAAGATAAGGAAATAGAAGGCGTTAAGCCCTCAAGAATAACAAAGGGGTGCCTAGAGGGAAGTGATAACCAATACTTATAGGGATCCTTTAAAGACCCCAAATCTTTAAGAATTACACGCAATCTTAAGTCGGTGGGTCTCTGGGTTTTCAAATTAGGGGGGCAGAAACCTTTTTGGTAAGAAGGCAATGCATTAAAGGCAGACATCAATGACACCCCGGGATAAAATAAGTAGACCTCCAGAGCATAAAAGAAAGGTCAAAATAAAACCTTACACATCGGGAGGTCAGCGAGTCAGAAATGAGGAAGTCAATGCACTCAAGCAGCTGCATCTAGGCATTCTCTTCCAGGTTGTCACCATGCGTGTAGTCCATGACAATCCAGGACCTCGGCACATCGGAACCACTAGACAAAGCATGATTGTATGCACTTCACTTCACCTAATCAGATCGACTGAACTCACGAGTAGAAAAGAGAACTTGACCAATGGCTACATGTGCACATGTCTTCTAAGGTTTACCAAAAGGTCCCCTTAAGTCAGCTCGGAGGTTATTTAACCCTGACACAAATCAGCACTTTGTACATGGAGAATAATAAAGCCTAATTATTGGGGTTTGAATCTTGAAATGGTCATGTGGGTAATATGTGCACAGGTTATGTGTTGGGTAGTGCTCCAGTACAAAGGAGACTATACCCAAGCTATGTTTTGGTTATGATCCAGGTGAAAAGTTGTGTAACAATGTGGTATCGAGTTATATGGTACTCATGGGTACTTCCGTGGGTTAATGGGTGATCGACGGGTTGAGAAAGGACCTTTGAATTTTAGGGCGTCACAAAATTTCATCTAAAAAGACAATTTTTCAACTTTAGAATTCGGTGATAGTGTTACAAGATCTTAGGTTGTGAGGTGGGTCAGTTTTGAGTTACGAGACCTAAATACATGGTAGTTGATGATACTTAGAATAATCACCAAATAGGAGCTCAAGTGCGGAGGTTAGACAAACAGGTCAAGCCAAGAGGTCAAGGAAGACACGTAGAGCTAAGAGGATTAGAGGTAAAGCTCCCCCCAGACGTGATAACAGCATAAATGATAAGGGAACAGCTGGATGACAACAGAAATCTTACAGATGGCAAAAAACTATATTCAAGGAACAAAATCGTTAACCAGCCAAGATCCTCTCCTAAGATCAAGGAGAGTTCCTCAGATAAATGGCAAGGATCTCGGTGCAGATCTCGCAGAACTAAGGCAACCCTATAAATATTATGTAACACCCCAAGAGGGAGGGGGCCGGAGTAACATACAATCCGTCTTGTAAACCTTTCGGATGATCAATAAAGGAAAGAGGAGCAAGAGCCTCCGTTGAAGACTAGATTAGTCGAGCTCCCAAGCTGGTGAACCACTATATTTTCATTGTATCAATCCCCTAATCCTCCCTTAATACCAATCCTTACTCTTTTAAGCCTTGGTAGCTCAGATCCTAATAGTCATATACTGTTCATCTCATCTGTTCTATATCACAAAGTTGCTCTACGTTGAATTACACCATTAGTTTGGCGCCGTCTATGGGAACGATTGTTCCTATTACAAATACGCTGATCTTTTAATAACTAATGGTCTCAACTCGTAACATGAGCAGAAGCCAAACAAATCTACCACAAATGCAAGATCAACAGGAAGCAACCAACGACATACAGCTTGAGACTATCCCAGAGACAAATCCCCCCACAAACAATGAGTTGGAGGCCCTACGCCTAGATAATCAACGTTTGATACAGCAGAATAAAGAGCTTTTGAAGCTCTTGCAACGCCCTCAGGAGGCGTGACCGGCCTAAGAAGGCTAGAATAACCCACCTCACAGAGAACAACAACACCTCGATCCCCACAGAGAAGTTAATGAAAGAAGGGAAAATAGCCAGACCTTGGGACAGGGTCCCCATCAGACCTTGCCGAATTCTCCCAAAAATGCGTGTAAGACCCAGAACACCTCCAAACCTTTAATACACCCCATATCACCTATCCCAAAGTTTCTCAACCTCCCGGATTCATTTTTGATGTTATTCTTACCTAATAAACTTTAGAATTTGACTTAGCCACTTTCTCCCAAGAGTGCTTATCCCAAAACTATCAAGTCACCTAAAAGTCTCAATTACACCTACGAAAATCAATTCTTTGTTACAGTACTTTAGCAAACTCAATATCATACTTGATAACCTATTATGGATTAATATACACACATGGAGTCTTATAGATCTAATGGGCATATGGTATAGGTTTTTTGTAAATTATGTTTGATGAGGTTTATGGGTGTTAGATCATGTATTTGCAATTGGCTAATTTCATGGAGTCAATTGTAAAATATTAACCATTTCCATGGTCATGGCGCTATCAAGTTCAAGATCTGAAAGCGTCATTGAAGTGAGGAGATTAAGCGTCAAAGCTACATCATCCAACCTCCATATGCACCTTCATGCGTAGCACAAAGGTAATGACCTAAACACATAAGATGAACTCTTATTTATTTTAACTTAGAATGATTTGGATGAAAATAAAATTGGAAGCGATCCGATTATAATTCTTAGGTGATTTTAAAAGAAAAGTTTTTCTAAATCATTTGAGTTTAAAAACATAGTTTGAGCCACAATCAAACCCCTCTTTTAACAACACCATTTAGTGCTTAAGAGAAAAATACTTTGTATGGTTTTTGGACTAAAAACCTGAAGGGAACGATCTATGCTCGCTAGCCTTTACTAGAGTAGTATCTTGATGACTTGGGATAAAAAGGAAAAAAGTCCACGGGGGATCAGCACAAAGCTCACTCTATGATCTTGCTCAAGCGGTCCCATGGTCGCTCAAGTGGTCTTGGTTCTTGGCTCATTTAAGACGTTATTTCACTATAGTGTCAATCACCCTATGACCTCCCTCCCACCAATCAATCAGCTATTTGAAAATTTGATTTTTCTTATTTACTAAGACTACCCTTATTCTGAGTCTATAAATAGAGAGTGCCTTTCTCAAACCTAGGTTAAGCCTTTTGTGAGATTTCAAAGAGAGAAAGCTATCTTTCTACCTTAAGAGCTTCCACCACAACCTAGATTCCTAAGATCCAAAGGCTACCACTAGTGGTTCTACCCAATCTCACAAATTGGTGTTAAAAAATTTTTTGTTTGAACAAACTCATTGGTGTGTGCATATTGATGATTATTGGCATGACAATAATCACTCGAGGCTTAGACAAACCATGCGGCAGGGAGGTCCAAATGAAGCTACACCAAATGTCAGAGAAAGAGTTTCAATGGAGAGACATAGCAAGGAAATAAGCATCTAGCAATGGTATTGGTTGAGATATAAGTTTCGAGTACTTGTATATTGACTTAGAAAGTAGCGGATTAGGCTTTGGTGAAACCCGAGTGATTTCTACAGTTTTTCCCAAGGAGGATTTTTTGCATCAACAGATTGCTTATGTCTCTTATTGATTATTGCACACACTTACATTTGTTAGCACACACGTGTACTATGTGTTTGATATTTTGATTGTTTGATATCATATAATCTATAGTTATGCATTTGGGTTTGTGGGTTTGTTTGGATCACCATGAGATTGACTTGAGTGAATTAATTACAAATTAATTAAAATAAATCGTCATGGTTCAAAGGGTTGGTGGTATTTAAAAGGGGTTCTCACTATTGATTTTTGCATTTCGATTTAGAAGAGGTAATTGAGGTAGGAATAGATTTTAATTGAGAATTTATTTGTCCTAAAATCAAAAAAAACCTATTCACCCCCTAGGTATAGCGTCTTGGTCTCTACGTGTAAAATTGTGAAGAAGGGTCCACATCAGGTTCCCCTTCCCAGAATAACAATTGTTATCAAAACATGGTTTCCCTTAGATCATAAGACACTAAGTAGGCATATCTTATTTTTGTTTACTTACCTAGTTCTTTACCTTCAAGAGAAGTATTGTTACTACGAGTTCTTATTCGATGGATTCTCAAAAGGAAGAAGTTTCAATTGCACAACCTCATCTCTTTGATGGTTCTAATTATTCCTATTAGAAAGCTCACATGAGAATGTTTCTAAAATCAATTGATGTGAGAGTATGTTTAAGCATGAAAGAGGGTAAGAGGCCTCCCATTGACACCATGTAAGTTGAAGGTGGTGAAGCAATGGTTGAATTGGAATACCCAACAACTTGGTCAAAAATCAAGATCGAATCGGTAGGGTGGAACTTAAAAGGCTTGAATGCGATATCATCACTCGTATCAGGCAATCTACCATTTGGATCTCTCTCGTATCTTCCAAGGGCAAGGAGCAGTTATCTTGAGGAGTGGGCAACTGCAGAACCCCGTGAGGGCCTTGAATAGAAGTTTGATAAAGCAGAGTCAGGCCCAAGCTGAGTATGTTGTGCTGGTTAAGGAGCAAGCCCCACTTGTTCATCCTAAGACCAGTACATCTAGGAAACCACCAACCTAAGTCAAGTTCAGATATCCTTGCCGCCCAGATGGCGTCACTTGTTGATATGATGACCAGCGTTGATTGCACCATGATTGAGCATCACCGAATGACTTGTCAAAGTTGGATGCTCTAGATGGCAAGATAATAAGCTTAGAGGAGACCCAAAAGACTATGATGGGACCAGTTGCACATAGAGATGAGAGACTCAAGAGGTTGTTAAAGGAAAAGCAAATTTCGGGTGAGCTTGTGCTAGATGACACAGATTCTGATCTAAAGATGCCCCGAAGTGATAGAGGAGATAATGGTGATGCAGCCATTTGAGCTATGGCTTTGGAGACTTAGTATTAGGTCATATGTGAGCTTGAGAGTGTTTTATTCATTCATGGCATGTACTAAAGTATTCTATTTATTTTTATTTGTTGACTTTTTCGTTGTTTAGCTCCATTTTTTGTTATTGTGACATACTCTTTATGATGTGCTTGATTGATTATCATATTCTACCATTGAGTTATATGTCTTGTTTATCCCTTACTTAGTCTATGTGAATGATTTGTCTAGTTATTATGCATTCATACCTTTTTGTTATACTATGACTCTATGTCATGATTGTTATGGGTTGTCATTGGATTAACGTCTGTGGCAAATAAGATAAGAATATGTTAGGTGACTTGATTATATACTATTCTTTTTGCATGTTGTCATTGAGTTGGCATTTGTGACAAAAAGACAAAAATATTTTAGATACATATGAGAGTAATTGGGGCGATTTGCTCTTGACTAGGCTAGATATGTTGCATGTGAACAGAGAAAGAGAGAGTTTGTAGTTCAAATACTCAGGGGGAGTAAATTTGCAAAGTTAGCATTAAGTCACTTTTTTCTTGTTTATTTTTTAGTTGTTATTTTACTTGTGAACACCAACTACGGGGAAGAACTTGATATGTTTTGCATTGATAAATTGATGAGTACATAATATTGCATAATTTTATGTCTCAAACCATTCATCTTAGCTTTATTTATTAGGTTTATATTTAGTTTTAGTTTAGTTTTGTGTTTTATAGGGAATTTTGGTGTTTGGGGGAAAATTGATGTAAAGATAAGGTTTTACATTCATTTTGATGTCTTGGAGAATTTTGGAAGTAAGCTGAGCGAGTCAGGGATAAAACGGGGAGCATTGCATTAAGAATTGGGAAAGACCAATTCTACTAGTAGTTCTCCTACTGATTCAATAATGAGCAGGATGAGGTTCTTTTAGTTCTCCTAGTGAAATAGAGACCTTTGCTACCGGTAGGTTGATACTAGTCTACCGATAGGTCTTAAATAGAAGGTTGTTCTACCAGTAGCTGTAAAGATCTACCCGTTCATCAAAGACATAGAGCAATTCTACCAGTAGGTCAAATTTTACTTCATATTGGTTCATCAGTGTTATAATTCAACGAGGACTCCTCTATCCAGCCATTGAATGACTTAATCTTCAAAGATATCTTCCAAGATTTTCAAGGCTTATTTGGGGGCAAAAGAGGTAAAGTAGTTAGGGATTTTAACTGACTAAATCTTAAAGATATTTTAGGAGATATCTTCAGAGATGTTCTAGGAGTAAGAGATAGACATATAAGGACAAATGATCTCTAGAAAATTAGTTGTATCTCTATCTCTTTCTCTCCCCCTTGTTTTTTCTTTTAATACCAACCCATAGGGGACTTTTAGGGACACACCAGTTTTCCTCCTCGGATGTTCTCCAGGGGGTTCTTCCTCCTCCTCTTTCTTCTTTGTTCTTTACTTAGGTGGTATTTCTATTTCTTTTATTTTAATTTCAATTTCAATACAAATTTTATTTATTTGCTTTAAATTACCATGTCTACTTTTAATGATTTTAATTTTACTTTTATTATATTTGAGTAGTTTAATTCCAGTGTAATTGGATGAGGGATTCTCACCCATGAATGGGGATTTTGAACTAACTAGGGTTTTCCAAAAGATTAAGTTATTTTGTTGATTGAATAATTAAAGTTGAAAACACGGGTGATATGTATATTTTCTTACTTATCCGAAGATAAGTTAGACTTGGCACGGATAATTCTTGGAATCACTACAATCAACGTGAATGTAATTCTTTCAAAATTAACCCAATCAATTTAAATACACCTTTGTCACTTTCATTAGTTTTAGTTTAGTATTTTCCACTTGAGTACGTTTGATTACAATCTTGAGTGAGTTATAGGATTTGTTCAAAATTATTACTTATGATGAGATGATCTTCGATAATTAACTGGTTTCTTTCAGTATTGTTTTTTTAATTTTTCATTCAATCATACAATTTCCAAAACCCCAAATTTTTTTTTCCTTTTGAATTTGTCCTTCATTTTTTCCCAAGGAAACAACCTCGATAATCGACTGAGTTACTAAATTATACATTCCTGCACTTGAGAACCACTTTATTATTAACCCACTGTTAAGGACAAGCATAAATCAATTGGTTCTCAAGCATATAGGGCAAATTAGTTTGAACATATTACATATTTTCACTTATATGATACATACATACCTATGTCTTATACTTCTCTTAGTACTTTCCATACATGTGATTATGCGATTTATTTCTCTAACATATGATGCGTTTCATGAGGTTTTAGTTCAAGTGGTGATGTGCAAGACTATGATTTTCAAGCTTCATCCAAAGATATAGATCCTTGTACTAGATAGAGATTTAGGACGTATGCATGAGTATCGATATTAGGTTTACAATTCTTTACTTCAATGGTTTGGGGTTTTAATTTTTATTTCAAACTTGTGTGTTTGTCACAAAATTGACAAAAGGGGAGATTGTTAGATCATTATTTGTAATTGGTTAATTTCGTGGAATCTATTGTAAAATATCAATAATTTCCATGATCATGATGCTATCAAGTTTCAGATTCGAAAGCGTCATTAAAGGGAGGAGATCAAGCACCAAAGCTAAATCATTCAACCTCATGTGCACCTTCATGCTTAGCACAAAGGTATTGACTTAAACATCTAAGATCAACCCTTAGTTATTTTAAGTTAGGATGATTACGATGAAAATAAAATTGAAAGTGATCCGATTATAACCCTAGGTGATTTTAAAAGAAAAGTTTTTCTAAACTATTTATGAGTTTGAAAACATAGTTTGAGTCAATCGGAGCCCTCTTTGAATAATACCCTTTAGTGCTTAAGAGCATAGTTTTTGCATGGTTTTAGGCTTAAAAACCTATAGGGGCGATCTATGCTTGCTAACCTTCGTAGAGCGGTCTCTTGATGACTTACGATAAAAAGGGAAAAGTTCACAAGGGATAAGCATAGGGCTCACTCTATTAGCTCGCTCGAGAGGTCTCATGGTCACTCAAGCCATCCTGGTCTTTGTCTTGTTTGAGATGTTATTTTGCACTCTAGTGTCAACCACCCTATAACCGTCCTCCCACCGATCAAGCGGTCGTTTGTGAATTTGAGTTTTTTTATTTACTAAGTTTACCCTTATTTAGAGTCTATAAATAGGGAGTGTCTATTCCAAACCTAGGTTAAGCCTCTTGTGACATTTCTAAGAGAGAAAAGTATCTTTCTACCTTGTGAGCTTCCACCACAACCTAGATCCCTAAGATCCAAAGGCTACCACTAGTGATTCTACCTAACCTCATAAATTGGTGTTGAAGAACTTGTTGGTTGAATAAAATCATTGGTGTGTGCATACTGAGGATTGTTGGCGTGCCTATAATCACTCAAGGTCTAGATGAACTGTGTGATAGGAAGTTCCAAATGAAACTACACCAGACATCAGAGATGGAGTTTCAGTGGAGAGACATAGAAAGGAAATGAGCATCTAGCCATGGTATTGGTTGATATATAAGTCTCGAGTACATGTATGTTGACTTGGAGAGTATTGGATTAGGCTTTGTTAAACCCCGAGTGGTTCCCCACAATTTTTTCCGAAGAGGATTTTTCGCATCAACAAATTGCTTGTGTTTCTTACTGATTATTGTACACACAAGTATTTGTTAGCACACACATGTAGTATGTGTTTGATGTTTTGATTGTTTGATATCTTATCATCCATAGTTGTGCATTTGAGTTTGTAGGTTTTTTGGAATTGTCGTGAGATTGACTTGAGTGAATTAATTGAAAATTAATTAAAATCAATCGACATGGTTCAAAAGGTTGGTGGTGTTTAAAAGGAGTTCTCATCGTTAATTTTTGAATTATATTGAGAAGAGTTAATTGAGGTAGATATAGGTCTTAATTGATAATTGATTTAGGCTAAAATTGAAAAATCTATTCATCCCCCTAGGTATAGTGTCTTGGTCTCCACGTGTATAATCGTGAGGGAAAATCCACATCGGGTTCACCCTCCTAGAACACCAATGGGTTTATGGGTCTTGATGGTTTAGGGAAGGTGTTTTACTTTTGGTGATGAACATTAAAGAGTCAAACTGCTACAATTAATTTGAAGTGAATGTATTTAATTTGTTGGTTCTTTTTAATATATAGAAGTAATGACATCTTCTAGTTTTGGTGGAGGCAGAGATGTAGGAGATGAAAACTTCGATATCATGTTTGCTTATAAACATTGCCATTGTGGTCGAAAAGCTTTAGTTAAAACAGTTGATGAATCAGAGAAGGCTAGCAAAGGAAAACTGTATCACAACTGCGTAAAGGGAGTATGCATATTTTTGCATGGTGTAATCCCATATCTGGTGTACTAGTGATCCCTCACCATGAGGGGTATGGAATGAAGCATCTCAAAAATGAGACTGGTGTTGAATATAATGTTTTTAATTTAGGACTAACAATGGCAGATGACAATCAAGAATGTTTGAAAAATGTTAGTTGTGGTTATCTTTCGTATTGCAACTCTCGGTTATTATATATGCCTAATTATGTAATTGTTGTTTTGTGATAGTATTGACACTTGGTGATAGAGAACACTAATCATAGAAAATTCCATCGATATAGATAATGATAGACCTTTACAGTTTAATCATCCATGTGCTTCCAAAAATATACAATATTCAATGTGCATAAAAGAACAAAAAATTCTTGGGTAAAACCACGTATTCCAAAATATTAAAACTAGCATAAAAAAGCATAAAAACAATTATTTGTCAACGTATTAAAATCAATGTGGATGTTGTGTTTCTCCCTTGCCCTTGCTTTGCCTTCTTCTTTCTCTACTCACTAGCCTTGCAGTGCTTTGGTCCCCTAGAATGCTTAACACAATCCTCTTATTATATCCCTTTTCCCCCTACCATGTTCTCTCCCTTGAACATCCCCTTGAATGGAGCTACAAATGGTTCCTAAAAAATTTGGTATATCATTAAGAAAGGGTTTAATTTTCTAAGGATAACATTAGGAAAGCACAAGTTTAACTTTATACATGTTCAGGTTTTGTCTTGTCCACTACTACAGCCACTTCCAATATTGAGGTCTTGGCCTTTCCTTGCTACTGATGCCTACATAGTTGCAAATTCGCAAATCAATCATTACATTTTCAAACCAGGAAGCTTAAGTTAAATGTTTGTTTTGGATTCATACATGTGATGCATTATTGGCTAAAGTTACCATGCTTGCTTGAGATGTTGAATGGTTTGCCCTTTCACGTTCATCATTTCCATTTCTTCCACCAACTCTCCTAATAGGAGCTCTTTGTAATTTCCTTTTATTATAGCTAAATTTCTTGCATATTGTACACTTCACACTTAAACATCTTCTAGCAACATTATTTCTGTTTGCACATTCATCAGCCTCCCTCCCATTTTTATTTTTATTTTGGTCTACTTGGGAGGTTCCTCAAAGGTTGAGGGGCTAGAGGATCACCAATAGCTAGTGGTCATTTCCTCTTATCTTGAAAGAGGTGTATCATCATCTCATAAGCTTTTAAAAAACTCTCTCCTTAACTATTCATGACAATATTCCTCGATGCTCAACATCTTAGGTGTTATTTTCTATGCTACATCCTTACGTGGCAATCCTAAAAAACCCCAAGCCATGTAATAACGTGCCCTTTTGTCAAGTATCACTATGTATTTTACCCCATTGTCCATTATCTGATAATTCATCCCACCTACATGCACTATATTGCCCTGATTTACATTGCCTAGATTTTCATTGCGTAGATTCTCATTGCCAAGATTCTCACTACCCAAATTCTCATTTTCCTAATTCCCATTGTCTAGATTTTGTCTTCTATCAAGGAGGTTGTAAAACCCAAAAAATTTAAAATTTTATTAAAAAAGGCAAAACAGTAATTAGTCATTATTGTAAGGGTTGAAAATCCAAAATTTTTCTAGAACTAGGATGATAAAATGGACCTCATCATTGGATTCATCTTGCAAAATCTAGCTACCTAGTCAATTTTTATCGAATTTTGAGATAGATAGAATTTTCACTTCTTACTAGGCGATCGGGTGTCACGACTAAAATAAATGCGATCAAATTTTATTTGCAGAATCCAGGAAATAATTTTAAGTTAGTTCAAATAAAATATACTAAACTTAACACGGAACGAGATTTAATGGATTCAGAATAAAATCGGATCAGAAAAAGAGGGGGATGTGTGGCATATTGTGAGTCAAGTACTAGGGGTATTTAAAGGGGGAAAATCTAAATTTCTCCCCCATTTTGGCTTGCAATTTCTGATAGAGAGAGAGAGAGAGAAAGATGAGTGAGAAAAACCAAGTTCTCCAAGCATTTCTCTCCGATCTAGGACAATCAGATCGTTGGATCTCTTCAGGCTAATAGACAAAGTTGTTACATGCTACGAGAGCTGCGTGTACATACCAAAGATCATGGGTTTCACCAAATTCTCAAGGATAGGATTTATGGGATCAACACTTTGAAGCTTGATTTGGGTCTTTTAGAGCTTCTACTACGCATATACACGTTGCAAGAGGTAGGATTCCTTTCCTAACTAGGTTTATTTCCAACATAGAGTTAAAATATGAAATGGGTAGGGCGTTAGATGAAATCTCATGTATAACACATACCTAGGATTTCTAGAATATGAAATGGGTATATGGAAAATGATTTAAACCAAATCTTGCATGATTAAGTTTTGATGAAATTGCTTGGTTACGAATTTCATGAGAAATGTGTTGATTTGGGCGTGCTATATGTTTACATAATCTTGTGTCTTGTAGGTGTTTGATAAAATTCTTATGATTGATTTAAGTGTGTTATTTGAAATAATAATGATATATCATGCTTAGTAGAGATTGTGGAATGCAATTATATGCTTTGTGATATAATTAACAGTTAAGACAAATTGAGAATTGTTGTCGAGATGGAATATGTTCATAACATGCTTATGATATGATGAACATGAAATTGTAATTGCAATTGTACATTACATTTGCATATGCACGGGTAGCATCACATTCGTGGGCATTTGACATAAGTGTGGGTGTGTGGGTGTGGTTTTTTATCAAACACCATCCTTGGTGGGTTAAAACGTGAGCTTGGGAAAGTGGGAACCAAAGTTTGACTAGTCGCACAAGTTGCATTGAAAACAAGGGTCAAGTGTGGTAAGAAGAAATAGATCCTCCCTCGAGTACAAGGCCCGATTACTTAGTTCATGCACTTGCTCTGTGATGAAATTCCAGAAAAGTGTGTAGGCATACGCGGAGCCTAGGGTGAGATGTTCTCAAAATGCAATGTGGGTTGGTAGTCCCTTGGTGGAATGTGCATAAAATACCCACCCAAGAAAGACCCCAGATTTTATAAAATGGTTATTGGATGTTCAACATCAATGGCGGAGGCTTGGAATGCCATGGTGCATACGCATAACATTGAATGTGTTATGGGAGCTGGTGGAAGGCTGGGTTACATTGCATGTGTAAGTTTCACCTCATAACATGACACGATATTGTGGTATTCATTTATAAATAGTATATTATTGGCTGCATGTTTGAATGATGAATGACATTTGAACATTTTATATGCATTTGGGTTGGGGAGTAGCCTCCTTTGGAGTTACCTTATTGAGCATGGCTCACTATTTATAGGAACACTTTTTAGGTGTTGGTCAAGCACTTGTGGGCGGCTCTCATTTGGGTCCTTGTTGAGGAAGGAGTCGGAATGTGGCTCTTAAATTGTATTTTTGTAAACACGTGTAATTTGTGTTGAACTTGTACATTTGTATAAAGAGAGCATGTAATGAACTCTTGGGACAATGTTTTCATGTAAATGAATGAATGTATGTACATGTAATGAATTGGATGGCTAAGATTTGAAAATGGAAAGATTTGGACAAAATTTGGGCTCAAGTACTAGTACCTAAGTGATTAAGTACAGGTACCACGTTGTCCAATGACCTAGGTATCGGTACCTAAACCTATAGACACCAGTATCTGAATTCTATTGGGCTTAGGTACTAGTACCTAGGCATCAGGTACTAGTATTCCGATGGACAATGGGTTAAGGTACCGGTACCACGACATATAGGTACCAATATCTAGCAAACAGTGGGTTCAGGTAGTAATATCATGTCACTAAGGTACTAGTACTTGGAAAATGGAAAGTACGTAGCAAATAGAAGGCTCAGGTTTTGGTACTACGTGTAAGAGGTACTGGTACTTGTTCCAAAATTTTTAAAATTTAAATACAACTTTGCCAAGCCCTCAGACCTTGAACCCTCTTATTTAAATGATGGAATTGGTTAAATATTTAGTGCTAATTGATGGGATTGGACCTTGGTATGGTTAAACGAGTAAAGAGTAACAGGTTATGTGTTGGGTAGTGTTCCGATACAAGGGAGACTTTGTCCAAATTTTGTTTTGGTTATGATCCCCATGAAGGGGGTGTAGTGATGTTATGTCAGCTTAAGCAACATTCATAGGTACTTTCGTGGGTTGATGGGTGATCAACAGATTGAGAAAGAACCCTCGAATTTTGGGGCGTTACAGTTTTGTATCAAAGCCTAGGTTCTCAATTTACTTAAGGCTTATGGGGCACGAGTCTAGGCCATTGCATTCATTATAAATTACATGTTGAATGTGTTCAAATGATAAGTATTGTGTGATATGTGATTGTATACATGGTTCTATGTGTATGGAAATGAGACACTATGGTTAGGAAACATAATATTGGGGGTCAAAAAAAGAAAGGATGGGAAAATTTACGGTTTGGGATGTTTACTAGTGGGTGGCATACCTCCCACCAGTAAGACAAAAGGAAATGAAATTTTTAACTTTGTAACTTTGGTCTCTAACCATGAGATACTAAGTTAGTGCGCTATTACTATCTTACATGTGTGTAGATGGCAAATAGAGGAAGAGTATACCGGAACGGTCGAGGGGGTGGGTGGAACAACAACCAACCACCACTGGTCTTTGATTAACAAACCTTCATGGAGGCTATAGGCACAATAACAGCTACCTTCGCACAACCTTCAAAAGCTCAAGGCACATAAGCCACCAACTTTTATGGGAATGGCGGATCCAATGGTAGTCAACCATTGGGTCCAACAAATAGAAAAGATCTTGGAGGCTATAGAGATCACATCCAATGCCACTAAGATAAGATTAGCAGCCTTTCAGCTTGAGGGAGAGGCCCATCTATGGTGGAATTGGGCAAGGGCCTCAAAGAACCTTGAGGCTATGACATGGGAAAAGTTTCATGAGCTCTTCATGAACAAGTATTTCTCGTTGGCTATTCGGCAAGTTAAATCTTGGAAATTTCTAGACCTGAAATAGGGGACACTGATAGTGATGGAATACGTGGCTAAGTTCATTGAGCTAGCCTGTTTCACCGATGACTACATGGCAAAAAATTTGGCCAAGGTGATGAGGTTTAAGGATGGGTTGAAGTTGTCCATCCGGGGCAAGATTGTGGGTCATTGCCTGTAAAACTTAGAATCAATGGTTGAGACGACCATGGCTATCGAAAGGGAAGTGAAAAATGTCAAGAACATTCGAGAGGCTAGTGCTAAGGACAAGAACAAAAAGGGTTAATCATCTTCTTCTGGTTTGGGAAAGAAGCAAAAGACATATACCCCACAAGGGTATTAAGGACAGATCCAAGGCTATCAAAGCCAAGGCCAAGGTCAATCCTCTCAAAGCAAGAGAAACTTCGAGGCTTCCTGCCAGGCTGGCTAGAAGACATGCTACATATGCCACCAGTTGGTCCTCAGAGACAGGGATTCTAAAATTACAGGACGTCTCAATCCTAGTCATTGGTGGGAAATCCATATACATTTTTCATTCATCACTACCTCACCGTGGGCCAGGGAAGCCAGTTCCAGTTTTAGGGTGCTACACAAGCCCCTACCACTTCATGAGCAGGGACTCCATAATCAAGCCAAATGGGCTAGAGTTTAGTCGAGGCCAAGGACAAGGTTTTCAGGTAGGGACTTTAAGGACCCACGGACAATTCTACGTCATTACACCACAAACTGAGTTGGCAAATCAGTTAGTGATTCAAGGTACATTCTTACTCTCTCACTTATGGGTAAGAATATTATTTGGTTTGGGCGCATCTCACTCATTAATTTCTATATCCTGTGTGAAATACTTGAGCTTAGATGTTGAGAACTTAGAAGGGCCATTGCATGTGAGTTCTCCCCTAGGAGTTATGGTTTGCATTGATCAAATATCTCAAGGATGTGAGTTAGAGATCTCAGAAAATTTTTCTCACTGTGGACCTTAGGGTCATGGACATATCAGAGTTTGAGGTCATCCTTAGGATGGATTGGTTGGAGGCACACTAAGTCATCATCAACTGTGATTAGAAGAAGGTCACTATCTATATGCCAGAGGGTTTTTGTTTCAAGTTTCGAGGAGAAAAGCATGATACTTTACCCCAAGTCGTATATAACTCCTGTTGGTACGAACAATTGATGGGATGGCTTACAAGTCTTACACTTGAGGATGAGGTAAGACATAAGTTGGGTCTACCTCTGGTAGCTTGTGAGTATGCGACGTTTTTTCGGACGAGTTACCTAGATTACCTCCACACCGGAATGTAGACTTCACCATTGAGTTACAACCTGGTGCATCTCCTATTTCTATGACACTACATAGGATGACACATGCAGATTTGCAAGAACTTAAGGTCCAATTACAAGAATTATTGGACAAGGGCTTCATTACACTGAGTACCTCAACTTGGGGGGCTCCATTATTATTTTCCAAGAAGAAGGACAAGACCCTTCGACTTTGTATAGACTACCAGCAATTGAATCGGGTCACTATCAAGAATAAATATCCACTACTGAGGATTGATGATCTTTTTGATCAATTGAGAAGGGCATGGGTCTACTCCAAGATAGATCTATATACGAGATACCATTAGTTGCAGATTAGGGAGGTTGACATCCTTAAGATGGCGTTTAAGATGCAATACAGACATTTTGAGTTTATTGTTATGTCATTTGGATTGACGAATGCCCTAGCGACATTCATGGATCTCATGCATAGGGTTTTCCAATCCTATTTTGATCAATTTGTTGTGGTCTTTGTTAATGACATCAGAAGTGAAATTTTTGGGGCACGTGGTGTCTACTTCAAGTGTGACAGTGGACCCAGAGAAGGTTGAGGTGGTTATGAGTTGGGAGAGGCTCAAGTCAGTCTTCAAGATATGTAGTTTCTTGGGATTGCTAAGATACTATCAGAATTTCATTGAGGACTTCTCACGACTAGCCACACCAATGATGAGGTTGACCAAGAAAGAGGTTAAGTTTTAGTAGGATGAGTCGTGCGAGAGGGCATTCCAAGAGTGAAAAAGAATACTTATTTCAGCTCCTATTCTTATAGTTCTAGAGAAAGGACAAAGGTACATGGTCTACTGTGATGCCTCAAAGGATAGACTTGGATGTGTTTTGATGTAGTCCGAGAGGGTGATAGCTTATGCTTCATGGCATTTGAAGAGTCATGAGCAAAATTACCCTACACATGACATAGAGTTTGTGACCGTTGTCTTTGCCTTGAAGGCATGGCTCCATTATTTGTATGGAGAGCAGTTTGAGGTTTTCTCGGATCATAAGGGTCTGAAGAACATCTTCACATGATAAGACCTCAACATAAGGCGATGTTGGTGGATGGAGTAACTAGAGCACTATGACTTCACTTTGTATTACCACCTTGGTAAGACAAATGTGGTGGCTGATGCACTCAGCCAGAAAATCACAAGGAGCATTGGCTAGTGTAGCTTCCCTAGAGTGGCGAATACTCAAAATTGTGGGATAGTATGGGCTACATTACAAAGGTCAGGCTCAAGGCACTTTGGACAATCTAGTAGCTATGTCATCCTTATCGAGTAGGGTAATCAAGTCCTAAGGGCAGGGCATGGAGATATTGTCCATCAGGGATCGGGTACAGTCAGGTACAGATGACGAGGGTTAGGCTATTCACACAGATGGCAGTCTTTGGTATAGGGAAAGGATTGTGGTTCCTCAATCTCCAAATTTGAGAGAGGAAATTCTTAGGGAGTTTTGTCGTGCATCAAGGTGACAAGAAGATGTACCATGATAATCGCTGCCAATATTACTACACTGGGATGAAGAGACATGATGGAGACTTCATTAGTATATGTCTCACGTGTCAGCAGGTCAAGGCTGAGCACCAGAGACTAGCTAGTTGTATATATGGGAGATAGTCTAATTATATGAGATGTCTGTATCTATAGTATCAGATAAAAATCTCAAGTTCACAACCCATTTCTAGGAGAGTTTCCAACGAATTATAGGGACACAGTTAATCATGAGTATAACTTTTGATCCCCAAACAGATAGTAATTCAGAAAGGACCATCCAGACTTTAGAGTACATGCTTTGGGCATGCGTCCTTGCTCTCAAGGGTAACTGAAAAAAGCATTTACCCTTGGTGGAGTTCGCCTACAACAACAGTTACTAGGCGAGCATACAAATGGCACCCTATGAGGCACTTTATGGGAGACCATTCCATTCTTCAGTTTGTTGACAGAGGTGGGAGAGAGACCATCCACAAGTCCGGACTTGATTAGAGACACCTCAGAGAAGGTGGACTTGATACGGAAGCATTTTCTTACTACTTAGAGCTGATAGAAAAATTACGCCAACAAATGAGGGTGAGTTATGGAGTTCAAAGTTGGAGATCACATCTTCTTAAAGGTTATGCCTGCGAGGGGAATAGTCAGGTTTGGGAAATAGGGATAATTGTCGCTTAGATATATTAGGCCCTTCGAGGTACTCGAGAGGGTCGGTATAGTCACTTATTGGTTGGTGTTACCACCAAATCTATCAGATGTTCATACGGTGTTCCATGTCTCCATGCTCCAAAAGTACACTCTAGATCCTACACATGTAGTGGATTGGGGTGAGCTGGTTGTTGATGCGTATGAGACCTTTGAGGAAGGACCAGTGCGTATTATGGATAGTAGAAAGCAAGTTTTGTGAGGTAAGGCTGTGAGACTGGTAAAGGTGTTGTGGCAACACTATGGAGTGGAGGAGGTGACATGGGAGCTTGAGGACACTTTCCATTCTTATTTGAGGATGGAGATACATTTTTTGCAGTCATAAAGTGTTACATGGCTTATTGCATATGCATGTTGTCGGATGTGCATGTGTGTGTAATTTTAGGGACGAAATTCTTTTAAGGGGGAAGAATGTAAAACTCAAAAAATTTAAAATTTTATTTAAAAGGGCAAAATGGTAATTAGCCATTATTGTAGGGTTTGAAAACCCAAATTTTTCTAGAACTCGAATGATGAAACAGACCTCACCGTTAGATTCGTCTTCTGAAATCTAGCTATATAGTCAATTTTCGTCGAATTCTTAGATATACAAAACTTTTGCTTCTTACGAGGCGATTAGGTGTTGCACGACTAAAATAAACATGATCAAATTTTATTTACAGAATCCAAGAAATAATTTTAAGTTACTTCAAATAAAATATACTGAACTTAACACGGAATGAGATTTAATTGATTTGGGAAAAATCAGATCAGAAAAAGCCGAGACGTGCGGCGCATTGTGAGCCAAGCACTAGAGGGTATTTAAAGGGGAAAAATATGAATTTCTCCTCCATTTTGGGCTGCAATTTCTATGTGTGTGAGAGAGAGAGAGAGTGAGAGAGAGAGAGAGAGATGAGTGAGAAAAACCAAGTTCTCCAAGCATTTCTTCTCCAATCTAGGATAATCCGACTATCGAATTTCTTCAGGCCAAGAGACAAAGTTGTTATATACGACGAGAGCTACGCGTACATACCAAAGATCACCAAAGTCTCAAGGACGGAATTTATGGGATCAAAACTTTGAAGCTTGATTTGGGTCTTTTAGTGCTTCTACTATGCATATACACGCTGCAAGAGGTAGGATTCCTTTCGTAACTAGGTTTATATCTAACCTAAGGTTAAAATATGAAATGCATAGGGTGTTAGAGATGAAATCTCATGTATAACACATTCCTAGGATTGCTAAAATATGAAATGGGTATATGGAACATAATTTAAACCAAATCTTGCATTAGTGGATTTTGATGAAATTGCTTGGTAGCGAATTCCGTGAGAAATATGTTGATTTGGGCATGCTATATGTTTACATAATCTTATATCTTATAGGTGTTTGATAAAATGCCTATGATTGATTTAAGTGTGTTATTTGAAATGATAATGATATAACTTGCTTGGTGGAGATTGTGGAATGCAATTATATGCTTTGTGATATAATTGACAATTGAGAGAAATTGGGAATTGTTGTGCAAATGGAACATGTTCACAATATGTTTATGATATGATGAACATGAAATTACAATTGAAACTGTACATTATATTTGCATATGTACGGGTAGCAGTACATTCGTAGGCATTAGACATGAGTGTGGGTGTGTGTGCATGATTTTGATCAAACACCATCCTTGGTGGGTTAATACGCGGACTCAGAAAAGTTGAACCTAGGTTCGACTGAGTCACATGGGTTACAATGAAAACAGGGGTCGGGTGTAGCAAGAAGTGATAGATCCTCCCTCGAGTACAAGACCCAGTTACTTGGCTCATGCACTTGCCCTGTGGTAAAATTCCAGAAAAATGTGTAGGCGAACGCGGAGCCTCAAGTGAGATGTCTTCAAAATGTCATGTGGGCTAGTAGTCCCCTGGTGGAATGTCCATAAAATACCCACCCAAGAAAGACCCGAGATTTTGTAAAATAGTTATTGGATGCTCAACATCAATGACGGGAACTTAGAATGCTCGGATGCATGTGTATGGCACTTGATAAGCGCATAATATTGCATATTTAACAGCCTCATTACGTGCATTTTAACTCAACTTTGCATTTAAATACTTAGAGTTAGTTGAATTTATGAATAATGTGGAAATTTTGACATTACAGGTAATTATAGTGTAAATAATGGATTTCAGAACCCTACAACTAAGTGTGGATAAGTGGTGAAGAGATGGACACATTACATGAGGATTTGGGAGTAGTTTTTAGTGAGAGAAGTAAGATTTCTGCTTTTTTTATTACCATTTTCAGTTGTAATCTTCTTGAATACTCTTATAATCTTCATTTATTACCTTTAATGTCATTTATTACAAGTGCATTGCAAGTTTAGTTCTACATTTTTGATTTCACCATTGTTGTATTAAGTTTTCTTCATTTCAAGTTTTTAACATGGGTATTGAATGTTTTTCTTTATAGTTTAAGTTTTCTTGCATTAAGTTAAGTTCCAATCTTCATTTCTTCATTATGTCTCTTTACATTATGCATGTCCTTCCTTTTATTATGAGTAGCTAGCTTTAAGTTGGCTAATCCAAGGAAGAACTCCTCTTGGGTATGTTATTTCAACTCATTTTCTTTCCTCTTCGTACTATACGTTGATTCGGTTTGAATAGGTTGAGTGTGAACGTGGTTGAGAGTTCTTGATACACCGTTGACTTGTCACGGGGTATGCTTGAATCCTCACCTCCATTTTGGTCCCCGCGTTTCCTACGAATCAATCAAATATCTAAGCACCATTGGAGGAAGGTCTTGAGTTGATTTGGCATTCCCATTGGAATGAACCCTTCGGGTTAGCCAACACTTGTTTCATTTTATTTTAAGCAAAAACAAAACTCACCAAAACTAAAAAAGATTTTACACATTTCATTTTTCACAAAATCACCTTCACATAATTCCCTTCCTTCCTTGAGGAGACGACCTTGGAATACCCATTCCAAGTAAAACATGACATTGCAAGATTCTCTCTACACTTGGGGCGCAATATTGCACACACACACACACATTTTGTTCATTCCACAGACACGTTTACCCCATTTCTCGCATCATTCCGGGGGAGAGTGACACTCCCCTACACACACGACCACATACACATTTGAGGGTGATGTGCAAAAAATAGGATATACGACGAAAACCATCAAGCATTTTTGACGTCGTTGTCGAGGAAGGTTAAGGGTCAAGTTCAAAGGTGATTTTGGACGACATAAGTAAGTCGTGATTTCATCACGGGCCAAGGTATGTCGTCTCATTTATAAATAGTTAGTTTTAGTTTGTGTTTTGTGTTATGTTTCCTAATTTTTATGATAATGTGTTAAATGCCCCAAATTTTGAAAATGTGAGATTTGTGATGAGTATAGGCACATCACTAGTGAGTGTCCAATAAATTATACGGTTCAAGACTTTGCATGTGAATGTTCAAATTCAATATTATGTTACACTATGTTGTCTGAGTTATGGTTCGGAGAATGAACCTTATAATTTTTCATCCAATCTCACACCACCAAATGAATTTTTCCACTGTCCAACATATGGAGACTCAACCGAAGAAGAATTGAAAAATACTTTTCGCGAGTTTATGCTATACCAAATGGAATTCAATACCCAAATAACTCAAGACCTTTTTGCATTAACTAGTGCTATAATCATTATGCGTGAAAGACAACATCTTAAGCATAGTCAATGTAGTGAGGATGATCATCTCAATGGAATGCATATTGATGTTGAATCTCCCACCACTCTAGATTGCAAAAAATTTAATAAAGATGTTCTCTCACATGAGGTTAATGAGCCCAAGGTCATTTTTCCATCAAAGATTGGTGTTGAGATTCACATTTTTCAACTTGGGGAGAGTATTGAAATGGAGTTAAGTGTAGAAACTTTTAAAGAGAAATTGTATACTCCATTGTTGGAATTGCAAAAACTTGCCTATAACTCCATTTGGTTGAGATTTTTGAATCATTATCCTTTGTATTGTTGGATAGGTTGGTTAGGAAGGGCATTTATACAACAAAAAAATTTTAAAATCAAAAAATCAACATGAGCCCTTTTTGTTTTTTTTTTTTCATGTACATAGTAGTTAGACTTATTTTATTGTTATGTTTTCCTTTTCTTGATGTTGTAGTGTAGAAGTTGTTTACCTCTCCCTAATTTGGACTCATTTCATTTTGAGCATCATCGTAGAAAATCTTATTCAATATCATGTGCGAGTTTAAGTTAGAGGGTATAAAGAAACTTTTTTGTTTTTCCTTTAATGTGTATACTAAAAAGAAAAAAGAAAAAAGGGGGTATCTTATTTCCCATGTTACTTTCATTTTTCTCATTGCATGATTCCTTGTGCATTGAGGACAATGCATGGTTCAAGTTGGGGGTTGAAGTGCACCATTTACATTTTTCACCACTTTTTGTGTAGAATAATGAGAAATGTGAAAATTTTAAAAATTTTGGACACTTTTTGTGAAAAATATCTAATATTGAACCATATTCCCCTATTCAAAGTGTATGGATTTAGTGATAATTTGATCTTTATTTTGAACTTTGAATACATGAGCACATTATAAAAGTTTATCATATTGCAAAGAGTATCACTTACTTGTTTTCTTTTGAACTCAACAATAAGTAAACCATGAACTTGTAATTTTGGCAATTTACGGTTTGAGTTCACATTTAGTTCTTGATATGAATAGTGGAGATGAGTAAGAACTCGTGTGAGCTTTAATGCCAATCCTTGTCTGGAGGGAACTTACATTTACTCAAGGAACAATTTTTCAAATTCAAATTTGTTCAATAATCTCATTATGCTTGTTTTGGTTATGTGCATTTGGGTAGTTGATTGACTTTGTCTTGATATGTACAATGTTCTCCCATGCTTATTTAGAAATGATCTTAGGCCACCTTTGAAATGCTTTGAGCCTTAGCCTTTTTCTTGTGAAATTCTATCGCTTGTTCCATGTTTAAGCCTTGTTAAAAATTCATTTCCATGCCACATAAGTGACCAAGCCAGTGCAAAAAGATACAAATTTACCACACCTTGGTTGTTCCGAGAGCTGACCATGATTGAACATGAAAGAGAAGGAATGGTGATGTGAAAACCCAGAAAAAGGGATGAATGATATGGAATTCAAATGTTGAATGGGAAAAGAATAAAAAATACAAGAAAAGGAGAGAAAGGGGTGAAAGAAGAAAGAATGATCAAAGAAAAAAGAAAATGTTAAGGAAAAGAAAGAAAAAGAAACAAAGAGTGAAGTGAAGGTGTTAAGCTGAAATTCTACAAAAAAAGGGAATTTTTTGACAATAAAGGTCATTCACTCGGAACAACCCTCTTTGTTATCCTATATCCTTCGTTTCACTTATCTCATTATCACCCTAAGGTCTCATTACAACCCTTAAAAGTCCTAAATGATCTAAAGAAAGCATGGGGAAGGAACACTTTTAAAGAAAAAAAAAAGTTAATTTTGCTATCTAGTTCCCTAATATTCCTTTCATGAGACTATGCCAAGGTTGGTTCATTTGTATACATGTGCTTCATTGTTGGATTATATGTAAGTATATTTCATTTTGAGCACAAGATTCTATCTCACATATACACATGGAGAGCAAGTCAGGATAATCATAGTGTGATTCATTGTTGAGAGAAACACTTGGTGAGTTTTGCATGAAAGCTGAATTTGGATAGCTAAGTGAATGTGGATTCCATTGTGTAAATGCTTAAATTACATATTCATTTCACACACACACGAGTTTGAAAATGAATGTGTAGGTGCATACTCTAAAATAGCATTTAAGGCTATGATGTGATTCATGTGTGATTAATTCGGATGTATTGGACAAAGCTATTGTTGAAATCCCAGTGCTAGTTACAATAAGGGCATATGTTCCAATTGTTGGATATAAGGAAAAGAAGTTTGTAAGTACCTTCACTAGAAACCTTCACGAGATAAAACTCGTCCACTAGGGATCACCTGGGGGTTTAAAGGCTTATTGTATATGTTAAATGCAATTGCGGAATTAGTATAGCTTTATTTTTGTTTGCTTAATTTTTAAATTTAGTTTGCTAGGAACTAGAAAAGCTTAAGTTGGGGGGTGTGATAAGCACGAAATATTGCATATTTAATGGCCTCATTACATGCATTTTAACTCAACTTTGCATTTAAGTACTTAGAGTTAGGCAAATTTATGAATAATGTGGAAATTTTGATGTTTGCAGGTAATTATAGTGTAAATGATGGATTTCAGAACCCTGCAACTAAGTGTAGATGAGTAGTGAAGAGATGGACACATTACATGAGGATTTGGAGGCGAGCTAAGCTTGGGAATAGTTTTTAGTGAGAGAAGTGAGATTTCTGCATCTTCCTTTACCATTTTCAGTTGTAATCTTCTTGAATTGTGAAACCCGAGAAAATTTTGAATTTTTTTTTCTGAAAAAGGGCAAAATGTTAATTTATCATCCTAATGCGTTAAAATACATATTTTTATAGAGCTCGGATGGGACAACGAACCTCACCGTTGGATTCGCATCAAGAAATCTAGCTACCCTGTCAATTTTCATCAAATTTCGAGATAGTTGAATTTTTCACGTTTTTCGAAACGACAAGCGTCTGGTGACCCCCCAAAAATAAATTTTTTATCAAAATTTTAAAATTTGAAAAATATTTTAAATAAAATTCATATAAAATATTTTGAACTTAAACTAGTATGAAATTTAATCATTTCGGGACAAGACTAAATATCAAATATTTCAAAAGAAATACCTCTGATATTCAGCTGGTTTCAGATGTTGGAGAGAAAAAGAGAAAAAAAGAAGGAAAAATCCAATTTTGTCTCTACGATTCAAGAAGATCCGTCGGTCGGAATCGCTCAAGCCAAGAATCAAAGTTGATCTACGCGATAAGAGCTACGCGTGGATACCAAGAACGAATATTTTCACCGAAGATCAAAAGGCGAGATTTTGGAGAAATCAAAATCTTGAACTTTGGGGGTGTTCTTGGAGGTTCTAGTATTCATTCTACACTTCTATTGAGGTAGGGTTCTTTCTACTTTGGTTACTCGTACCTTAAGGGGCTGTTTTTGGTGGCTGAAATATGACTGTTATGTGGTTGTTTTGTGGCTGAAATATGGATGTCTTATAGCTGTTTATAGGCTATCCAAAATGGACTGTTTTTGGAC
This sequence comes from Ilex paraguariensis, assembly GCA_963454935.2. Taxonomy (NCBI): domain Eukaryota; kingdom Viridiplantae; phylum Streptophyta; class Magnoliopsida; order Aquifoliales; family Aquifoliaceae; genus Ilex; species Ilex paraguariensis. The sequence continues at coordinate 645,520 of CAUOFW020001781.1, forward strand.
ATATTTTAATGGGTGAAATTGGTTTATATATGGGCTGTTTTTGGGACAGTTATGGGGTTGTTTACGGACTATTTTTATGGCCTGTTAAAGGCTATTTTTATGGCCTAATATGGACTGAAATTGTGACGATTTTTAGGCCATTCATAGACTGTTTTTAGGGCCATTTCATGAACTATTTTTAGGACATTCATGGACTATTTTTAGGGTCATTCCATGGGCAATTTTTAGGCCATTCATGGACTGTTTTTAAGACAATTTCATGGATATTTTAGGGTCATTTTACGGACTGTTTTAGGCTACTTTACGGACTGTTTTGTGCTCTGATTAGAGGCTATTTTGTGGGTTGTTATGCGGGCTAGTACATGGGCTGTTTTGTGTTATTTGCCTTTGTGATTAAGTGTGTTATTGACATAAAGATAGTGATAACATGCTTGGAATTGTTTTATGAAAAAGAGTCAATGTATATGCATGCGTGTGTTATATTGACATTGTGACAAATTTGATATCTATATGTTTAGAACATAACTTACCATAGATATGTTGAGATTGTTCATATGTCATTCATAGCATATTGAACATTGTAGTGTAGTGCATAGAGGCATCCCATTCATGGGGTGGACTCAGAAAAGTGGGATTGAATGTCTTACTGGGTCACACGGTTACATGCATAAGAAAACTTGTATCGGGTATAGCAAATAGGGCTAGACACTTCCTCTGGTGAAAAACCCGACCAGTTGGTTCATACACTTACCGGCGGAGAAATTCTAGAAAAGTGTAACGGCGTACAGAGCCGGAGGTGCGATTCCTGAATCCGATACCCAATAAAGGCACATGATTTTGATCTATAAATTATTCATTTGATGGGAAACATCCAAGAATGAAATGATTTTATGACATATGGTTGATTTCAAAATGATCTTTGGTTGTGTTTCATCAAAGACGTTGTTTTACACATGTGTTGCATTGTATTGTGGGAGTCGGTGAGGACTTGAGTTAAAGTTGCATGAGTGAGTTCCATCTCATTTCATTGCATGGCATGGTGAATTCCAATATAGAGTTATATATTCTTACTTGGAATGTTGATGTAAATATGAACTGTCAAATGTAAACATTGCATGTGTACTTAGGTGGGAAATAGCCCTTGTAGGATATACTCTATTGGGCGTTGGCTCACCCTATACGGGAAATATTTCAGGTACGGGTCATACCCCGAGGGACGGCACTCACTCGAGCACTTAAAGAGGAAGAAAAGCCGACTTGTGGCTTTCAATCCATTTCTTTTGTAAAATTAGACTTGTAATTAAATTTTGGCATGTAATATGTAAAGGAATTGTAATAGAGTCTATATGGACAGTTTTAATATAGTATTTCATGTTTGTATGAGTATGGATAATTGGACCTAGTGTGGCTAATATTTACTTATAAATGGACCCGGTGTGGTCATGTTAAATATTGGACCTTGGATGGGTCTTGTTATTATATAATGCACAGGTTGTGTTTTGAGTAGAGTTCCCCTTACAAAGGAGACTCTACCCAAATTTTTAATAAATGATGGACCCCGGTAAATGAGGCACAACGTTGAGATATTGAGTTACTCGGTATCCACGGGCATTCCGCGAGTTGATGGGTACTCAACAGACCCTCGGATTTTGGGGTGTCACATGAATCCTCTGGTAAGCTTCATTTGTTACCTTTAATGTCATTTATTACAAGTGCATTGCAAGTTTATTACTACATTTTTGATTTCACCATTGTTGTATTAAGTTTTCTTTATTTCAAGTTTTTTAAAATGGGTAATGAATGTTTTTCTTCATAGTTTAAGTTTTCATGCATTAAGTTAAGTTCCAATCTTCATTTCTTCATTATATCTCTTTACATTATGCATGTCCTTCCTTTAAGTTGGCTAATCCAATGGAGAACTCCTCTTGGGTATGCTATTTCAACTCATTTTCTTTCTTCCTCATATTGTACATTGATTTGGTTTGACTAGGTTAAGTGTGGACGTGGTTGTGAGTTCTTGATACACCGTAGACTTATCACGGGGTATGCTTGACTTCTCACCTCTATTTTGGTCCCACGCTTCCTACGAATCAATCAAATATCTAAGCACCATTGGAGGAATGTCTTGAGTTGATTTGGCATTCCCATTGGAATGACCCCTTCAGGTTAGCCAACACTTGTTCCATTTCATTTTAAGCAAAAACAAACTCACCAAAACTCAAACTTAAAAGATTTTACACTTTTCATTTTTCACAAAATCACCTTCACATAATTTCCTTCCTTCCCTAAGGAAACGACCTTGGAATACCCATTCCAAGTAAAACACGACATTGCAAGATTCTCTCTACGCTTGGGGAGCAATTTTGCACACACACACACATTTTATTCATTCCACACACGTTTGCCCCATTTCTTGCACCATTCTGAGGGTTAGTGACACTCCTATACACACACGGCCACATACACATTTGAGGGTGATGTGTGAAGAATAGGGTATACAACAAAAACTATCAAGCAGCACTGCATGTGTTATGGGAGTCGATGGAGAGCTCAAATTGTATTGTATGTGTGAGTTTCATCTCATAATATGATACAATATTGTGGTATTCATTTATGAATTGTATATTCTTGGATGGATGTCTAAGTAATGAATAACATGCGAACATTTCATATGCATCTGGGTTGGGGAGCAGCCTCCTTAGGAGATGCCCTATTGAGTGTGGCTCATGTTTTATAGGAACATTTTTCAAGTGTTGGTCAAGCACCAGTGGATGTGCCTTACTTGGGTCTTTGTTGAGGAAGGAGCCGGAATGTGACTCTTAAATTGCATTTTTGTAAACAAATATGTAATTTGTGTTGAATTTGTAAATTTGTATAAAGGGGTCATGTATTGAACTCGTGGGACAATGTTTTCATGTAAATGAATAAATGTATGTAACTGGAATGAGTTGGAAGGATAAGAGTTAAAAATGGAGAGATTTAGAGAAAATTTGGGCTCAGGTACAGGTACTTAAGTGATTAAGTACCGGTACCACACTGTCGAATGACGCAAGTACCGGTACCTAAACCTATAGGCACTATTACCTAAATTTCAGTAGGCTCAAGTATCGGTACTTGATAGATAGTGGGCTTAGGTACCGGTACCACGATATATAGGAACTGGTACCTAGCATACAGCGGGCTCAAGTATCGGCACCAAATCACTGAAATACCGATACCTGGCAAATGGAAGGGACCTCACAAATAGAAGGCTCAGGTACTGCTTGATCATTGTTGTTGTAATATCCTAACCTTCAGACATCATTCCTTAATGTATGTATGATATGTGTGAAGGGGAGTGTCACTCTCCTTTGGAATGATGCCAAAAGAAAGGGCAACGGAATGGTGGATGAATGAAATGTCAAATGTGTGTGTGTGTGACCAAAAATGCTCCTCAAGCACAGAGAGACTTTTGCTTGTCGTGTTTTACTTAGAATCGTATTCCAAGGTCGTGTCCTCAAGGAAGGAGGTGAATCATTTTAAAGGTGATTTTGGTGAAAAACAAAGTGTAAAATCTTTTATTGTTGAAGCTTGGTTTGTGATTTTATCTTAATGAAATTGAAATGGGAAAAATGTTGGCTAATCCAAAGGGTTCACTCTAATGGGAATATCAAGTCAACTTGAATCCTTCCTCCAATAGAGCATAGATGTATAATTGATTCGTGGGAAGCTAGGGACGATATGGAAGTGAGGATACAAGCATAACCTATGACAAGTCTATAGGATATCAAAGACTCACAATCTCGTCCACCCTCTACCCAATCAAACCGAACCATCGTACTCTGAAAAGGAGAAAGGAATATTTGTTGCAATGGCATACCCACGAGGATGTCTCCCTTGGATTAGCCAACTTAAAGGCTTAGCCACTCATGCTTAAAGTAAAGACAACAATGTAATGAGAAGACATTATGAAGAAATAAAGACTGGAGCTAAGCTAATGCAAAGAAACATAAACTAAGAGAGAATATATTTAATACCTATTTTTAAACTAAGAAATTGAAAGAAAACGAAATGCACAAATATAACTTCCGAATAATTTATACATGTCCATCACCTCTTTCTAAAGAATGAATGAGAAACTACTCACTCTTCATGAGTTTGGTAAAGCTAGAAGAGTGAGTGATGTTCATCCCTCCAAGTAGAGGAGTTACAAGGTAAAACACTTTACACAAGAAGTCGATCTTCGACAAAGAATGAGTGAATCACGTTCCACCCTTCACAACTTTAGCAAAGCTCTAGAAAAGTGGAAGAGTTTCACTCCTCTAAGGGAAGAAGGAAGCTCAAACAATTGAAGTAAAAGAAAGCAATAATACAGTAAAAGAAAGCAATAATACAGTAAAAGAAAGCAATACTTAAAGTAATAAATTAAAGAAAGCAATACTTAAAGCAATAAATTAAAAGAAAGCAATACTTAAAGTAATAAATTAAAAGAAATCAATAATATAATAAATGAAAGCAATACTTAAAGAAAACAATAATACTTTTGGAAGGCTTTTCACTACCAAAAGATGAATGTTTTACAAGTCCTAAGGAGTGGTATTTATAGGCAACAAGGGAGGGTGAAAGTCTTGTTTGGTGACTTTGAATTATACTTTGATCCCCTTTTGTTTTGAGCTTTGATAATTGGCACCCTATAGTTTGTAGCTTTGATAATTGGCACCCTCTAGTATGCAACTTTGATAATTGGCTCTCCAGTAGTTTGTAGCTTTGACACAATTGGCTCTCCAATAATTTGTAATTTTGACGCACAAAACCCTGAAAAGAACAACAATCAATGAATTATCTTTAATTCACACATTAACCCTAATTTGATTTATTTTGACTAGTTTAACTATATTTAACTAACACAATTGACTTATTAAGTTAATTAAATTATGTTTTAATCAGGGTTAATCAGGTAACAGTACCACGTGTAAAAGTATTAGTTTCTCTTCCAAATTTTTAAAATTTAAATACAACTTTGTCAAGCCCTCAGACCTTGAACCCTCTTTTTTAAATGATGGAATTTGTTAAATATTAGGTGCTAATTGATGGGATTGAACCTTGGTATGGTTAAACGAGTAAAGAGTAATAAATTGTGTTCGGTAGTGTTCCGGTACATGGAAGACTCTGCCCAAACTTTGTTTTGGTTATGATCCCGGTGAAGGGGATATGGTGACGTGGTATCGAGTTACGCGGCATTCATGGGTGATTCCACAGATTGATGGATGATGAACGGGTTTAGAAAGGACTCCCAGATTTGGAACATCACAAAGGTCAACTTTTTTTCGGATCCTTGATTTTTTTTGTGATATAGTACCTCATGGGGCATCAAGACCTATCAATTCTTATGTAATGTCCCTCATAATATCCTTTACAATATCTTCACTTCCTTCTGCAACTACATGTGTACTTATATGTTTTCTATTCCTTTGCATATCTCACACATCTCCATCAAATCTTTGTCATCATCGACCAAACTTCTATTATTTGAACCAGACACCTCATAATATAGTTTGAAAGCTAGACAAATAGTATTAGGTGTATTTGATAACATAAACACATCCGAGAATAAATGCACATGATAATACCTATTTGGATCAACTCTTTGGACTATGAATTGTTGGTCATCATAATGTATGATCAAGTTATGGTAATTCACAACCATTTATATCCGCTAACACATTGAAAAAAAAACATTTGTTAAAAATATATTTTAAAAATATTAGCTAATGTATAGACAAGTTTTTGCACACAAAGTAACCCTAATCCTAATACCCAAAATTGTTTGAAACCCTAATTGAAAATCTGAGGCCAAAAGGTATGTTATTTGTAAAAATAAGGCCAATAGAAACCATAATTGAAAACCTAAGGTGAAAGGGGAACCCCACTTGAAAATCTAAGGCAAAAAGAAACTCTAATTAAGAACTAAGGACCAAATGAAACTCTAATTGACAAATAAGGCCAACAGAAACCCTAATTGAAAATCTGAGGCACAAAAAGAACCCTATTTTTAAAAATAAGGCCAATAAAAACCCTAATTGAAAACCTAAGATGAAAGGGGAACCCTACTAGAAAATCCAAGCAAGGCCAAACAGAACCCTAATTAAAAAACTAAGTTTAATAGAAACACTAATCAAAAGTCCTTGGAAGAAAAGGACCACATGCAAAGAAGTGCTAAGAAGATCAAAGAAAGTCATCCCTTTGAAACAAAGGACCATTTGATGAACGAGGATTCTACGTTTGGTTTTGAGAACTTCGATGAGAATACGAAACCAGAGCAGGATTCACAGCCTACACAGATGGAGCTACCAAAGAGAAACTACCAAGATGCTCTTAGGGTGGAGAGTTCTAACATCTACTTTGACCCATTAGTTTACGAGGAAGTCTTCGATGATGAAGTTATGAGGGATGAAGGCTCAGAATCTAAAACAAGGAGGAACGAACCATTATTGATAACTCAGATGAGATCTGCCCTAAGATTTGTCTAGGAAATAAAATCCTTGATAAAATAAGAAGAAGGTGGAGGGATGGCCTGATTGTGAAATTTTTGGGTAGGAACATTGGGTATAAGATGTTATGTAACAGGTTAGGAATATTTGGGGGTTAATTGGGGATTTTGAGGCAATTGATCTTGATTTTGGATATTACCAATTCAAGTTTAAGTTGAGAGAAAGGACTGTAAAAGGGTAGCTACAGGGGTTTCATGGATAATTTTGACTCACTACCTCATAGTCTGTAAATAGGAATCAGACTTCATTCCATTAAGAGCCCAAGAAATTTCCACAGCATTATGGGTTCTATTTCTGAGCTAATTAGAATACTATAAGGAGAGCACCTTGTTTAAGATTGCCAAGGCATTGTGTAAACCAATTAACGTGGATGTTAGGACAGCCACAGTAGAGAGAGGGAAGTTTACTAGAATGTGTGTGGAAAGGGATTTATCTAAACCATAGATTTCCCACTATAGATTGGGAGAGAAATTGTTTAGGGTTGATTATGAATGTCTCCCAGCAGTGTGTTTCACTTGTGGAAGGGTGGGTGCTTGGTTTACTTCTCCGTCGTTCCTAATCTTCAAACATGAACCCTCAATGTGTGTGGCCTATGTGTGTGGGTGAATGTCACTCTCCCTCGGGTTCGATGTAAGAAATGGGAAAATGGGTGTGTGGGATGAAATATGTGTGTGTGTGTGAACAAAAGTGCTCTCCAAGCGTAGAGAGACTTTTGAGGGTCATATTTTACTTGAAATTTGTATTTCAAGGTCGTCTCCTCAGGGAAGGAAGGGAATTATGTTGAAGGTGATTTTGGTGAAAAAGGAAAAGTGGAAAAATCTTTGATGTTTGAGATTTGGTGAATTGCGTTCTTGATGAAAATGAAATGGAGTAAGTGTTGGGTAATCTGAAGAGGTAATTCCAATGGGAATGTCAAATCAACTTAAGACTTCCTCCAATGGTGCCTAGATTTTTGATTGATTCGTAGGAGGCGAGGGACTAAAATGGAGGTGAGGATTCAAGCATACCCTGTGACAAGTCTATGGTGTATCAAGAACTCACAACTAACACTCAACCTAGTCAAACCAAATCATTGTACACTATGAGGAGGAATGAAAAAAGGTCGTTTAGCATACCCAAGAGGAATTCTCCCTTGGATTAGCCAACTAAAAGCTTATCTACTCATTTTTAAAGTAAGAATATAAATGTAATGAAGAGACATTGTAAAGAAATGAAGATTGGAGCTTGGATTGATGCAAGAAATCTCAAAATATGAAGAAAAACATTCAATACCCATTTTAAAAACTTGAAATGAAGAAAGCTTAATACAACAATGGTGAAATCAAAAATGTAGCACTAAACTTGCAATGTACTTGTAATAAATGACATTAAAGACATTAAATGAAGCTTACATAAGTCTTACATGAAACTACAAGTGAAATGGATGGAAAAAAAATGCAAAAACATAAAATTCTCTCTCTAGAACTTCATATTCTTCCTTGAGCTTCTCTCTCTACAATGCAATACAGTCTGAATAAATGGTGTATAGAGCTTGCATTTTCGTCCATAGAGGTCCCCCTAGGTGTGAGACAACCCTCCCATCCATAGGAGGCTAATTGGATGGCATGAGGCAGGCTAGGACAGCCTACCCAACAACTCTCAGGTTTCCTTTCTTCTCTCTCCTCTTCATTAATGCTCAAGCCTTCAAAGTCCAATGCTAGGGTTGAGGAGGCATGTCTATGTGTAAGGAGTGTCAGGGAACAAGTGGAGACCCATGGGTGGGATCCACAAAGTGGTAGAGCTTGAGTTGCAGAATCTGGCATTTTCAGCAAAACCTACCGATAGGTCGATGGCCAAACCTACGGGTAGGTTTTACTCCAGTAGCCAAAACATTCTGGTAGAAACCACTCCAGTAGCCAAAACCTACCGATAGTTTTATGAAAAACCTATTGGTAGGTTTTAACTTGTTTTGTTTAATTCTTGGTTCTTTCACCTTCCAAACTCTCGTCAAGCCTCCCCCTCAACTCCATTGACCTTTAAGCACCATGATAGGAGCCTAACATGCACTATTTAAACTCTTTTACCTATAAACACACCGAAACATCATTATAAGCTTGAAACATTTCAATTCTCCTCATTTTCACCCCAAAAGAATGTACAAAAGGGGTGTAAATGCACACATGATATGCAATATTTCGTGCTAATCAGTGGGGCATATGAGCCAGTATTGTCCTCACTTACAAAAGTCAGCTCATTCTCTGAACAAGGTCGTCAAAGAAGAGAACTCCATCGGAGTAGTCATTTCCACTGGAGCAACTGTCATTTCAAAAGCAACGGATAGCCCTACTGCAAAAGCATATCATGTTTCAAATTCAAAAGAGAATGGGCTAGTGAGCCTCAAGGCAAATACAAAGGATCATGAGGTTAGGGATTTTGGGCCTTGGATGATAGCCTAGAATAGGAGAAGAAAGTCTATTTCAAAAAACCAAATGGGGAGTGGACCAACCCAAAAACAAGGGAATAGATTTCAGGTGTTAGAAGTGGACCCATCAGTTTATGAAGAGCCCACTGATTCCAAGAGATCTAGTAAGCAGAAGCAGTCCAAAGAACAAGCTAGTAAGAGGCCTAGCTCATGCCAAAAGAGGCAGTGGAACCCAAAGGCCCAGAAGGAATTTCTACAAAAAGGGGAATCAAAATAACAAGTCAAAAAAGTCTAATTGAATTCCTGAGGAGGGTCAGAGATCCCAAGATAAAGAGATTGTCTAGGAAAGAGAACCCCATCCTATGACTATTAGATCTTCAAAGGTAATTCCAATGGTCGCATTAGCTCAGTCAGTAGAGTCAAATTTTCATCACCAAAGCTCTAGTTCCAATGGCCTAACCCTAACCCCAATACGTCCAATTTCTTCCCCTTACCCTGACATCTCCCCAAAAATTCTTCCCCTTCTCTAGTTAACAAAAATCTAAACCCATCATCGAAACTCGCAGTAACTAAGAATCATGAACCAAATAGGGAAACAAGTCCCTCAGAACCACCAGATCCAGGCGATGGAGGAAAGGATAAAGGGGATCCAGTCGTTGAGGTAGATACAACTGAACTCGATCTCTGTGGGTCTCATCTTCAACCGAACGAGCAAGAAAAATGGCTTGTGAATGTCAACTATGTGATTAGAGCAGTGAGGATTGTGATAGAGGACTCCTACCTCACCGTAGCAGAAGTCCACACAACCGCAGTTACTATAGCTGAAGTGGACCTGCTAGAGGATAATAGAAGAAGAGCCCAAGTGTTTTTTGAACCGTGAGAACAGTTATCCTTTACCCCATATGTCATCTATGTCTTCCATGAAAATTATGACTTGGAATTGTAGGGGAGCAGGAAACCAAAATTTTAGGCAAGCTTTTAGAGACTCTTTCACTCTCACTCACCTGATATGATGGTCTTGATGGAGACAAGAGTCCCTAGTGTCCAACTAGGGAATTTCTTTGAACAGTTTGGATTGAAAATGGATGCTAAAGTTGAACCAGAGCGTAGATCTGGAGGTATTTGGTTGTTATAGGATCCCTGTAGGGTTACGATTATAGTGCCTGAGGTGAATTTCCAAGTTATTCATGCAGTGGTGTCCAGAAAAGACTTTGAGGGGTGATTTTTTTCTACTGTGTATGGTAGCCCTAATCCATCGACTAGGGAGGTCCTATGGAATAATATGACCACTATAGGTGATAACTTTCAGAACTCATGGATAGTGGCAGGGGATTTCAATGATTTCTCTAGTAATACTGAAAGAAGAGGAAGACACTCTAATTAACATAGAAGAACTACCAAGTTTATAAAGAGAATAAACTAGTGTGGCCTCATGGATCTAGGGTGTAGTGGACCAAGGTTAACATGGACCAACAAGAGGAAGGGCCTTGCTAATACTCTGATTAGGTTAGCAGAGCTCTTGCCAATACGAACTGCAGGTTGCAATTCCCTGAAGTATCTGTTAGAAATCTCCCCCGTACGTACTCGGGCCACTGCCATATTCTCATCTAGCTCACTAGTAACATCTCAACCCCCCCCCCCAGTCTAGACCTTTCAGACTTGAGGCGGTCTGGCTTACACATGATTCTTTTATTAATGTTGTTCATGATACTTGGGCAAGTCATGGTTACTCCTTGCATGAATCCACATTGGCCTTTGCAAAAAATGCCCTGAAATGGAATCATAACACTTTTGGAAATGATTTTCACAGAAAAATAAATCTTAAGGCTAGGCTAGAGGGTATACAAAAATCCCAAGAAAGACAATACTCTCACAATCTTGAAAGGTTAGAAGAAGTGTTACTTAAAGAATATCATGATGCAATATACCAAGAGGAAGTTATGTGGTTCCAGAAATCAAGAGTTGACTGGATTACACTTGGGAATAGGAATACCAAATTTTTCCATGTTTCAACTTTAGTGACAAGAATGCGTAACAAGCCAACAACTCTTAAAAATGCCCATGGAGTTTAGATGACAGAACAGGATGATATTAAAACTAAAATTCTAAGATATTTTAAGGAGTTGTTTGAGAAAGACTCAATGTATTGCCCTAACCATATACCTTACAGTTTCCAAGCTATTTTTTCACAAACTGATAAAAATCTTTTGGAAACCCCAGTGGAAGATGAAGAAATCAGAAGAACTGTTTTCATGATTAAAGGTCTTAAATCCCCTGAACCAGATGGTCTAAGGCTAACTTCTACCAAAAATATTGGGGTACCGTTAGCCCTTCAGTTTGTCATTTGATTAAAGATGCTCTCAGTAATAGAATCTTCCCAAAGGAATTGAATAATACCTAGATCACTCTTATCCCTAAGATTGAAAACCCTACCTTGGTTTCCAAATTTAGGCTAATTAGCCTTTGCAATATGTCTTATAAAATCCTAACTAAGTTGCTTGCTAATAGATTAAGACCATTCATGGATAACTTGGTATGCCCTAATCAAAGTAGCTTCATACCTGGAAGACAGACTGATGATAATATGGTGATTACTCAAGAAATTGTCACTTCAATAAGAAGCAAGAAAGGTAGGGGTGGGGAAATGATACTCAAGATTGATTTTGAGAAAGCCTGTGATAGCATAAGTTGGCCTTTTCTGCATCAAACTTTAATTGATTTTAATTTTCTTGATCCTTGGGTTGATTTAATCATGAGTTGTGTGACTGGACTATCTCTGACTGTGCTATGAAATGGTGCCCCCTTGACCCAATCACCCCTAGGAGGGGATTGAGACAAGGGGACCCCCTCTCCCCCTATTTGTTTGTGCTATGTATGGAAAAGCTTGGGCAAATGATTAATCAAAAAGTTAGTCAAGGCTTATGGAAGGGACTTAAGGCATCTAGGAATGGCCCCGAAATCACACATCTTTTTTTCCTAACGATATCATTTTGTTTTCTAAAGGATCAGAAAAGGATTTTGTGATAATCAGTGTCACACCCCAACTCCAAGGGCATGACCGGCTGTGAACCATAGATCCATAACCTATAGAACACGTAAGCCTAATAATAAACTAATAATATAGTAGTGGAAAACAACATTAACAGTAAACTGATCTCATGTCAATATGTCAAAGTCAACATACCTAAACCTGTTTACCCCAATTATCCAAACAAGTAAAGATGGTTATACGATATATGCTACAGAGATCACAATGCTATTAGTCCCCAATTAATTCCTTGAGTCCGCTAACGACACTCCAATCGTTTACCAGGAAAAATATTATTTTCAAAACATGAGCTAAAAAGCTCAGTGAATGGAAACGCATGCATATTCAAAGTGGCGGGAAAACATATTTGACATACGACATATAAATCAAAGATTTGGAAAAATAACTTCATCAAGATAACTAATTTCTCAAGAATAACACAATTGATTTTCAACAAGAAATCATACTACAATGGTGAATCATATCATAATGGTGAAGACTGTACGATATCCAATAATTGATGGGAACCAAAAACCAAATACCAAATGTCATAATATATCTCAGGGTTAGATCCAACATCATTCTTAGGGTCACCACGAGTTGGCACCCAGCAACTGTTCCCTAAGACAATTCGATGAAGGTCACCAGGATGCACCAAGAACTGTTCCTTCAACCGTTGAGTACTAGGATCACCTCAGCCTCTCTCGAGTATGTTCCCTAGTGGTCAGGGTCACACACACACAGAGGAATAATTTTCCTAGACTTTCAATCATGGTCCCATTCACCATCACTAAATCTCATCATATAAACAAGTGATTGAGTCACAATACTTCACAAAAGAATTCATCAAGGTAAGGAGAATCGTATGCCACAAGTATTTAGACACTTAGTAAAACATTTTGTAAAGGTAGTAATGAACAAACATGATGTATTGTTTTTAAAATGTTTAGGGATACGGGGAATTTTTGAAGATACGTAGCATGTCGAACCACTCACCTCAAGTCCAAATGATATGCTTCTTGAGTGTTGCTTGTCACCCGAAGTAGAGTGAGATGTTATCGATGTCTTTCCTCTTTCTCTCACGACTTCTTTCTCCTTTGATGAGGTGCTCTTTCTTCCTTTTTCTCTCTTTTATTCTCTATTTTTTCTTGAAAGTGGAAGACTATTTGTGCACTTATATACTTAATCCAATCCTCAAATTCCCTATTTATAGGCATCCTAGGATTATTCTAGAGAATATTGACATGTGACATTTTTAGGGGAGATTCCCTAGAATATTCTACCATCTCCCCTCTCCTAGGTCCTTTTAAGTTTCAAGCTTATTTTGCACATAGCAATTCCACAAGTATCTAGATTCATCTATGATATTCTAAAGTCTTCTCCAACCTTCTACGTCCTTCTGAAACTTTTCGGAACATTTAAATCCCTGTAGAACCTTCTAATATTTTCTTGAATCTTCTAAAATATTCTAGACTTCTCTAGATTGTTCTAGAACTTTTCGGATTCTTCTAGATTGTTCTAGACTATTCTAGGTTATTCTTGAACTTTCTAGAACCATCTAGAAACTTCTCCAACATTCTAGATTCTTCTAGATTATTCTAAATTCTTTTTTTAAATTTTTCTTATTCCTTTCAAGATAACATTCCCTAACTAGTTCCTTGCCAAAATGGAACGGGATATACATTCTTCCCCCCTTAAAATAATTTCATCCTCGAAATTATGCTATTTATCCCAACCGAATAAGTGTGGTATTCCTGATGCATTTGCCCTTTTGCAAAAAAAATGGCCTCAACTGCATGATTCTTTGTAACCAGTTAACCAATTGATTTGCCTTTTGTCCAGAGCCTGTATTGTTATTGCTCTTAGGTCAAATCACTATGAACATAGAATGGTTCATTGTAAATCACGAGCAATGCGCTATAAATATTCTTACTTAACATAGATGCATGAAATATGTTACACCCGCAACAAGTCGAAGTGATAGTGCCTCTCAATAGACTGCCACACCAACTCTATTCGAGACTTTGAAGCGTCTAATGCTATTAGACTTGGCCTTTCTTTTAATTGAATAACCTCTCAAAGCAGTGTAAAATTCAATAACCAAATTATTATCACTTATCATTCCATAACTTAGCCGATCAAAACTCAAAGTAAAACCATCCAGTTCCACAATCTTGTCAAGTTTTATCGTTGATTTCGATAAGCTATCTAAGCCTACACTCCACCAAGCTATTTAGATTGACATTATAGAACCAAACTTGATTAAAAATAGTGCCCATTTCAGATTTCACACATTAAAGAACAAAGACATGGGTAGTTTCCGAGGTCAAACGGTTACTCCATAAAACCCAAGGCAACCTCGGGGAAACCAAAGTAAAATGGATTTGACCACGTTAATGATAACACCTTTTGGAAGCAACATTGCATGTCAAGGATGTCTAGAACTAAGGTTCACAATTTGTTCTTATTCATTTTTATATTCTCTCTTTCTCAAACTCTCATGATAGTGTTACTAGTCCTTACTTATTACCTTTAGAATATATCGTTAAGATGAAGCACCTTGCCATATCACGGAATAACTTATGGCTTCCAATCCATTATTTTATTGTCTACCCTAAGTCTCGCACATCAAACTCATCCATGAGTAACCTAATAATTCTTGTGCAACTCTGAAAAGTAAACTTATCTGATGAAGAAGAAGAAATTGATAATTAGCCATTACAACTTGCGAACCTAAAACCACCAGCATCTACCATCTCATATATCTCTTTCTTCGATTGTCTTCCATTAAAATTGTTATCTTCCTTTACAACCTCATTTATGTATAAAACTTGACCCATATCTCTCTCCCAGGCAACTTCCACAATGATCCATCATACCCAAAATCTCTCTTCCTTAAAAATACTTTATTCTTCAAAATTCATAATATTTTTTCTCCTCTTACTGAAATTATGTAGTCCATCTTTGCAACTTTTGATGTGCACGCTGTCAAAATATTAATATTTATGCAAGTGTAGTTATGTGAGCTAAGTTAATATCTGTTTTCCCCATGATTGATTAATTAATCATCATTACTTGAAGCAAGTTTAAAAGATCAACTCTAGAGACTCAGGACCTCCACCCTAACATTTGACATTACCACAATACTTGTTCCTTTTACAGAGCTAAGAATTCAGAAAGAAATAACCAAAATCACCAATATCATCCTAAGTTACCATAGTCATCGTAGAGGATCCAAATATTGATTACATTAATCGAATCATTAGGTTAAATTAATACATTAATCTCTAAAAATAACCAATTACAATATAGACTCTAAAGTTTGCTTCATTGCTTGTCTATTCAAACCTTATGACCCAACCAATTAAGAAGTTCTTCTATAATCTGATAATTTAATACCTATCACAATCACTCAAATATTTCTAAAAGAAAATGATATTCATTTTATACTAGTAAGAATCAACAAATTATTCTCCACCAATTACTATGAATCTCTCTGAAATAAAATTCCAGTAGTCTCAAAATTCTCCAACCATTCGATAATCAATGATGGGTCATTAAATCGCTCTTTTACTCTTAAAATATCATTTTTCCAAATGTACCCACAAAACCATCAATTTAAGATAAAACGACATATCTTAAAACTTTTGATTTCTCGGTGCTCCAACAATAACATCAGAAAATTCCAAGTTTTCATATTTTATTCATAAGTATGACTTTCTTAACTAGCACCTGATCAAAAACTATACTGTGTCAACTTGCTTTTAATCAAGACTATGACTTCACTGATGATTGATACAACAAAAACTCATATACAAATCAGACTCTTCATCCACATACTCAAATTCATCCACCAATCCTATGGAAATAATCCATATTATTACCTTTTTACTTCACAACTATCAAATTTTCTATAAATGCCTAACTATAAGATAGTTCAATCTCAATAAGTCTTCCCGAAGTAAAACTCCTTGTGACATCTTACTACCACTCGTCTTCAAGAATCAAAAGCAAATCTAAAAAGTTATCTTCTTAGAGTATAAACCCGACCTTACAAAAATTTCCACTCAAATATGTAAATGAAGAGAATTAGCCAAACTCCTCAACCAAGTCAAACATCACATCCTTAAGTTATACCGACAAGTCTCCATGAATAACATTCTTCCTCATATCAATCAAATAGGATTTTTCTCTTCACACCTATCTTGATAGTAAATGTTATCCAAAAGAAAATTCAATTTTTCACACTACAAAAATAAAGGCTTTTTATGACAAATTTTTTACAACGACCGTATTCGTTGTCACAAAAGACATATTTGAGACAATTTTTTTCTAACGGCTGTGTTTGTCGTCACAAAAAGCGTGTTTGTGTTAATATTTGTGGTAGCTATTTGTTCTGCCGTAAATAGTGTCATAAACTCAAAAGAAATTTTTGTATTTGAGACAACTGTTTTTCCTACCTCAAATAATATTTTATAAAGTCAAAGGAATTTTTTATATCTATGGCAGCTATTTTTCCCGTCGTATATAATATTTCATAAAAACATAAAAAATGTTGTTTTAGATTAAAAAATAATTTACAGTTTAAAGAAGAAAAACTCAAAAAAAAATTTGTATTAGCCACAACTATTTTTCATGTTACAAGTAATATTTTATAAAATTACGTAGTTTAACATCAAAAGACAATTTCTAGTTCAAAGAAAAAAAAATTAAACTCTACAAAGTCAAGTTTTTATATCAAAACTAAGGGTGTCAAAATATGAAACAACTCATTAACACGACATAAAATTAGTGGGTTTGATTGTTTCTTAAGCCACCTGTATAGTAAACGAGTGGACTCGTCACGATACGATTATAAACGAATTAGGTATTGATGAAATCAATTAAAAGAAATATATACGATATGACTCGTTTATATACCATTTACATAATTGAACAAATCATTCAGAGAAATATTTAGTGGCCCTATGTCGATGTGTATTCTAACTTCTTTTAGTTTTTTATTGTATATATGTATATAAATCTTATTTTAGTATAGTAACAATAATTTTATATATTTTTCAGATATCACTGAGAGAGTATATGGTTCGAGAAGGATGTTCAACTTTTTGCATTAATTTATTGCACTCATAGATCGTTATGTTTTATAAAAGTGCATATTTTACAGTTTGTTTAACTCATGAAATTTTTTTTATATGAAAATATTGCTATATTTTTGGAAATGTTGATTATATTTACTTTTGTATATATCTATATATTAAATTGGGTAATTGTATGGATACCAATGGGTCTTTGGTCAAATGGTACTCCTTATATTGTGAAAGCTTTGTTTTCTTGAGGTCAAGGGTTCAAGCCCCCTTCCCCCCTCCCCTCTCTAAAAAAAAAGTTGTACGAAGTGTATATATATTTAGGATATATAACATTGGTTACCAAAGGTCTATAATAATTAAAAAAAAAAAAAAAATTTGTGGCGGCATCGTTGCCGTCATAAATATATCTTCTATTTTTTACGACAGTCAAATATGGTATTTGAGATAACACTTTTGCCGCCGTGATAAAAGCAAAAGTGTCAGATTTTTTGTGACAACTTATTTACGACAGGGTCTTGCTGCCGTAAATATTATTTGAGACAGATCGTTACTGCCGTAAAAACCTTTTGAGACCACACTTATTATGGCGAGGCAATGTCGTCACAAAAAGTATTTGTGATGACAAATAGACCTTTTGTGACAGCACTTTACTGCCGTAAAAACCCTTTTTTCTTATAGTGTCACCTTGCTATCATTCTTCATCAAAAATCAAGAACAACTTTGCAAAGTTATCTCTTATGCACTACAAGTTCACCATAAAAGAACTCACTCATTTGTAATGAGTCAAAATCAACCAAACTCATTAACCAAATAAAGAATTACTCTAATGGTAAAAAAACCACCGTTAATCCCGTACTTAGCCAAGTACCCAAAGTTCTAATGATTGAATTTCAACAATTGACTAAAAGTATCCCCTTGATCTCATATCAATAGGTCAATTTCCAAATGCAAGGGATTGCGATACAAACTTTTGATCAATTTTACAAATTTAATACACATTTACTCAATAACATCCAAATGACTTGTTTGATACATTCCTAAATTTATGTCTAGCACCATATCCTTCATGATAACACTCTACATATTGAAAATGTTTACCAATCATATCATCCTAAATGATGTTGCACCACCACAAATCATCATTTGATTGAATAATCTAGTCTTCATAATGACTTCAATCAAATCTAAGGATAGTTACTAAAGATATTACTTTCAATAGTAGAGTCACTTTCTTAACCATAAGAAAAAATCTAATAAATCCAACAAAATTTTTAAAAGTCGAGTATCACCATCATTTATATCATCTATCACTATCTTCCACCATTTGGATTATCATCACTTTATCAATCATTGTCCTCAATAATTTAGACCATCTCCCTTTACCTCTACATCTATTACTATCCTTCAACATTTGTATTATCACCTTTTCTCTATAACTGTCTTTCACTATTTGTGATTATCACCTTTCACTACTTCATCTATTTAGTAACCTCTGTCCTTTAGATAATCACCATTGACCATATCATATGCAATTATTCTCAACCTTTTGGATTACCAACTTTTACAACTCTACAAGTCATTATTCCATTCCACTAGCCATGACAATAAACTCTGAAGTTTTGGTGTTCTGCAAAAAACTGTAATCTAGTTAACCCTTTACGGTGAAGTATTGACACCAAGACACTAAATGAGACTAATAAATACTTTTACGTGAAAATATCCGACTCTTCCAAACACAATAGATTGCATAATAGATACTCAACCACAAAATCAATTTTTCTCAAATACTAGTAAGTCCCAATTTATTTACTTCAAATAAATCTACCCACATAAGGTCACTGATTCATGCATAAAGTTAACAATTTTTACTATGCCTTTTGGACTAATTGTGCTTTGATGGAGTTTAAGTAATGACATTTCAGGTCCTAAAGTGAACAAAGGCTCAAGAACAACAAAAATCACACTTGAATGTAACACCAGCACAATAGGGAACAAAATTGCAAAAGGTTGGAACAAAGCAAGGACGTTCGAACGTCCTCTGAAACCCTGCCAAAACTAGCTGCTAAGACATGGCGTGTTGCAGTCAACAAAGAAAAAATGTAGAAGCACTTGAGTACCACGTTTGAACGCCAAATCTCATTCGAACGTCCTTTGGAATCATGAGAAGACTACACCACTAGAACCTAGCATGTTGCAGTAAGGAAAGAAGAACCAGAAGTACTTGAGTACAACGTTCAAACGTTACTCCATGTTCAAACGTTGTCTTGAGTGACTGAGGACCAAGTTGATGAGTGTAAAGTCAAGGTTGTTCAAGACATATGGAAGTGACCAAGTCAGTGACCACAGGCCACTTGAGTGGAAGAAATCAGACCCCATTTGGCGTTTGAACGCCCTCAAAGCAAAGACACAAACAACATTCGAACGTCATCTCACGTTCGAACGTCCTTGAAGAAAAGACAAACTTAACGTTCGAACGCCAGATCACGTTCGAACGTCCTTTACAGATGTCTGCAAAATATTTGATTTCCATGGGCGATAAATACTATTCACTCATCCTCTCTTATCTCCAACCCCCCTTTCCCTTTCCTTTCCTATAAATACTCCCATGTTGGAAGCTTAAAGAGCATTCTTCCTCTTGTAGAGAAAAGGGAGAGCAATCTTTGTTCTTGTAAGAGTGTTTTAGTAATCTAGTTCTTGAACATTTCATGTTTATGTTTTCATTTTACATTTATATCAACCATGATGGAGGCTTAGACTCCCCTTGTAATTGAAGTCTTTCATTTACTTATGCTAAGTCTTTACATTCATGTTGTGACAACCATGATGGAGGCTTAGACTCCCCTTGTAGTTATACTTGCTTTTATTTACAAAGTATCAAGAGCGGTAATTCATCTTTTGGTTGTGATAGAAACCCTCCAAGAGCAACTAGCTTTCTTTTACTTTTATTGTTCATGTATTTCACTTCCATTGCTTGAGCATCCTTCTTTCTTAGAAGAGTGAAACTCTCCACTTTTCTAGAGCTTTACCAAAGCCGTGAAGGGTGAAAAGTGATTCACTTATTCTTCATTGAAGAAAAGCTCTTTGTTTAGTTTGCTTTACTTAGTAGCTTCTCTACTTAGAGGGATGAGTAGCACTCACTTTTCTAGCTTTGTCAAGGTCATGAAAAGTGAGTAGTTCCTCTTCACTCTTTAGTAACAGGGGATGAGTATGTAAAGATTATTCGAAAGTTATGTTTGCGCAACTTCTTCATGCTTTAATGTTTTATACTCCACTTGTTCATTGGACAATTAAATGTACCTAGTAAAGTTAGATACTTTGTATAATCAAGGGCTCCATCTATGATACAGATGACTCCTGCATAGAAAGACTCGTTGGTTCAATGCAAGTACCCCGGCTATCTCTTCATGACAACCTTTCAATTCCCACCATTATTACGCTTTATTCAGAGAATGGATCATTAATGTCATAGTTGGATGCCTTGTAGAAACACTTGCTTGTTGTAGACGAGTTAAGTCTCAGCACAGACAATTCTTGCAAACTTCTAGAAAGGCATTGGAATCATGTGCTTAATTATCATAGTCCATCTTTATCTTCCGATTAACTTGCTGTTGACACAGGATTTAATTGAGTTATAAAGCACAAACATAATAAAATGGATACTCTATTACATGTCCTGATCCTTGAGCTAAAGGGTGGCTGTTAAATTTTGAGAATCTTATATTTTGTCTAGAAAACTCTTGAAAAGAATCTTATATTCTATTCAAGAAAATCTCACCACTCCAAACACTCGAAATTTCCAAGTTACTTGGTCTCTATTATTGCTTACTTGAAAACACCAATTATAGTTCCCTGTGGATTCGACTTCGGACTTCACCGGATTATTAATACAACTTGACCGCCTACACTTGGGTGTACACATTTCGGATCAATTCAGTCACCCCATTTCTTGTTTCGTCCAACAACATACTCTTTTAAAACCATAGAGAATATTATATGATGTTATCTTGACTTCAAAATCACCATATGTATCATCTAAGGTCCACAAAAGTAAGCATGGTCAACCATCACCAATTGTTCCTTTAAGCACTCTACCAATCTCAACTTTAGTGAATCATTATACTAGAAGGTAGCTCCCTTATAATATAAGCTGGTACTCTAACCTAAAAGGTCAAAGTTTGAAACTCAAGAATCATTCCAAAACCTTTTTCTCTAAAACATCATCATAAAGAACTAATGCACTTTGTTGCATCAGTACTTAGGAGAAAAGGTTCTCTTGGATGCCAGGAGTGTCACACCCCAACTCCAAGGGCATAACCGGTTGTGAATCATAGATCCATAACCTATGGAACACATAAACCTAACAATAAATTAATAATATAGGAGTAAAAAATAACATTAAAACACTAAATTGATCTCAGGTCAATATGTCAAAGTCAACATACCTAAACCTGTTGCCCAATTATCCAAACAAGTAAAGAGGGCTATACGATATATGCTACAGAGGTCACAACACTATTAGTCTCCAATCAATTCCCTAAGTCCGTTATTGACACTCAAATCGTTTACCTAAAAAATATTATTTTGAAAATATAAGCTAAAAAGCCCAATGAATGGAAAGGCATGCATATTCAAAGTGGCTGAAAAATATTTTTGGCATACGACATGTAAATCAAATATTTGAAAGAATAACTTCATCAAGATAACCAATTTCTCAAGAATAACACAATCGAGTTTCAACAAGAAATCATACCACAACGATAAATCATATCATAATGGTGGAGACTGTACGATATCCAATAATCGATGGGAACCAAATACCAAATGCTAAAATATATATCAGGGTTGGATCCAACATCGTACTTAGGGTCACCACAGCCTCCCCTGGGTCTGCCCTAAGACGATCCGGTGAAGGTCACCAAGACGCATCAGGTACTGTTCCTTCAACAGTTAAGCACTAGGGTCACCTCAGCCTCCCCCCGGTCTGTTCCATAGTGGCCAGAGTCACCCGCACACAAAGGAATAATTTTCCTGGACTTTTAATCATGGTCCCATTCACTATCACAAAGTCTCACCATATAAACAAGTGATTGAGTCCCAACACTTCACAAAAGAATTCATCAATGCAAAGAGAATCGTATGCCGCAAGTATTTAGACACTCGATAAAATATTTTGTAAAGATAGTAATGAACAATCATGATGTATTATTTTTAAAATGTTTAGAGATACGGGAAATTTTGAAAAATACGTAGCATGCCAAATCACTCACTTCTAGTCCAAATGATATGCTTCTTGAGTGTTGCTTGTTACTCGAAGTAAAGTGAGATGTTATTGATACATTTTCTCTTTTTCTCACAATTTTCTTTCTTCTTTGATGAGGTGTTCTTCCTTCCTTCTTCTCTCTATTTATAGGCATCCAAGGATTATTTTAGAGAATATTGACATGTGACATTCTTAGGGGAGATTCCCTAGAATATTCTACCATCTCCCCTCTCCTAGATCCTTCTAGGTTTCAAGCTTATTTTGCACATGAAAATTTCACAAGTATCTAGATTCATCTATAGTCTTCTCCAACCTTCTAAGTTCTTCTGGAACTTTCCCAAACATTCTAAATCCCTCTAAAACCTTCTAGTATTTTCTAGAATCTTCTAAAATACTCTAGACTTATCTAGATTATTCTAAAACTTTCTGGATTCTTCTATAACTTTCTCCAAATTTCTTCAATATTCTAGATTTTTCTAGATTATTCAAAATTTTTCTTTAAAAATTTTTCTTATTCCTTCCCAGATAATATTCTTCAACTAGTTCCTTACCAAAATGGAACGAGATATTACAAGGAGCAATGCTCGTCCTTAACACTCCAATAAATATATTATCTCATAACATCTTCACTCCACACCATCAAGTATCCTTTTTCCAACTTATATGACCAAAAGGACTCAGGGAACCTTAACCTCCTATATAAAGATGACCTGAATATAAATGCCCAGATGTGTGTCGCAACCTAGACGTTGATACCACTATTGTCACACCCCAACTCCAATGGCATGACCGACCGTGAACCATAGATCCATAACCTATGGAACACGTAAGCCTAACAATAAAATAATAATATAGGAGTGAAAAATAACATTAACACTAAATTGATCTCATGTCAATATGTCAAAATCAACATACCTAAACCTGTTTACCCCAATTATCCAAACAAGTAAAGATGATTATACGATATATGCTACAGAGGTCACAACACTATTAGTCCCCAATCAATTCCCTGAGTCCACTAATGACACTTCAATCGTTTACCTGAAAAAATATTATTTTGAAAACATGAGCTAAAAAGCCCAGTAAATGAAAAGGCATGCATATTCAAAGTGGCTGAAAAACATATTTGACATACGACATGTAAATCAAAGATTTGAAAAAATAACTTCATCAAGATAACAAATTTCTCAAGAATAACACAATTGGTTTCCAACAAGAAATCATACTACAATGGTGAATCATATCATAATGGTGGAGACTGCACGATATCCAATAATTGATGGGAACCAAATATCAAATACCAAATGCCAGAATATGTCTTAGGGTTAGATCCAATATCGTTCTTAGGATAACCACGGGTTGGCACTCGGGAACTGTTCCCTAAGACGATCTGGTGAAGGTCATCAAGATGCACCAAGAACTGTTCCTTCAACCGTTGAGCACTAGGATCACCTTAACCTCTCCCAGGTCTGTTCCCTAGTGGCCAAGGTCGCCTGCACACAGAAGAATAATTTTCCTGGACTTTCAATCATGGTCTCATTCACCATCACTAAGTCTCACCATATAAACAAGTAATTGAGTCACAATACTTCACAAAAGAATTCATTAAGATAAGGAGAATCGTATGCCACAAGTATTTAGACACTTTGTAAAATATTTTGTAAAGGTAATAATGAACAAACATGATGTATTATTTTTAAATGTTTAGGGATACGGAGAATTTTTGAAGATATGTAGCATGCCAAACCACTCACCTCAAGTCCAAATGATATGTTTCTTGAGTGTTGCTTATTACCCGAAGTAGAGTGAGATGTTATTGATGTCTTTCCTCTTTCTCTCGCGATTTCCTTTCTTCTTTGATGAGGTGCTCTTTCTTCCTTTTTCTCTCTTTTACTCTCTATTCTTTCTTAAAAGTGGAAGACTACTTGTGCACTTGTATGCTTAATCCAATCCTCATATGCCCTATTTATAGGCATCCTAGGATTATTCTAGAGAATATTGACATGTGACATTTTTAGGGGAGATTTCCTAGAATATTCTACCATTTTTCCTCTCTTAGGTCCTTCTATGTTTCAAGCTTATTTTGCACATGGCAATTCCACAAGTATCTAGATTCATCTATGATATTCTAAAGTTTTCTCCAACCTTCTATGTCCTTCCAGAACTTTCTGGAACATTTAAATCCCTCTAGAACCTTCTAATATTTCCTAGAACCTTCTAAAATATTCTAGACTTCTCTAGATTGTTCTAGAATTTTTTGGATTCTTCTAGACTATTCTAGGTTATTCTTGAATTTTTTAGAATCTTCTAAAACTTTCTAAAAACTTCTCCAACATTCTAGATTCTTCTAAATTCTTCTTTAAATTTTTTCTTATTCCTTCTAAGATAATATTCCCTAACTAGTTCCTTAAAAAATAGAACGGGGTATTACAATCAGGGTGGTTCTTGATAGCTTTTGTAGTCTTTCAGCCCTTAAAGTAAGCCAAAATAAATCTTGGTTGTTCGTTTCACCTAATATTGGAAGAGCTCAAGCTTCATGATTAAGTAGGAAAATGGGATTGAATATTACTGATGACTTAGGCAAATATCTAGGAATCCCCATTGTTCATAAGAGATCTTCTAAGCAGCATTTTCACTATATTGTTGAAAAGGTCCAGAGTAGGCTTAGTGATTGGGAAAAAACAAACTTTGACAATGGAAGGAAGGGCCACTATAATTTAAAGTGTTTCATTAGCCTTACCTAATTATGTTATGCAAACAAATTGGTTTGCACAAAGTACATGTGAACAGTTGGATAGGCTAAATAGGGATTTCCTTTGGGGTGATACTAAGGAAAGGAAGAGTTCACCTTGCTAATTGGAATCAAGTTTGTACTCCAAAAACGTTAGAAGGTGTGAGAATAAGAAAAAGTAGAGACAATAATATGGCCTTGTTATCTAAATTAGGATGGAAAGTGAAATCTAATAGTAAAGGACTTTGGATTGATGTTATCAAAAGTAAATACCTAAAAGAGAATCAGAACTCCTAGCATAAGAAAAGTAATGCTTCTCCTACTTGGAGAGCCATCCTTAAACTCATGATATAATTGATAAAGGAACCAAGTGGATTATTGGAAATGGACAAAGTATTTCTTTCTAGATAGATTGGTGGATGGGAGACTCTTCTCTGCAACAGAGCATCCAAATACCTACTTCAGCAGACCAAGGAAACATTGTGGCAGACTTCATAGATCATCAAGGTAAATGGAAGCATCAACAAGCAGGTATGGTTCTCACTCAAAATATTTTGGATGAATTGATCTATACCCCTCTACCTCCACCTAATTCCCATCAGGATACACCCTGTTGGTAATAATGGTAAATTTTCTTCGATATTTGCTTATAAGATGTTAATCTGTTAGGATAATTCTTTAATCCCAAGTGGTAATTAGGAATGGATTTGGAACTTGAAAATCCCACACAAAATTTAAGTACTTCCTTTGGTTGGTTCAAAATGATAGAGCCCTCTCTAATCATTTAAGAGCAACAAGGGATATGTTTGCAGATGGTACTTGTACTAGATGCAATGCTTCCACAGAAACAACTATACATAGTTTGAGGGATTGTAGCTAAGGCCAGATGATTTGGAGGAATTTCTTGGGGCAACATGAATTTTTCTCAGACCAAGACTTGAATCTGAATATCTAGATTAGGAGAAACATTAAAGATAGAGGGAATGCCTCATGGAAGGACAAGGAATGGTCTTTGTTGTTTATTTGTCTCATATGGAGCATCTGGTAGGATAGAAACAAGGAGTATATTGATAATCTGATTATTGCACCTAAAATAGTTATTAGAAATGATGTTAAACTTTTATTTGAGATCAGGAATGCTTTCCAAGCAGGCGATATCAATAAGCCAAATAGGGCATTTAGACTAATTGCTTGGTCTTTTCCATGTCAGATAAGGTCAAGCTTAATACTAATGGACGTTCAAAAGAGAATCTAGGACCAACAGGTGTGGGAGGGCTCATTAGGGATGTCCAAGGGCATTGGGTTACAGGATTCTATGGTAGACTTATTCCAACATCCAATATCAAAACTAAATTATGGGCTCTATTCAATGGATTAGAGCTGATCAAGGAGCATGACCTATTTGGAGTTGAGGTGGAAACTGATTCTTATGAAGCCTACACACTAATGGAGATTCAAAGGGAGGATACCAACCCAAATAGGGTGTTAACTGCCAATTGCAAGATACTGTTTGGGGAGACTAATAGCTCTATAAGGCATATTCTTCAGGAAGGAAATCAATGTGCGAATGCACTTGCTAATTTGGGGGTTTCAGCAAGAGGAGTGGTTTGTACGTTTAAGGGGACCTCTGCCTGATATCTTGATGATGTTTGAGGATGATATAGCATGTACTGTGTTTGTTAGAGAGCCTTAGCCTGTACTATGTTTGTTAGAGAGGCTTAGAGGCTCATTTTTATTTTCTATTGTACCCAAAAAAAAAAACCTAATAAAAAACTTAAGGCCAAAAAGGTACCTGAAAATTTAAGTCGAAAAGAAACACTATCTGAAAACCAATGGCCAAACAATGCATATTCTATAATCAAAGAATTGAAATTTCTTTCGTATCTATTGGGTCTTTGATTCACAATACTTCTTCAATGTTTTCGATGCACATATCTTCTGTCTTCAATGCACATACCTTCCTCTATTACTTTGAAACATTCAAACCCACATTTTTATCCCCCCACTCCCTCCCCTTCTCTTTTTTCCACTCCCTTTTCCTCTCTGTGAGAACCTCTGAGTGTCAATGAGAACGAGAATGGGAATGTTCAACAAACTAAGGTTGAGTCAGTTTTATTACATATGTTTGGTTAACTAACTTAATTCTAATTAATTTAGGATTTTGTAATGTATTCAAAAAATACCATATTTAATGCATATAAAATACTTAAGGATATTTTGTAAAATAATGTTATCTGTTAACGTCCAAAGCAAACAATCTCTGACATCAGTTAGCACGAGGCAATTTCTGACAAGGAGTATCACTGAAATTTCAAGTAATACAAAGGGTGTTATGCTCCGTTTGGTAAGATAGAAAGTAGTAGGGATACACACTTTTACTTCCTTTTGTGTTTGGTTGGATGGATGGAAAATAAAAATGACTAATTTTTTTTTTGTGCTAGCTAAAATTAGAGGTGATAATCAAGTCGTGTCGTGTCAAATTCGTATTGAGTCATTACGGGTTTATGTCAAATATTAGTCAAACCTGACTCAACTCATTTAACTAATTGTGTTGTGTGGAGTTGAGAGTTAACCTATTTATTTTCATGTTGTGTTCGTGTTAAGCCACATAAACTTTGAATAAAAAATTTAAGGCTAATATTCTATTTTCACTTAATTGAATACATGTTAATATTTTTTCTACAAACTAAAAATTAACTTAAATAAATATAATAATAATAAGTAAAACAATTTTTTTATTTAATAATTATGTCGGTGCTTAATAAATAGTTACAAATAATTAACATTTTATGTCTATAATATTAGTTAAATATGTTAATTTCGTATTACCATACAAACGAGAAAAATAGAGAAAATGTTTATTTTTAACTAAACGGGTTGATGGTATCAATTTTGAGTTTGACTGGTTGAATTGAATATGAGTCTTTTATATTTCTTATTCGCGTGTCAGGTCATTTTCAAGTTCGTGTCATCGTGTTGAATCAAAAATTTTCACCCCTATTTAAGATGGAAAAATATTTTTTTTAATTTAAAATTTTTATTTTAAATATTTTCACCCCTATATATATATATATATTATCATTGTATTTTTATATAAAATGAATCTATACATAATATATGTATATATCAAAAAATATATCTTCTATATAATAAAGTACAATTAAGTTCAAATTTTAAAAGATAAATAAAATGAATTTTGTTATTCGCGGTTGAGATTTTTTTAAATTTTACTTTAAAGTTAATCTGATAGCTAATATTAAAACTCCAAATTTAATAAAAAAATAGGTCTGTAAGGTTTATTTGGAGTGACTTTTTTTAAAGTGTTTTTAGGAATTATTTCTCAATAGTACCACCACCATCACCACTACCACCTTTGCCCCACCACCACCACCACCATCACCACAATTGTAACGCCCCAAAAACCCCCGTGAGTGACATTACATTCTAAAAATCATTTACCGTATGAGAGCATTAAGTAAAATTCATCACGACGAAAGTTTCAATCATCAACCATTCATATTTTAACAAATTTTGGGCAGAGTCTCCTTTGTACGGGGAGCTCTACCCAAAATACAACCTGTACAATTATATTACAATTGACCACACCGGATCCACATATGCATAACTATTGACCACACCGGGTCCATTTTTCTATCATAAAATAAACTTGCATTCATCATATGTCATATCCACACTATCATCCCATATTAATAGGTCTAATCTTGACATTTACATCTCCAAAATGTAATAATATAACGCAGCGGAAATAACAGAAATGAACTAGAGTTCAAAAGGATATTCTAAGCATAATCTAGTCTAGAACAAAATAAAAGTGTCGCTCTAAGCGTCCAGCTCGGGATCCACATTCCCGTCAAGCGGAGTCTTCCAATGGGTGGGATCCTCGGCTCCTAACTCCTCCTCAAGTGTGAAATCTGAAAAAATTTTATTTGTAGGGGGTGAGCACGAAGCTCTGTAGCAAAATCCTCTCAACTCAAACAAGGTTTGAAAAACATAGCAAACGGTCGGTCTCATTTCACAACTAACATATATATAGGTTTGGAATGAAAACAGTGACATTTTAAAAGAGATCTCAAGTTTAAACAATAGCAATAATCAGTTAAAAGAATAAAGTGAGTTTAGCATCGATAAACAAAATTCTAATTTAAGCTATTTAAGAAGGGCTTCTCCCTAAGCATTGTCCCATACCAATGCATCGGCAAGAACGACTCAACTCCCGATTCCATATATTTTTGGTTCATCCCCATACCATGTGTGTTGATTGCTTCTCGTGAATCTACCTAACGATCATGCCTAGTCCACCAATTTCAACCAACAATCACAAATCTCTTTAGGAAGGGCGTGTACCGTCTCCTACGGCATTGACGAAATCCTCCCAAGGTGTCTAGTATACTAACCCTTTTCCTCGGTGTATATGTGAACAATAGTGATCGCGAGCACAACAACGATCCACTACGAGCATTAGGCAACTATCTCACCCCCCATTGGGATAGACTAACCTCTAACACTCTACGGTATCTCTCGAAGGTAATCCAAGTCCATCACAACAACCATACAAAGAGGAAATTAAGAATATTCACAATTCACAACAATTTCCCAAATATAGTGAAATCCCCAATTTTATTTTCACATTTGTCATATAATCGAATAATCCAAGAAAATATGCAAGACATCGTAATCTATATCATTTTGTTATACAATATTCAACACTAAAGTTTTAAAATCAAAGACAAAGAAGAAATTAGGAGAAAATCCCCTTTTCTTGAAAACTAGGGCTTTGAAGATAAAAAAAAAAATCAATAGAGCTTTGGTGGTTACCCACCCTTCATATTGTTCAAAACATGACATTTATTACAAATAGAACAAGAATCATGTATTTCATATTATATATATGAGAAGGAGAGTGAAGAAACATATATCTATATACATATATATATCTATATATATATATATCTATATATATATATCTAGTCTCAATGTGAGAGATTGAGAGAAAATCCCCTACCTTAAATCAAGATTCCAAGCTAAGACCCAAGCTTCAAGACCTTCTTGCTCTCCTTTCTTTTCCTCTTAATCTTCTCCTCCTAGGGTTTCAAAAGATTTGGGTGAGAGGGTAGCAAGAATGGAAGAAAATGGGAGGAGAATGTATTCTTGAAGAATTTGAAGTTTTGATTTCTACAAGGTGTAAATCCCTCTTGATTGGTATTTCTATCTTCCTCTAAAATGGTTCCTAGGGTTTGGAGGGGTGAAATGAATGCTAAAGGGACGACATTAGGTTTTTATAGGGCAGGAAAATCGAGCAAAACCCGATATTTTCTGTTCAGAAAAAATCGGGTTTCCTTCGTACTGTTCACAGATTTTTGGTGCGACTTCCAGGTCAGTTTTGACCCATTTAGAGGTCGAATTGGAAATTTTTCATGAAATACACTTTTGTAGCCTTAGATGTCTACTATTTCCTGTCAAATTTTCAGATCAATTGGACATCAAAATATAAAGTTATGATCAAAATACTAAGCAGTGTCTATCACCCCTTTTTACCCATTTTCACTCTAATTTGGTTTTACTTCTAAAATACTTCCTAACTTCTAATACATCTCATATTACCTCTCCCAATGTTTTCCGACCTCCCGAATTCAATGGTAATGTTATTTTGATAAAAAAAAATTTAATATATTTATTTAGTTACCCTTATCAATCTTAAACACATCAAAAAAAAAAAAAATTAAGTTTGACCCAAAAGTCAATCCGTTCGAAACTCAAACTTCATGATTAATATTTCAACAATGATTCTAAGTTTTTATCCTCATTTTATTCATATTTGGAAAACTCTTAAGATATTAGTATTCTTATTTAATTTTAGTACAGGGTCTTACAACAATCCTCATTACCACCATCATCGCTACCACATCCTACCATCATCATCATCGTTATCGTACCTTACCACCACCCCCATTGTCCCCCTCCATCACCCCCACAACCATCACAAAATACCACCATCATTGCCAACCCATCACCGCCACCCTACTACCACCACCATCCGCCATCATCATTATCTTATTCATATATTTATTACCATTACCACAATTATTCGACTACCACCGTTTCCACCGTCATCACCCACTAGTACCATTGTTGCCTCCCGTCACTCACTATCACAACCCACCACCACCTGTCGTCGTCCACCATCTCCACTAACCACTATCACCCACCACCCACCACATCTACCACCACCGACCGTCATCGTTCACCACTGCAGGCAACCACTGTCATCTATTCTCACCATACTTACCATCGCCGTCATTTGCCATCACCCATCACACTGTTGCCTAGAAACATCTATCGTCGCTTAGCACCACCACCGTCACCGCCTACCACCACTGTCATCATCCTATCACCACCACTGCTAACCACCATCATTGTTGTCACCCACAGTTGTCACCACCACCACGGTTGTCGCCACCTACCATAACTATCACCGTCTCCCACCATCATCACTACCGCCCACCACCACTAATCCCGCTCACCCCCATTATAATCGATACTTAAATTTATTTATCTCTTTTTTATATTTGTGATTTGATTTTAGGTGCAAATACAAATATGTTTATTAATAATTATTTTTTTATTACTCCATGCTTTTTAGCACGAAGAATACCTAGTAGACAAATATGATACATTTAATATAAATAATTAACTTTCCACTCATTTTCCTTTCAATTTTAGAGAGATTGATTTTGATGAGTTAGAAAAAAAATTAATTTATCCATTTTTTTTATTTTTTTTCTTATAAAATGTAATATTTTATTTACTCATTCAATTTTTCATCCATATATTTTTTTTTATCATGTCATTGCAAAATAGCCCTAACTACAGGACTGCAGAAGAAGTTTTCCCAGCATGACAGAACCGTTTAAATCTTACTGCAAGTTCCTGAGCCTTCCGTGAGCAATTGGGCTCTTGCTCAAAGCCTCTTTCTCTTTCCCCGTGGTAGGCTTAGGGTTTCTGAAATTTGCTTCCATTATATACATACGTATACATATATCTAGAGTTTCACAGACGGTTACCGATGGCTAACCGTACGGACCCAGCGGCGAAGAGCATAAGGGGGACGAACCCACAGAATCTGGTGGAGAAGATTCTGAGATCCAAGATTTACCAGCACACATACTGGAAGGAGCAGTGCTTCGGTCTCACTGCCGAGACGCTGGTCGACAAAGCCATGGAGCTGGACCACTTGGGTGGGACCTTCGGCGGGAATCGGAAGCCCACGCCGTTCATGTGTCTGGTCATGAAGATGCTCCAGATCCAGCCCGAGAAGGACATCGTTGTCGAGTTCATCAAGAACGAAGACTACAAGTAAGTCTATGTTAAATGTCGATGCTTTCAAGAAATATTTGTTTTCTCTTCTATTTACAGGTGTTTGTGCAGATGTTTAGTTGATTATAATAAATTTTCTTGTTCATTACATGTCAATCTCTAGAAAATACTGTTTTGCATGTATAGAAGGTCAAGTTGGGTTTGTGTGTATGACGCTCAGAGAAATTGGCACTTCAATCTGGCCGAAATTGTTATTTTTTTTGTAAAATGGAGTAGAGATATGTGCATTTCTTTTTGTAAGTTTTTCGGAAAATATTTCGTTTTGTAAGTTATCCTTCCCTTTCTACTGACTTGGGGTTTGAAATAGCAGCCCTCCCTAAAAAGAAGGAAAAAAAGAAAAAAGCCAAAAAATGAAGTTGCCCTTGGATTGACGAGGGTAACTGATTAATGTGCAATGTATCATTTTCGTAGGTGACTCTCAAGATTCAAGACCAAAAACTAGGAACTTAATTTTTTTTAAATTTCTGAAATAATTTATTCTCGAGACTAATGCAGTGCGTAATATAACTTGTACATATTGGTTAATGTTTCCTTCTTAATATGAAATAGGTTTGTGAAGCCATATATTCACATTTGTAGAATTTTTTTTTTTCCTTAATTGTTTCCCTGCCTAATGATTTAAGGCGTTGTCTATGATATATGCCAACAGTTTGAATTTATCTCCTCTCATTTGATTGGATGCATATAAGTCCAATATTGAATCAAAGGAGCTAGAGTCAGTTGAAGTAGAGACTTATGATGTTAAGTTTTGATTTGTTACATGCAGAAGAAAGATAACTGATGTAACCTGGATTGAATTTTTATTGTCACACTTGTTGGCCTAGGTTATGCTGATAACTTTGCGGGATGGGTACAGAAATACAAGAACCTGGCTTGAATTATGGTTTTTCTTTTTTCTGTCTTGATAGATAACATAAGGAAAAGATTGTCAGAGAGGAGAAAACGATATGGAGTAACGGGATAGGTACAAAAACTCCGAAAAAGAAGGAAATAACAGGAAAAAGTCTTAAGGATATGAGAGACAACCCTAAAGGGGAAGAAATGGTAGAAACAATTGGGGCAGAAGAGATGAAAGATAGATTGTGATAATAGATAAAATATCGAATAAAGAATAGGGAACCAAAAGTAAGAAGATTCAGAGCAAGATGAAGAAGAATAAGGATGGAGAGAGAGAGAGAGAGAGAGAATTTTTTTGTTGAAATAACCTGAAAATTTAGATTTTGGAGGCTGCTTGTCGTGTGGCAGGTTTGAGGCTCTTTTATAGCATCTCAAAACCCTAAAAATCTATCAACATTACAATGTGGCCTTTTAATTCATTGTAATAACATATGAGGGCTTCAACCCGACTCTTTGACACAATCAAATCTCCCATACTATTGAAAACACAGTGACCTTAGTGAACTTATTTTAAAAAGCCACTGTAAAAATTCCATAAATATGTATGTTGCCTTCCCCCCCCCCCCCCCACGCCCCACGAAACCACATCACATCAACAACATTAATAGAGAAAAGAAAGTTGCAAATGGAATCATATTCTTGTAGCATACCTATGTTTAAAGCTCAGGAAATTGCTGTAATGATTTATGAGCTTGTAGATAAACTTGTTTGTACCTAATGTTTTTAGGTTGTCTATTGCCAGCCTTTGATTCATAGATATACAGTATACTATATTTTTGGCCGTGAAAGTTTTCTGAAGTTATTCTCATGTAAAGAACATAAAATTTGATATCCAAAGTCTTAATGTGTTTTTTATGATGACAAATTTTTAAACTTGATTTTACATCCTTATTTGGTATTTAATGTTATGATTTTTCCATTTTGCCGGTGGTTATTCATGTTTGTTGGTGATATTTTGCATTGGTGTTAAGCCATCTTTGCTTTCATTTCTCAAATTAATCTTAACATCTGTATTTTCTGAGCAGATATGTTCGTGTGCTTGGCGCTTTTTATTTGCGTCTTACAGGGATAGATAGTGATGTGTACCGTTACTTGGAGCCTTTATACAATGACTATCGAAAATTAAGGCGCAAATCAACTGATGGCCGTAAGATTTTTGACCTTTTGGAATGATCTTTTTGAAATCTGTTCCAGTTTTGAACCAACTCTTTTGCCTTTTGATCGTTGTTACAATCTTGCTGCTTATTGTTTCAGAATTCACTTTAGCACATGTGGATGAGGTTATTGATGAACTTCTGACAAAAGATTATTCCTGTGATATTGCTTTGCCACGTATCAAGAAAAGGTATTTGTAAGCCTCTTGCTTTTTGTAATCTAGATTGCTAGAATTTTCCTTTGTATGATTTGTCTATAATGTTCTCTCTTGAATCTGTATAATCTTATATTGATATACAGTCATTACTTTTGTTTTAGTAAAAACCTTATCTTTGGTGAAATTTGTTCATTGTTAGATTTTCTGCTTTCCCTCATTAGAGTGCTGGTATGAACCATATATTTGGCTGTTCGACTATGGCCACGAGTGCATATTGTGGATGCGATTTTGTGCTGCTCCAAATTTAGCAAGCTATACATGAGAACTTTGGCTAGACTTGCAAAAAGGGCATTGAATTTTTCTTTTTATTTTTTGGTGGTCAATGCTGTTATATGCCAGAACTCAAGGCTCTCTTTTGATAATTGATTAGTTTGTTTCAAAGTTCATTATGCTCCACCAGGCCTCCCAAATTGTTATTGTCATGTTTCTTCCCTCGACATGCGTTGTGCATGGATGGTATTCTTGTGTAGCATGAGCGTGTGATGTTTATGATGAATTGGTAGCAGAAGATCTTGAGAGAAAAAATTGTTGAGATGAATAGTGTTTGTTAAGATATTGGTAGATCTATAGTAAGTTAGGAACTACTGGGAATATATCCAAATCTAGAGTTGTTTTTAATTGGATATCCGATCCAATCTAATAAAATTGATACATAGTAATATATATTATTCGTGTTTTCTATACAAATGTTGCCTGGATTGTGGGTTGGTTTGGTACAGGGTGCAGGTACAAGTTTGTGGTACGTTACTTTCTTAGGCATGCAATTCGATGGGAGTAGGCTTAGCTGGTATGGTATTTTGGGTTGTAATTTGTTTTGGAAGTCTTATCTAGATCGTTTTCATTACTATACACATTGGGGTCGTTTGGTTGTTGTATTATAGGGTGTATTAAAGTGCCATATTGGATTAAAACGTTTTAATACGGGTTTATATTACATTTGGAATTTTGGATGCAAAAAATACTTGGTATTATATATGAGATTAACTAGATAAGTATCACATATGGATAATTTTAATACAATCTATCCATACTATTGAACCAGTGTTTTGAAAAGCGCGCTTAGGCGCTCGCCTAGGTGAGAAGCGAGGCGAAGACATCTCACTTGGAACACCCCAGGCGAAGCGAGTGTGACTAAAGCGAGAAAAAAGCGAAAAAGCGAACGCCTTAGTCATTAGAGATGATGTTGTTTTATTTTTATTATGGACTGTTGGATTGAGCAATTGGAAAAAAAATTAAAAGATGTTGATACACCGAATTATTCCCCTATCCCATAAATACAATTCAAAACCCTAATTTCTCTCAGATTTCTTCGCTGGACACTCGTTTCTTCGCTGGACTCAGAACAGAGCTAGACACAGAATAGAACAAGATCGATCGCTGCTCCTACACGATCGATTGTGCTGCTCCTACACGATCGACAGAGTCAACACACTGGCTGGACTGGACAGAGACGATCGCTGGTTGATCTCGCTTCCTTCCTCGCTGCACAGGTTAGTCTCTTGACTCTTTTTTTTCTTCTCTCTTTTATTTCTCTTTTGGTTTTGGTTCTTCTTCTCTCTTCTAGTTTTTTTTTTCTACTTCCATTTTTTTTCCTGATTCTGCTGCTTTCTTTTTTTTGATTCTGATTCTGCTCTTTTTTTTTTTTAATTGTGCTTTTGATTGTGCTGAATTTACTCCTTTTTTTTATTTTTTCTGATTGTGCTGCTGTCCGGCTTCTGTTTTCTGTTCTGAATCTGATAGTGTTGTGCTGCTGTTTTGTTGTTCTATTTTGTTGTCCTGAAATGTGATTCAGTACATTTGTTTAAGCTATGACTGTTATTAAGATTTGAGATATTAGTCTTTATTTTAATTTAAATGTTTATGGTTTTACTTGCGTTTAAATATTTAGTATATATAAAATTAG
The DNA here is from genome assembly GCA_963454935.2 of Ilex paraguariensis. Taxonomy (NCBI): domain Eukaryota; kingdom Viridiplantae; phylum Streptophyta; class Magnoliopsida; order Aquifoliales; family Aquifoliaceae; genus Ilex; species Ilex paraguariensis. Next base: position 682,127 of record CAUOFW020001781.1, read on the forward strand.
AATTTAGATTGTTTAGAAGTAATTAAACTAAAATATTTATTTATTTTTAATTGTTCGCTTCGCTTCGGTAAAGCGTGTCGCTTCGCTTCAGTAAAGCGTGTCGCTTCGTTTCTTGCTTCTCGCCTAGGCGTTAGGAGCTTTGATCGCTTCAGTTCTCTTTACGCCTTAAATAACACCGTATTGAACTATTTTAATACCACCAAGAGAGGTGGTATTATAATACAACCTATATGTATTGTATCGTTATTTTACAATTTTACCCTTAATTTAAAAAAAATTCATGTGATCATTCCTTATTTATTTTAATAAAAAATACGTAGATATCCTGACTTCATAACAAATAGACCCTTAATTTTTTTACAATGACCCGACGTTCCCTTCATACGAATATCCTATAAAAGATGCACCTCATTTGTAGTTCACATGGATAATGATAAACAACGACATTAATAATAAACAAATACATATATCCAAAATACATTTTTACACAATTAAAGCATGCTTGTTTGATTATAATATTATGTAAAATATTCATAATAAGTAATATTTACATAACTTTTGGTTCTATTGATATAATCCTATGAAATATTGGATCACTATAAGAGATTAAATTGGAGGTGATTTAGGGCATTTTAGTCCACCCATTTAATACCATTGAATAAATGATCTAACCAAACATTATATTGGACTTGATACTTATTATCCAACTTTTATTTACCTACTTAAGAAATGCTTGACTAGAATTAATATTTTTTTTTCTCTTGTTTAGTCTTAGATTTTATCCAGGATTGTCTTGTATGCCCTAGCACCGTCCCTATTTGCTTAATAAAAAACATCCAAACGACCCTATTATATATCATAAAACATCCAGACACAAGTTAACATTTATCTTACATTTATGTTCGATTGTCTAACAATATAATTATAAATATATATACACAGTCAATTAATATATATTTTATATTTGTGCTACATGTTTTGAAGTGAATGGATTTAGGGTTAATATTAGAATTTGGGGTTGTATATTTTGGTGATCTGAATTGTGAACCCACATAGGTTAGGATCGATATACCAGATCGTGGGTCGTTAGGGGTTTAGTAAATTCTGATAACTATAACTTTATGCTATATACTATATCCATTGCACTTGTTGTTATATGTTGTATTAATTAATAATTATTACATATTTTTTTAAAACAAATTGGGATCATCTTCTTATCGTATCGGAACGACCCTATCCATTTCTAGCGTGCTAAATAAGAGGATTTGGATCCTAATCAGCTAATCGGATCTAGAACTCCTATCTTGATCCTTTTTGCATCTGGACTTGGCCCTAGCTTTGATATTGGGCCAAAATACACTTGCTTATGAAGGAGCCCCGGGTTTTGTAAAAGTTGATCCACTCGGTTTGAATTTGTCTGCTCATTCACAATAGTCCTACTAATTGTTTGGTGGATTCTCTCTCATTTTCCTTTTCAGTTGGCAAGTATGTCTTCCATGATTTTTATTCATACTTGATTTTTTTCACTGCTTGATAAATTTCTGTGTAGTTGTTAAATTTCTGTGTAGTTCCTTATGCTTAAATATTACATGTTTCCAGATGGACTCTTGAAGCTATTGGTTCACTGGAACCAAGATTAAGTGCACTAGAAGATGATTTTGAGGAGGAGGAAGAAAAAGAAGAGGATGACCAAATGGCTGGATTAGAAGATGGGGGTCATGAAAAGGTTCATTTCTTCTGCTACTTGTTCTATGGATAGCCAATTTTATCTATTTTGAGTTGCTTTCTAATTTGTTTATGGTAATGTTTTTGCCTATGAAGGATTATTATCGTGAGAGAAGCCCCACAAGGGAAAGAGAGAGGGATAGAAAACGAGACAGTCACAAATACAGGTACAATTTATTGTTTATTCATACACTTACATCATAATTGAGTAATTTTGCAATGGTAGCTTGTTTTATTTTCAGTTATCGCCCACCTTAAACGTAGCTTTTCCAGTACTGAGATGTAGGATCATTCATTTTTCTATTTTCCTTCATCTATAAGTTGGGTTGTTATCAACAATTGAAAGACTTGTGTATTGTGTGGTTTCTTTATGAGTTTCAAATTCTAGATTTGTAAGTAAGGTTCTTTTGTGGCTTGTCTTTCGCTGAATAAAAATGGCTCTTGGCTTCCTAACGTACAAACATAGGTTGCCCTCCCAGTTCGTGAATTTGATTTATTTAGTGGAAAAGCTCTAATCTAACCCTATCAATCGAATGACTTTGTATTAAGTAGTTGATACTTCTATAATTTAGTGTCTATCACATAGTTATTAGAATTCACTAAACCTTGGCGACCCCCGATTTTGGTACATCAATCCCAAATAGGGTAACTTCACGATCTAGATCACCAAAATTTACGATTCCAAATTGTACACATCATAAATATAAAATATATATTAATTAACTACGTGTATACAGATTTATAATTATATATTGTTTTAGATAATGGAAAATTGAGCACAAATGTAAGATAAACTAGACATAATCTGTGTCTGAAGGTATGGTGCAACGTAAAATTTGAGCACTCAAAAAATTGATCCCATTGTATCAAATAATAAAATTTTTCCTTCCCTTTATTTAATTACATGATTTGAAATTAATTTTTACCCCTTATTTTAAAAAAAATGGCAAAATTTTCTCAAAATATATGATCTAAAAACAAATCAATATGTGTATATTATCATATATAAACAATGCTTCAAATAAAAATTATATTAAGCTACAAATTAATAAAAACAATTACATGAATCAACTTGTAATATAGAATAAGGCGAAAAAAATAGGTGGGCGATAAAATTTGAAAGGCTAAATAGAAGAAAGAGATAAGAGAGAGAATACTTGGTTTGCCCTTGGTTAGCATGAAAAAGTATGGGTTGAGTGGGGTTTTCAAGGTTTTTTTTTTTTTTTTGGGGTGGGGGGGTATTTTTTGGGGATGATTTTGAGAAATTTGATTGAATGAATCTCAGTCACTCTTGTGATGGGCTAACTTGAAGATTCAAGATGAGTCCGTTTTATTATATAGATAGTAACTGATTTAGTGTTTCTAGATGTTCTATATGATATATAATGTTATATAGAAGTGACAACGATCTAAATAAGATTTTCAAAACGAATTGCGACTCAAAATATCGTATCAAATAAGTTTTTATCTCTATCGTACCATGTACTTAAGCAAGTGTCGTAAAGCGTACTTGTATCACATGCCAAAGCGACCCCTTATTCAGATAACATTGGTTTATCATGATACAAGTTAGACATCTAGTCTTGGTAGAGTTTTGTCCATGTGATTACAGAAGAGACCCATTGAATGGGGCTCAAGATTTGATTGCTCTACTGAGTAATATATCTCACAATAGGGCTGTGGCTGCATAACCTAGGTTTCATTTGATGCCGTGTATATCATTTGGACATGTGCTCTGCTTGTAGTCCCTCCCAACCGCTTTTGGCATTGATTGATCATTGAAGTGACTTTTTCATTTTAATAAACTTGCTGATTAAGATCAGTCCCTCTGTGTGAGTGTGCGCGCGCGCTCACATGCATGTCCATATATGTGCCTTTAAGAGCCAATAAAACAAAATGGTGCAGTTCTACTTTCATCGTAGGTCCCATGCTCATTTAGGTAGAGAATGCTGGCAGTCTTGCATCATTTTTCCTCTGGAAACTATAGAGCTTTTTATCAACCGTTTGGTTGGGAGAGAAAATAGGATGGAAAGGAAAGTTGGGTGGGATGAGAAATTAATAAAGGATAAAAAGGTAAACTCAGCATGTCTTGTTCAATCTTCATTCTTTTCCTTCCATTTTTTGCCCAAATTGTGGTGGGTAGAGGGGAAAGAAGGAACAAGATAAGTACTGTTTGTCAAGTCCCATTTGTATCTCTTCTCTCATGACATAGCCAAAATAGTGATAAAAAAAGAATAAAAGTTGTATGTACATTGCACGAATTGGATAAAATCATAATCTTATTATGGTTAAAAGTTGAATAAATTTGACATAATACGATTCAACGATCCAACTAATTAACTACGACATGCTCAATTTAGCAAATTGTGTAACATGTATTGACGTTAAATTGATCAATTTTTTACTTTGTCGTATTTAGGTATATCTGTGTTACCTGTGAAGCAAGAACGTACGTGTCGATTTCGTATCATCTTATCATATCATATCGATAATTATCACTCTTATATATTAAAATGTTTTTTAGTATATCTTACTAATTAATTTCAATAAATTTATCAAAAAAAACAAACATTATATTTTAACCCATGTATTTAGTTGATTCCACAAGAAAGTGGACAAAAAATTATATATATATTTGTAAATATTTATTAATTTTATAGCAAATTGGAGGGATTTTTAATATTTTTAAATCTTGAAAAGTCTACTGATAAAAATATTATTTTTTATTAGTGAGAGTATAATGATAAATTAAATTTGCATGTGTTTCCTTTCCTTTCATTTTTCCTCTGATACCAAATAATGAAAAGTTCATTCATTCAACTTTTCATCTATCGTACCGAACAAAAAGGGGAGAAAGTGGTTTTTCTTCCTCGAAGGATGGAAAGTCTATCGTTTGTACTTTTCACCATTTCTATTTTTTGTCCATCTTACCATACAGATTATTATAGTCTAATCAGACTCTGTCATTGTTGGGAAGGAGAGTAAAATAGATCATAGAGGAATTGATGCTAATATAACAGGGACATATAATGATAGTTTGTGGGTTATGATATTGCCTTGGTATTTGCCGCCACTCTTGACTTAGAACATCTTCTTGGAATCTTTCATGATTATGTCAAGTTGCTCTGTGTTGACAGTGTGCATCATAAAAGATATGTATTATAACTCCATTGTAGTACTTCCTTGTTTTCATGGTTGTTGGTCTCTCTTCTTTTAGTACTTGAAATGAGTTAGGGTTTTGGAGAAGAGAAGAAAAAGAGAAATATGAGAATATAATAGTGTGTTAGGTTAGCTTTTATACATAATCACAAAGTACGAAACTATCCTCAGTCTTGAAATAACACATAACATAACACTTCTCCTCAAGTTGGTGCATAAATATGCTTCATGCCCAACTTATAAACAATGGAATGAAAAACCTTACTACTAAGGCCCTCTATGATAACATCAGGTAACTGATTTTCTGATTTTATAAAAGGCATGCAATCATAGTTACCAAAATTAATAAACTCCTGTTGACTCACGATCTAGGTAAATCTATTCCTAACGGGGTAGATTCACCGTCCAGATTACTAAAATGTATGATTTCAAATTGTATATGTAGCACAAATATAAAATATATATTAATTAAGTACGTGTATATAGATTTATAATTTTATATTATTTCAGGTAATAATAATATAAAATTAAGCACAAATATAAGATAAATGGTAACTAAATTTGTGTTTATAGATGTTATATGATATATAATATTGTATAGTGGTGAAAACGATTTAGATAATAGTTCCAAAATGAATTGTAATCCAAAATACCGCATCAGACAAATCTACATTTATCATATCGTGTACCTTAAAAAGTGTCATACCTCGTACCCGTACTTATATCACGTACCAAAACGACCCATATTCTAGGTAACATTGTGCAAATCAAACCCTTGTTTAACTTTTCTTTAATGAAGAGTGTCAATCAATTTCAATATGTTTAGCTTTATCATGTTGAACTGGATTATGAATAATATTGATAGCAGTCTTATTGTCATAGTATAGTCTCATACGTCTATTATCATGAATTCTCAGCTCTCCCAATAATTTTTGGAGTCACATAAGTTCACAAACTCCATGGGCCATTGTTTTGTATACAACTTCTACACTAGACTTTGTTGTTACTCTTGCTTCTTTTTCGCTATATAATAAGATTTTTTTCGATCATATGGTACAATAGCCTGAAGTAGACCGCCTACTGAACCTGCCCAGTCTACATCACTAAATGCTTCTAGTTTCAAGTGACCATTATTGGAGAATAAGAACCCTTTTCGTGGAGTTGAATTGAGATATCTCAAAATACGATAAATAATTTCAGGATAGGGAGTTCTAGGATCATGCATGAATTGACTAACAATGCTTACTGCCTAAGCAATATCTGGCCGAGCTTGTGAGAGATATATCAATTTGCCCACAAGCTTGTGATATCTTTCTTTTTCTACTACTACACCAACTCCACCATACAGACGATGGTTGACTTCAATAAGAAAATCTGGTGGTCTACGTCCCAAAGTTCATGTCTCTTCAAAAAGATCGAGAACATACTTTCTCTGAGAGATAAAAATGCCTTTATCTGAACTGACAACCTCTATCGCAAGGAAGTACCTCAATGGACCTAAGTCCTTGAGTTCAAACTCCTTAACCAACTGAGTCTTCAATTTGGTAACTTAATGTTTCATTATTCTTAGTTATCACTATGTCATCCACATATACAATGAGGATTGTAATCTTGTCATCAACTAGTCTAACGAACAAAGTATGGTCAACATGACTTTGTTTGTACCCAAATTGTTGCATAGCTTTAAGAAATCTATCAAACCAAACTCTAGAAGATTGTTTCAATCCATATCCCTTCCGTTGTTAGAGATGAAAAACCCGGAGGAATCTCCATGTAGAAAGGTATTCTTTACATCTAACTACTACAAACTCTATCCCAAATTAGTTGCATAAGAGAAGAGCACATATGAAATTCATCTTTGCCACTGGAGTTGAGGAATCTGATTGATGCAACGACACATGGATAATTTGTACTTTTTGACATTGAGAATAAATTTTTATATTATCCTTGTGAAGGTGAGCACCACGTGGATTACTACCATCACATTTTTCCTCCATAAGTTGTTGCACCCCTTAGCTAACATTCCATTGAATAGACAATTGAAGAAAAGGCTTCTAACAAAACATCTCTTTCCCCCGTAGTTGTATTCTCCCCCTAAAGAGATGTCTGAGTAGTAGAGGAGGACTCAAATTCACAAAAGGTAACATTCATGTTGACATACATTTTTTGTGACTGTGGATGATAGCATTTATATCCCTTTTGGGTGGCAGAGTAACCAACAAAAATTACATTGCAGAGCCTTGGGTCAAGGTTTTCCCTAGATTATTTGTAATCGTGTAAAAAACAAACACACCCAAAAATTTTAGGAGGAAGGGAAGAAATAGAAGGTATGAAAAAGGACTCAAAAGACAGTCGATAGGCGACGTAAGTTGGAGGACACTTGAGGGTAAACAATGAATAAGATAAGCAGTAATAAGAACTACATCCCCTAGAAAGATTGAGGAACATTTATGACAAATATCAATGAACGAGCAACCTCAAGAAGATGACGATTTTTTCGCTAAGCAACACCATTTTGCTCAGTACCACACACAAGTAGTTTGATACAAGATGACATTTTTATTGAGATGAGATCTAAATTTCTCATCACTATACTCGGTTCCATTATCACTTCAAATAATTTAGACTTTGACATCAAATTGAGTACATAACATTTTATGGAAAGATATAAAGCACGAGAAAATTTCACCTTTACTGTGTAGTAGGTAAACCCAAGTAAGACAAGAATAATTATAAATAAAGGTAACAAACTAACGATAACCAAAAGTAGACACCACACGAGAATAAGATGAACGTTTATGTTTGACAAATTCACAAGCATCACAAACAAAGTATTGTCTACTACACTGATTTGCTAGGCTAAGAAAAAGATGTTCTACAACACCAAATGATGGATACCCCCAGAAGTCTCTGTCACTGATGTAAGAGCTGAAGAGCTGAAACACCATTTGTTTGGAGAGCTTGACAAATAGACTGAAAAGAAGTTTTAGCATCCAAGAGGTACTGACCGCCATGTGCTCTACAACTGTCAATCTTTTCTGATTCTAGTTCCTGAAAGGCAAATGAGCGGGGAAAAAAGTCGTTGAACAATTTAAGGATTTGATAATACTACTAACAGACAATAACATTGTAGAGAAATTGGGAGCATGGAAAATAGAGGACAGAGATAAAGAGGGTGACGAATTAATTGAAACTTTCCTAGACATAGAGGATAAAAATTCTTTTGTCACCCTAACTTTATCCCTCCCATAACAAGTAGAATATGAGAGAAGGCAAAAAAAACCTGTCATGTGATCCACGACTCTAGAATCTATTATAAAAGGAGTAATATTACGTAGTAAACACACTAGCAAAAATACATGTATGAGCAAATTTGGAAGAAGAGTTGATATTAGTAGCTGTGGTAAAGGAAACATTAAGTCGAGCAATCAAATGCTTGAGAGTTGAGTCTACATCTCATCTTGAGCGAAATTACTAGAGGTTACACTCCTTTTTGACATGTCCACACAATAGGGTCAAACAATCACGCAGCAGGTCACAAAACCAATTAAATAGCCAACACTTCCAATAGTCACCAAAAAAATATACAAAACCAATAAGGCAATACAACTCAAGTAATTTGCCTCTACCTGAAGAAAGGCCTCAACAGTGGCTAAACATATTTCTCCAGTCGCACCTCATAGAGTAGGATTGAGCAAAATCAACAGCAACCAAAAAGATCCTAAAAATCCCAAGAAATCACTCCCCCAAAAAAGAACCACAACCAGAAAAATACCCCCACAGTAGTTGAATATTCCCAGTACAACACCCAGAGGTAGAAATAAGGGTCAAGTATCCTCTGTTACCCAAATTGAAGACAAAAAACTCATTGGACAGATCAATAGCTACTGTCGACAGTCAAAAATGGCTAAAAAATGCTTCAAATCAAATCCAAATGCAACAAACTGAAGCCAACAATGTAGAACAAGGGTCAAGTATTCTCTATGACCAAATTGAAACCAGAAAACTCACAGGCCAAAAAGCTACTGCCGACTGTCCAAAAATGCCCAAAAATTGCTCAAAACCAATCCAAATTGAACAAAGTTGACTGGGCATTATACACAAGCCCTAGTCACTCCCATTCGAACTGATTTGGCTTAGATATAGCCCCCAAAAAACTCAAAAATTGCAGATTTGAGAAAAAAAATGAAAAACCCCAAAAAATGTTTCAAAATTCAAAAGACCATTCAGATCACTTCAAAAAATTTCATAAAAATCACCATAATACTTAGCAATAAGAGACGAGAAACTATCATGGGAATTTCGAAAAATTATGACATGGTTGATTCATCGTGTCAGAATCTGACGATATCCACAGCTGGTTGCGAGATGTGATTTCTGATGAATTCTGACAACTTTGAAACATTAGATTTGATTGATACTCTGATATCAAGTTAGATAATGAAATCGTGAGGGTTTTGGAGAAGAGGAGAAGAAAGAAAAATATGAGAAGGGAGTAATGTGGTAGGTTGCATGGCAACACCCAACTTTTATACGTTCACGAAGTATAAAACTACCCTTAGTCTAAAAATAACACACAACATCATAACAAAATGTCCTATTTTCTACGCCGTATCCAACCAGATTGTCACTTTGATTTCTTAAAGAACTACACAGTGCCAGATGTGTCGCCGGGATGCCTCCTTTTGTTAGAGTTGGATACTGACTTTGGTTGGAAGGCATTATATATATGCTTTATGTACCTATTATTTGTTGTTAGAGATTTAATACAACTTCTTACTGCACCCTACAAACAATGGGATTTGAACTGACACGTATCTTATACCCTGATGAATTAAGGCCGCTTTGATGTCATGTCCAGATGTTACCTCAAAAAATAGATCTTGATAATTTTTAGCAATTATGAGCTTAGAATTAACTTTTTGTTTCTATAGTTTACGTCATCATTGGCAAGGAATTATGAAATTTCTTTGCATAATGATCCTAGTGGAAGCTGTTGTTTAAGCACACACATACCATACACTCATATATAAACTAACACAGGCACACACATTCACATTATGTAGGGGTATGTACTGCAGTTGCATTTTAGGGATCACTGGCTTAAAACAGCTTCCTAGATCAATATGTTATGATCCTGCCAGGTTTCTTTGCACTGACAGTGTGCATCGAGAAGTATGATGGATCACACAATCCTGTTGCCATGTAATGGTGGAAGGACCTAGTAGATCAATATGTTATGATCCTTCCAGGTTCCTCTGCTCTGACAGCGTGCAGCAAGAAGTCTGATGGATCACACAATCCTGTTGCGGTGTAACGGTGGAAGGATGTGTTGTGGGTTGAAAGCAATAGAAAATGGAACAGTGTGATTATAAACTATAAGTTTTGTGTGTGTAAATATGTTTTCGCTGCAGTGTGGGGATTATGAGATTGCTTTGCATAAGTGTGTACTGTTTACTAAATATGATATAGATCCCCACACACATGGGTGCCTTTACAGAGGTCAGATAGTAGCCCCAGTTATGGCATGGAAAGCCTCGAAAAATCACTGGCAGTAATGCTTTCTGATACTGCAAGGTTTGTCTGCACCGGCATTTTGCAGCTGCAAGTGTGTTGGATCACTGTACTTTTTGCTTAGTCATCCTTCATGGACATGGATTTCCTTTTTAGAATCAATTGGGAACTCCATTTCACATTTTACACAACTTGTTGCTGCAAACGTAAAGAGATTATGATAAATGCAAATATCTATGGGGAGTTGTTTTAATTAAGCCCTTGTTAAACCCTCTAATCGATAAATAACTCTCTACATTGAAGTCTATCAAGAATGATAATTGTTACTTTTGGTCTATTATCCATAATGATATCGTCTCGATAATCTCTTGTAACTTTCAAAGTGGTTGCAAGGCATCCATAAATATATTTTTTTTGTCTTTTTGACAAAAGAGTAATGCTATTTAAGGCTAACTCAACTAGTATTGTCATCTATGTAACTTTTGACGAGTTTCTTGTTCTCTATATATAGAGGGGGAGAAAGAAGTTTTTCTAGATGCTTAGTAATTTAATAGGGATAGGAAAAGATGGTGAGTATGCTATTATGTCATAAACAATAATAATGAGAGTAATATTAATGGAGCATTTGATAAGTTTCTTGTCCTTTCTATATACATGTGAGAGAGGAGTCTCTTGAGTTCTTAGTGGAGTAGGGTTATAGAATAATAGGGAAATGAGAAGGTGGGAGTAGGCTACTGTTATAAGTAATATCGACAAGGAGAATAATTTTAATGGTGGTTATTAAAGATTAGATGTTGTTGACATTTAAATAATTAAGATTAGGATTTCAAAAGGTTTTCTCAAACATTTGACATCTAATCAATACTTCACCATAAAACCATATGTGAATTACCACTAAATGCTGAAACCATATTTGAAATGCTCTTTGAGGTTCAATTGAGAGAGAGAGAGAGAGAGAGACCATTCCACTTTGTATATAAGGCGTATGTAGAAATGGAGAATATTGAAGAGGTAAAATAGTTAAACATCCAGTAATTCATGTATTTTTAATACATTTAGCGTATTTAATCTTGAAATCCATAGGTCATAAACTGTTATAATATTGACTAAGGATTTAAAACGAGATAATACTTTTATTACAATAATCATTACAAAATTATAAATAGATTTTATATAACTGGTTAGGAATATAATATAATACTTTTCTTACAATAGTCATTATTATATGACTCCAAGAATATATAAAGTCTAAAACTTAAAAGTAATTTAATACAATAAAAAATGGAGAATAGGAAGCTTCTAATGAAATTAATAATTAATGTATACACTTAAGATGGGAAAACAACTCTTGGATGAATTGCAAAATTAACTTTATGGTATTAATTAAGGTAAAAATTGAAGTAAGGATTAAATTGGCTTTGTAGCATTGTTCAAAAGTGTATTTGGGAATCAAAAGTTTTTCTCTTTTGTTGACATTTTATAGATACTAGTTAATGCACACGTGCGTTGTACATAAATAAACTTGAATCGCGGTTTTGATTATGATTGTTTATTTTTGTGCATGAGGAGACAAAATGTAATTAACTATTTAGAAATAATTATGCTGCATCTATAAATATTTTAAAAAATCAATTTAAAAATAATTATTTTTCATGTTAATTGCTCAAAACTATGTAAATTAAGTACTAATATTTATTTCCATGAAATGTTGGGATGTCGTCGCTCTTGGTGAAATAGGAGTCAATCGTAACATTTAAATTCTTTGTTTTACCGGAATAATCTTGTCAGACATTAGAATTGACTATGTAGGTGGCTCAACAAGCCAAGCAACATTGTGGCCATGATTCACTGAAAAGAAACCTTGTGACCATCAAATCTCTAGCAAAGGATCTATAATTTGAAGATTTATTTTGTAAATTACGACATTAAATAAAGGAAAAGATTGAACAAAATAGGATGTCGAGAGGGAGGGAGAGATTTCATGACATCCTATTTCCTTCTTTGGTTTTTTCACCCCTCTTAATCTCAACTACTTGAATTGGCATATTGAGAACTCAAAACACAAAAGCATCCACAAACTCTAAGAAATTACGTAAATTACTATCCAGAATAATTTGTTGAACTTCGTGTGAAAACAAATCCGAATAAGAGAAGTGAATAAATAGTTGCAAATACATCAAGCATTAACATTTAGTACTAAAACAAGCTAAATGAAACTTGAGAACCACACATCAGTTTTCCCTAAGAGTAACAAATAATTAGGATAAACATAATCAATAGAATTAGAGAGATCATAATGCTTGGCAACATTCAACACTAGCAAATTCATCGGTAGTAATCAAATACTATTTATTTAGTCTAATTGAATTAGAGAGATCATAATGCTTGCCAACATTCAACACTGGCAAACTCATCGGTAATAATCAAATACTATCTAGTCTAATTGAATTATATTAGAATAAAAACTATTGATACTTTTTATGACATTTAAATCTAGCAATAATAACATAGTTGCACCCATGGTTCAAAGTATCGGTCGATACCGATACGAGTTGGCTGAGTTGTATCCGTTTCGGCACCTTCGGAGACGATATCGTTATACGATACGTATAAACCCTAAAGTCTTGCACAATTCGGTCGAGTTGTATCTGAGTCAATCATGAGTTGTCGAAATATTGTCACCAAATTGACCGATACGGTTCCATAACACCGTGATATGACTTGAATTTCTCGTCATGTTCAACATTTTCTTTTAGGTCGTATCGCCCAATACAGCGCCGTGACCGTTGTGTCTCGGGGCTCTCCGAGTTGATGGTCGATACCGCGGCCTTGAACCATGGTCACACCACCCCAATTTCAGAAAAAGATTTTGTTCTAACTTGCAAAAAAGAGAAAAAAAATTAGTTTAGAATAAAAAAATTCTTTAGAATGCACACTTCTATCTTATCCATGCCTTTACTCCAATTCCATAGCACTTTTCAAGGTAGCCTTCAAGCATTGTGGGGATGACATTTCCAATGTTTAAAGGCATCTAGATGCTAAAACCATTAGCAATGGTGGATGTGAATGCCAATGAAGTTCTTTTAAGTCTTTCTAGCCCTGATAGAATAATAGATGTGAGGTCTAACAGAATGAAGAGAAAAATAATTTTGCAAGTGTTGGTAACGGACAAACTCAAAAGATATACCCGATGGAAAAAGAGAAGTGGTGGTGGAAAATCTATTTCGGTAGTTACCTGTTACCATCACAAAAATAATTTTCCCATAATCATGATGGGATTAAATGAGAGGACTAATAGCTTATTAGTTTTCAATTGCAAAACTGATCTTGCTCGCATTGCCATTTTTGCCTAAAATGCATGAGAAACACAGTTGCCTAAACCTAGACGAAATCACTTACAAAAATCCAACCATGGTCAAGATCAAGGTCCTCATGCTTAGATCATGACAAATGTAACCTCAGCAATAACTAACCTAAACATTAAAAAAAAAAAACAGTGAAAATTATCAAAGCTCTCATGAATCTCAAACCCGACCTGATCATCAGCTAAAACAAATTGCAACACTTCTGGGCGATAGCTGCAACGGAGAAGATGAACGTTTGGCTTGGGATATGTCCAGATTGCTAGGGTGAAACTAGAAGTGAGAATTGCTAATGATATATCTGTTGGGTTTTGGATTGATTCTTCTCATCATTTTAACAATTTAGGCAACTAAGGTCGAAGTTCAGTATGAAAACCTATAAACAAGTTGACTTACATGCATTGAGGGGAACACTTTGGGATCACAAAAAAGAATCTGTTCAAGTGCCTGAAATGGTGAGCTTACACATACATCTCTTTTACATCTTCAACATATAGTCTCTGTATTTGTAATACAGAAGTTTTCCTTATCATAGCATACAAAAAACTGAAAGTAGTTGCATTAGTAGCATGAACTCAAATATCCCATAGTTCATAATTGTATAAATACAAACATTGGTTCACATCCCATTTTGTGGCATGACTTGAGCAAAATAAAGAAAAACAATACAAATAGTCAAAAAAATAAAATAAAATGCAAATCACAAACCACGTTACATCCACAATATGCAAACATCAGAATATGAAACCGTTTGTCTTGTTGTAGATTATGCCCATGGCAAAGAAAATAAAGCTCAGTACTTGTAGGTTAGTAGTAATCGACCCATATGAAGCTACCTATATGGTTCAATCACACAAATTCAAGAACCTATCCATTGACATTTGACATCTACAACCAAACAAAATCCAGAACAAAGAATAGATCATGCATAAATCCCAAAAATACTAAAAAATATTCTTGTGTGATCCACAAGAGCCATGAAAAAAGAGGCAAAGAAGCAACTGCCCAACAAGGTAAATGCTTAACTGGATCTGAGGTGTTTCAAACTCCTCCTTATATAACATATTGGCCAGATAACTTCCATTTGTACAAAGCAATATCTCAGTTTGGAATATCTCAATCTTAAGTGTTAGAAACTTCAATAATCCCACTCTTCAACCACAAAGCATTATGAATACACCATGAAGACCCATCCATGAGAATCAAGGAAAGGCTTTTTTTAGAGAGAGGGTGCATGATGGAGTATACGAATGTTGACAACAAGCAAAACTTTGATTTGAAATTCCTACAAAACCAATAAGAATAGGTTAGAGTTTTTCACTGATAAGGTAGCCGAGTGTGACAGAGATAGAGATTTAAGATTGGGTTAGGGTTTTGAAATTAGAGGGACGAGGGAGACACCAAGAGGGGGAGTGTTTTGCAGTTTAGCATGGATTTGGGTTCTCTTTGCATTCTGTGATGAACAAAGATGGTGTGGTGCAAATGGATGGCGCATAAAAATAGAAAAACTTCAAATTGGCTGGCCAAACAACTTCTCACCAATTTAATTGGGAAATGTGAAGAGTTCTATAACAATTATTCTTCCTTAATTGGCAGTAACTTTACGATTTCCTACCTCCTGTTTTGTTGATTTCTGGCTTCACTCTTCTTTTTTACTAGCCATATAGAAGATATGTAGCACTTACCAAAAATGCAATAGCACCTCAACAGTCCACATAACCTTCAATAGTATTAATATAACTGTTAATTACAAGAGATAGTATGGGCATTAGTGGTTTTATGAAGGTTATTTTTGTCAATCAAAAGTTTTACTTTTCTTAACATTTTATGGTAGTATAGATATATACTAGTTGAAGCACATGTGTACCATTCTAAGTAAAAAATATGGAATATCAGTGCCATGTATCATTTTCTCTAAAACAAGTGCCTTGATATAATCTTACTGGAAACCCACCCAATTGATTATTATGTGTACTATGCCGGAGGCCATAAATTCTCTAGCCCCAAATTGGAACTTGTATGGATCTCAGTAAAGAAACACTTGGGCAAAGGTACAACCCAAAAATTGAGCCCATACAAATGGATGTAAAATTGAAGGTCAAGATCAGAAGAAGTTTATGTTAAGCTTTATCTTGCCTAGTCATTGTTCAACCTCTACGACCTTCCTAAACTCCACCCATTGTATAAACCTACTTAATATACCTGCAAAGCAATTATAAAAAGGCCACACAAATCATGGGATTATAAAGTCAACTTTTGGCGATAACCATACATAATCAAATGAGCAAAGCTGAGACTATAAAAATATCAAAAAACAAAAACTCAGCCCAATTTGAGACAAAGCTTATACATTCATAATGAATAAGAAAATAGGTTTTACATAGATTAGAAAGTAAATTAACCCAATAATAAGAGTCTCATATTTCACATAGAAAGTGAGGTTTGGGTGATTCATGAGTTTTAATCCTTCTCTCATGTATCTGTCACATGACCTTTGAGTTTTGAAGCAAGGGTTTGGATTTATGCAACAAAAGAACTGAAGATTCAAGTTCACGTTTCATAACATTTTGTGTCAATCCAAAGTATAGTTTACACTATAATCAAAGATAGCCACCTAGTAACATATGAAATTCCCCAAATATTTGGTCATTAGCGAGTGGTAAAACATTCAGCCAAAAATATATAAGATCGAAAAATTTTCGCACATTATTGATATAATGAACTTTTGGGAAGACTCTTGGTACATATTTATCATAGCAGTTGATAGTTTCATGAGTTGGCTGTTGAGTGCGCAGATTATGGATGATTTTGTACAAAAAGTGAGGAAAACAACGTGCATAAGATGATAACCGTTAACTAGAAAAACCATTTTCCTAGATAAAAAACTAGGTTTTAACTCATTCCAATGCTTAAATTATGAAGCCCCAATGATTTGTACGACCGCTCAATTAACAGCCCTTTCATAAGTGCAACATTTAGAAATGAAGTTTATAATTCATAGCTAAAATTGCAAATGCTCAGTTGCTTCACATGAGCTTATAAGCCCAGAAATAGCCCATTGGAATCTTTTACATGAACCAAATTCATATGTATTTATGCAAAAATCTATAAACTCGAGTAACATTTCCAAATACATCAAATTCCTCGCAATTTAATCCCATAAGAGAAAAGGGCTATACAAGAACCCTATGTCAAAAAAGTTTCAGGCCATTGATTTTTGCCGTGACCCAAGCTTTCAGTAGTGTCCTGTCCAAAACTCTTGGCATTCTAGATGACCTACCAGTGAAGACCAATGCCTACCATTTTAGCCTAGCTATTCTGTTTCATTGTTTAAATAAATTTGACTACAAAAAAAAAAAAAAAGATGTAATAATGAAAAAGGTTATTATAACATCAATACCCAATCTCCTTGGCACATTTCATACAAAGAACACCTTATTGCTCCTAGAAAGTGCTAATCTCATAACATTCCAGATCCAATATTAACATGGATGTTGAGCTCTTCAATCGATGAAGTGTACTTTTTCGTCGGCTTCATTCACCGACTTCAGTTCAAAAAAACTAAAAAATATCCGCAAATCACATATATGTTATCAAGCCAATGTGCCATACTGCAAATAAATAACCAACCTTTTGTATCAGACATCAAATAAGTGAGAAGGGGAATGGCGTGAAATGATTGAACTTTTGATATATAACTGATATTATTGCGTATTCAATATTGGTGTTAACTGTTTATGAAGAATCTTAGAACATGGAAGATAAATGATTCGAATTCCAATTCCAAAACATAGAATCTGTAGCGCCTAAACATTGTCAGTTACAACTATTGAGTGAAGAAAAAATTGTATAAGTAGTATAAATATAGATATGCAATAGCAACCTAGTCGACCCTCCAGTCCACATAACCAAACCAAACCAAAGCTTATGTCCCACACAACCTTCACAATTCAAATAATATTGATGTTGTTATTACATAAGAAAGATAATATAGGCATTAGTTGTTTTACTAGGGCTATTTTAATCAATCAAAAGTTTTTTATTTTTGTTGACATTTTATAATAGTAGATCTAGATCTAGATATAGATGTAGATATAGGTAGTAGTTGGTTTTTCAAATTCCATATATCATTTAGAGAAGCAACATGTATGGTTAACATTTTGAAGCTTATTCATGGTGTTTTTGTTGTTAATTTTCTTTCTCAGAGATCGAGATTACAATCGAGATTATGATAGGGATCGTGGAAGAGGGCGTGACAGAGACGGAGACAGGCAAAGAGACAGAGACCGTCATCGCCTGAGAGAAGACAAGGATTATGGTCGTGAGAGGGATCGAGAAAGGGAGAGGGAAGGTAGGGAGCGGGATAGGCGGGACAGGGATCGTGGCAGGCGGAGGAGCCATTCAAGGAGCCGAAGTAGGAGCAGGGATCGCAAGGATCATGATGGTGAGGATCGCCGCAAGAGGCATGCTCATCATAGCAGCATTAGTCCTAGAAGGCGTGGTGATGGGCCAGAGGATGGGAACACTCGGGATGAACCAAAGAAGAAGAAAGAGAAGAAGGACAAGAAGGAGAAGAAGGATGATGGAACAGACCATCTAGACCCAGAGATTGCAGAAGCGAACAGGCTTCGGGCGTCGCTCGGGTTGAAACCGTTGAAGTTATAATTGGTTAATTGTGCTTTCTGAGAGACTAGCTGTGTATGTTAGTGTGGATGGACAGAACGGTGCATGCAGTGCCTCTGGTTGTTGTATGAACACATGAATGCAAAAGCGGAGGTCTCAACTATGCCTTAAATGTCAAAACATCATTTTATTGTGCTAGACATAGTTGTTCCTAAGCTTTTGTTTTTCAAGTCAGATTTGCTATCGGGGGGGTGTCCTGGTCGCATTTTATTTACTTGATGTGGCGGACAACCTCAAGTGTTTGGTGGCAGGGTTAATTTTCTATTGTTTAGATGTTTCAACTCTTGTCAGAAGCAACATGACTGTTGGTGAAACTTTTGTTTACTCGGCGGATATGGTTGAGGTTCATTTGTTAAGAATTGAGATTTCCTCTAATATTTTTTTTTTTCTTTCTCTTTTCTTTCTTGAAGATTAACAAGGGACTTGCTCCCTATGCAATGGGTTCCATTTGAAATAACAATCCACCAAAAAAAAAAAAATAGTATTGGAAGAAATTTTACCACAATTTGTTGAGTGTTAATATGGAATTTCAAGTGCATTTTGAGCTATAATGTGATTTCTAAGCAACAATTAGGAGTGGATTGTTGAAGATGGAGGCTTCTTATTGTGGGGACGGATTTAAGCTGTAAACGGCGCAATCATGGGATTGAGATTTCCTCTTGTAATGATAAATTGTGTGTAAAATAACAAAAAATGAATGTCAAATTATAATTATTTGATTATTTGACTCTTGAATAGAAAAAGTGGTGGACTCTTTTCAGTGTGTTTTTCATGTGTACAGTCCTATGATTTTTGACAAATTTGATGAAGACTTTGACAAATTTGATGAAGAGAATCAGGATTCTCGATCTTTATTTTGATGTTAACACACTGTTCTTTGCAAGGATTGACTTGAAGATGACTTTAAGGATTCTCTTGAAGAAGGATTTTAGTGGTGTGCTCTTCTCTTCAGAGATAGATTTGCAAGACTTTGGCAGAGCTTCACTGCTTATCCTCCATTTTCTTCTTGAAATGGACTCACTCGGGTAAAGCTTTCTTTGATCTTCCCTCTATCTTCACTCCTCTTATTTCTCTTCCTTAGCCCTGTCCCTTGGCCTCCACTATACTTCTATTTATAATGCTGAGAGTTGTTATTCATTTAAGATAATTTACCTAAATACTTTTGTATGGGCTTTAGGTCATGGGCAATGCATATTCATTCAAATTTAGAGAAAATTGGGAGGAGTCCACTTTTTAGGACTTATTCCAAATAAAGTACATAGTACAAATTTTTTTTTAACATTAAGTACACCTTCTCTTAAATATTTGGTAACTATGTACATATTTTTAAATACTCATATTTTAGTAGTACGTAATTTCACTTTACTTATTTTATGCAATAATTTGTAGTTTCCTTATTTTTTTGATTCGGTTTTATTGGTGAAGTAATTTCCTAAATTAATAGATAAATAATCGTTCGAATTTTGAAAGGATTCTATTAATATTATTGCCAACCAACGTTTATTTTCCATTCATCCATTTACGTATTCTGGTATCTTCAAGCAGACACCGACTATCATCTTTTATATTCTTCATTGTTTTGATTTTAGTTTTGGAAACAGATACAACATTCATTTTGTTTTTCATCCGTTTAGCCACTGGTGAATTATCTTCTTAAAGCAGCCACTGAAATCCATCATCTCTAAGATGGTGTACCGAATTTGGTTTTGAAAACGTCAATAACGTTTATTTGCTTTTAAACATCATAATCGATTTGATCAAAAAAAAATAATCACAATTTACAATTATATTTGCAGACCAACAATTTTCGTGTATTATCACATTGGGTGGATTTTAATTATGCTCATATAGTTATATTTCAATTAACTTTTTTTTACCTCCATAGTTTTGTTATGCATGTCTTTGTTTTTTGTCTCAGATTGATGTCACAGTTTTGGTAATAGTATTGCCTCATTTTTTTAACCAAGTTCCTTAATTTTATTAATGATAGGAGTTTTCAATGGAGGATACTATAATGATGGTATATAGGTACAATAATGAGACATCAGTGTCAAGATTTTTTGTTTATTCAACGTTCAATAACGTTGTCCGTGGAATCCGTGACACATGTGATGATTTGAGAAGTGTCTGTAGGTTTCTCATATTCTATCCCTAGTCATCGAAATTGTATTTTGCGCAATAATTTAGATATAAAGAACATGTTTGATTTGTAATGATGTATTCCAATTAAATATGTTGATATGAAAGTTGTTGTACGAGACGACGAGTCATGTGTTGTTGATGATATTGATAGATGATGTTGTGTTTAAATTTGAGGACAATTTGCTTTCGTGTTTTAGTTCTCACAATGAGAAAGTTCTACTCTCATCTGGTTGGATTAATGAATTTGCCTTGAAGGTCAGAAGTTTGAAAGTAGTGTGTCACAGTTTCATAATGCTCCTTGCAAATACTCAATTGAAGTTGGTTTTGAATTTAATTATGTTAACAATTGTAGATGAAGGGTTATCGCCGAGTGTGCGTCAATGTATTCCACTGGATGCGAGTGGCGTGTCAATGCTACTATTTAGAAGGTAAATAGTTTTTTTTTACTGTGTAATTTTTTTTAAAAAAATATTTGCAATTTCAGAGTCAATGTTACTATTTTTTGCCACTGTTTATTTGTTTGAAAATTTGATGACTTATATATAATATGTTTCAGGCTATTTTATACATATTTCCATTCATTATTGTCAATTGGATATGTGATCGTGTTTGTTCATTTCTATGTGTAGTTAATAAATGGATCACTTTACCTTGTCACTCTATCGTGTGTTATGTAAGCGTGTGTTGTAGTTGTAGAGAGTCATAAATCCATTAAAACAATGTTGTGTCACGGTATGTTGCCATTCTATTTTTTTTAAAAAAACCAAAATTTTATGTGTAATTTTAGTGTCCTCTTCATTTAAAAAATGATGTCATAGTAAGATTTTTTTCTATTCACAAAACACAAGAGTGTATATGTGTAATTTTATTGTCGATATCCTTCAAATACTGTTGACACATGTAAAAGAAGATGGTAAACAAGGTATAATATTTTTTTTTTAGATATTACAAATTCAGATTCAAAGTTATTGTTTGTTGCCACTAATTCTTTGTTTTAAGATTTGATGACTTATATATAATATTTTTTAGGTTTATCCGTAATAGCTTTTGTGGTGGTTGATTCTAAAAATGAGCCAATTTATTGATTTTACAACAGTTGATGGAGATTTTAAATCATACACGCAAGATTACGTTTGTGACTGATTGCAACGTGGGTTTGTTGGAAGCTACGTCCCAGGTTTTGTTGAATGCTCATCATGCAATTTGCTTGCAACATTTGAAGGCAAACTTAAGGGACAAGTTCATCGATGGACGTTTTTCAAATACTTTAGGAAGCATATGGTATTTTTGCTACGCGAGTATGCTTATGCACCGACAATATCTTTATTGAACGAGAAGATTGAAGCTTTAAAGCGCGATGGTGTTTCTAATGCGGACAAGTTACTGACAAATATCCTTACTATGAGCATTGGAAAAATGCTCATTTTGGAGATAATATGTTATGGTGAAAAGTCGTCTAATACAACGGAGTCATTCAATGCTTGAATTATGAAATCATATCATTTATCAGTGACTAGTATGATTGAAACTATAAGGGG
Source organism: Ilex paraguariensis (assembly GCA_963454935.2). Taxonomy (NCBI): domain Eukaryota; kingdom Viridiplantae; phylum Streptophyta; class Magnoliopsida; order Aquifoliales; family Aquifoliaceae; genus Ilex; species Ilex paraguariensis. Next base: position 704,250 of record CAUOFW020001781.1, read on the forward strand.
ACAACTTATGAATCAAATGAGTTATAGGATGAAGGCATCACCCAAGTGGAATAAGAATTTATGTCTTTATATGGAATCAAAATTAAAGAATGCATTTGATGAATGTATGTCTTGGTCTATAAGGGTTTCAAACAACGATGTGTACAAAGTGAATTCATACCTTTCGGTGTCTGTTGACATTGTAAATGGCATGTGCACATGGTACTAGTGGAAGATTAATGGGCTCCCTTGGTCACATGCGGTATTGATGATTCATAAGAGATGGCAGAATATAAATAAATTCGTTGATTATTACTATCATGTGAACACATACAGGAAGTCATATGCTGAACCTATTTTCCCCATTTTGACGCTTGGTCATCCAGTTTTTTCGTTGGAAGAGGTTGATATCTTGCCGCCGCATCAACTAAGAAGTAGCCTAGGCGACCAAAGAAACGTAGAATAAGGTCGAGGAGTGAACTCGTTATGTGTATTCGTTGTACTCGTTGTGGGCGTTTTGGTAGCCATAATAAGAAAATATGTAATGAGCCATTGTAATTGGAAAACTGTTAGAATTTGATTACTTTAGTCATGGGTTTAATTTAATTTATTTTCCTAGCTATTTTATATGCATTTCCGTCCATTATTATCAATTTGACTAGGGATAACCTGTGCCTGAAGGTACAGTGCAACGTAAACCAACTAATTAATTTAAAAATGATTACTTTAATTAGAGAAATTGAAATTAATATAGTCCCTAAAATTTTTTGTGGACTATTTCAGAAGAGCTTGCTCTAAAAATAGGAGTTGAGACAATGGAAATATCAACTTGTATACATAACTGAAAAATAATAACTCGTGTTTGAAGGCACTATGCCAATTTAAAAAATAAAAAATTGATCATGCACACAAAAAATCCTACACCGAACATGGACACACGTCTTGACCCAAAAAAAAAAAACATGGACACACATTAAGCTGACAACCTAAACTAAATTCTTAATACACCACTTCGCATACATGCTCAAGAAAATATTTACCTATATGAAGATTCGTGTGAAAATAAATTTCAATGAAGAGATGAATAAAAGCCATCATTAATAATCAAGATCCCATAATTTGAAATTGAAAACACATAAAATTCACATGCTTGAAACTACATACCTAATTAGAACTAACAATAGTGTCCATATATATTTAATCAAAAGTTAACTTACAGGAATTGTCAAACCTATGCCATTAGAAAAAATATAGGCATTATGTTATGCTACGCCAAAAATCGTTAATTTTTCTTTATTCTTTTAAAAATTTGGACATAATTTTTCCTAAAAACATGACCCCAATAAAATATACAATATCTATAAAACACTAAATACACAGTCCACCCTCTATAAAATACTAATTTAAACAAATAAACTATGAATCTCGTATGACATTCCTCGAGTTTAATCGAGTTTATCCAATTAATTTTTCTTGTCTCTCCTAATTAAGGCCTACAAATCAATGTGTTACCTATATAAAGGACCAAATGAAATGGATGTGATTAAAATGTAAACAATATGATTTTTTTACGAATCTAAAGCAACTGAAAACTATTGCTCCTACATGAACTAACCACAACAAATGTACCAAATGAATAATCGAAAAAGTGACAGGTCAAACATAAAATTGTATAGTACAACCATTTTCTAAAAAAATTTAAAAATAATTCATAAAAATTTATAGTCCCAAACAACTTCAATCACACAACAAAACGATATATAAACTACATATATCAACCAAAAAAAAAACACACAAAGAAACAAAAATAACTATGAATTAACTAAAATAACCCATGTCTGAAGGAACTATTCAATTCAAAAAAATTCGAACATTGATCATGAACACAAAAAAATCAAATACTAAATATGGACACACATTAGGCTCAACCAAATCACCAAATGCCTAAACTACATCCTTAATATACCCGCACTTTGCATAAATACTCAACAAAAAATTACTTGTATAAAGTTCTCGTGAAAACAAATTTTCATGAAGAGATAGAGACAACTCAATTACATAAATTTAAACTGAAGACAAAATCACCAATATTTAATTAACGAAAATTTTAAAGCCTACTCTCTTCAAAGCAAGATCTTTGGCTTTAGCTTTGAAGCCAAAATTTAAGTGCTACCACATTTAAGAGGAGTTTTGGCTTCTAATATTCTTCAGAATTCTAATTATTTCATGAATCCTTGCCTCCTAGGCAAGTATATTTGGCTTTTCTTGATTCTTGTAGCTGCCACAAAGCATTCTTGATACATGCCCTCTATTGGCAGATTTCTAATATGTACACGATGCACAATCTTTCACGGCAAATTCAATATTTTACCTCTCACCTTGGCGTTAGAAAAAAGACACAACTACCCATCTAAGGCTCTAAGCAATCACACTGTAAAACATTTCAAATATATAGATTTCCAACATAAATAATTTCAAGCAGAAATTAGAGTGAAAAAACATATTCAAATGAAAAAAAAAACTAAATATAGAACCAATTAACTTACTTACAATATTTCGATAGAGACAATTTTTGCTTGATAAAGTTCGATTCTTTGTGTAAATGAGGATACTTGATGTAAATAACATGAAAATTTGAAGAAGAAATTATAGCAAAAAAAAGAACAGAAAAAAAGATGAAACATAGAACCAATTAACTTAGCCTAGTTCGGTAACAACACTTTTTAACTTAACCAGTAACCAGTTAATAGCTGAAAGATATTTAATAAAGTCTCGGTAATTCGACAGTTGAACAGTTGAAAATTACTCTTAGCAGTTGAAAATTACACTTAGCAAATCCTCCAAGAAAGGACTAAACCAAACCAAACAATCTACAACTTTCAAGAGCACACGGTACCTAAACAACAACAAAATAAATCTACCAAAAATTCTTCACAAACCATAAAAAAAAAACTAAAACAAAACATTGTAAACAATATAACTCTTCAATAGAAAATGCACCCAAGTCTATAGGCAAATATTTTATCCAAAAAAGTTTTCCCCGCAACCATTTTTGCTTCAAGAAAAGATAATATAAAGTTAGAAAGAAACAAAGGAAACAAAAGTTACACTTCAAAGTTACTCCTAGTTGTGAAGTTGCGGTGGACATTTGGAACCTAAGTTTTTCCCAACTCCATAGTTGTGACCAAGCACCAAGAAACCTGCTCGAGCAATTTTTGAGCAATCTTCACACTTTTTTTATTGTAAATTTCCTCTTCCCCATCCTCCTAAACAATTTTAGCGCGATCTTGGGTCCTTTCCTCTTGAAATTTTTAAAAAAATAACCAAATAGTAAAATAACAAAACGTAGTAAACCAGTTCAGGTCCATGAAATTGTTTAAAAGAGAAATTACGCGACATCAATATCAAAGACTAATGGTTAAAAAGATGATTGCTCGATGCCATTAAATTCATATGCTCATGATTAAGAAAAAGGAAAATCAATTAGTTATCGAAAAGTATAATCATAGCCAATTAGTAGAAACCGAAACACCACAGGAACAAATCAAAGCCTTAAAATCCAAATACTATAAAACACTATTCAATATCATAGGTACTATAATCCAAACTCAAATTAAACTAAAATTCGTATTTAAACACCAAAAACAAAGTGAATGCTTTTGTTCCAAGTAGCTTGGAAAGACCAATAAATCAGCAATCCAAGTAGTTTGGCGCCACAACCATCTTAAAAAGAAGTGATAAGAAACATACTAAAGAATGTTGCACAAAAATAGTATATTAAAATGCATATACTAGAAGTAGTCGATAAATAATTGGAGAAAAAAAATGAAAATTAATTGTGTTGTAAGGTGACGAAGTTTCTGTGCCAATTCAACAAGTTCTAACTTTCAGGGCCAACGGCCAGCCCCAATCAAAATCTCAAAATCTTAGCAATCCCAGTAACCAACAAAAGTTAATTCCAAAGAACCGGCAGTATAAGTCAAAAGAAAAAGAATAAAAAAAATTACTATAAGGGAAACACAAAGCCGTCCAACTGACGATATCCTCTTCATTTTAATTTATTTATATTCTTATTCTTCCATCACCAAATTTTCATCTTGTTATCTTTCTTTAATACAATGGAATATGAGAACATAATTAAGTAGAGGAACACGAAGAAAGAACAAAACCATAAGCTTCACATCCTTTGTCAATATCCGGAAAACAATAGCCAAAATGACAAATTGATAACACTTCAGAAGAAATTTTTTGAACTGACACATTTATGAGGTTGATCTTTTCATCCCTTGTCATTTTTCGAAAGAGTGAGATAGGTTATAAAAAAGACAAAAGAAATCAAAATCCTATAAACACAAAGCAAAAATTTCAGGTTTGAAGCAATATTAGATTGGTTTATAAATCAAAGGCTACCACACAATTCAAAATCAAGCCCCACAACATATCAACCAACATTAATATTGAAGTTATCAACAAAAATGCAACCTTTACCGAACAGTTACACTCTTTAGATTTTAGATAGCCACTTCTTAATTACTAAAATAAGTTATGTAACTAATAAATCTGGTAAGTGGTAACACAAGTGACAAGTTACCACCAAGTTTATCAAAAAGACAAGTAACTAAATGATGGTGTGAAACAAAAGAACATTCACAAGGACACTTCTAGAATACAGAAGCTTCTAAAACTGATCATAAGAGTGTAATTGATTGCAAAAGTTGTTTTGCACATAGTAATGAAAAATTTACCTGCAATTGCCTTAGTCTGCGCAGCAACAACAGCCATAGTCGATCCTGATTCTCGCTACTCAAGGGTCTGCCCAACATAAGCTATTACCTTCAAACCTTGATCAAGGGCATATGCAACTTTGTCTCCAACAAACTGAAATGAAATTGATATGCCAGTTATCAAAAAATGAGGAAAGGATCCGCAGTTGTGATACGTAATCAATGTTCTCATTAGAATCCTTAAAAACAGACAGTTACTGTGTCATTGACAAAAGATTACCTCATTTGATTCACCTAACAGAAGCCTCCTTTCAGAATGGCCGATAATGACCCAAGGAATGCTTAGATTGAGAAGCATCTCAGCACTGCGCATGCAAGACATTAATTTGAATTTTTGCAATGAAAAATTTTGAGCTGCACAGGACAACGACATGATTACATATGAATTCAGGAACAAATTCTGCAATCACATGAACCAAAAGAGATACTAAGGTTGAGCTAGAAGTTGAAGAACTGACACCAAGTTAACCCAAATTAAAACAAACCAGTTGATGCCCCCTCAATCAGTAAGATTCTACAGCAGTAGTCAAACAAATATTCTATGTGGCTAGTCCATTGCGTTTAACTAACAAACTCTTTTTCTTTGGATTGCGCTCTTATTAGCTAGTGAGTAATGTCCAAATGACTACTGCTAACATGCAATAGAAATAGTAAACCAACTGGTTTTAATCCCAATGCTGACAGTTCACCATTCACAACAATGGAACCCATATTTGATCCACTCAAACCAGCAAGAAGTCAAAGGATGTGTTGGGTAGTGGGTTGTGGTAGGTTAAATCGCATAAGGATAGCTTAATAATGAAGTGGATCCCATATATCCGGTGTTTGGCAGCTGAAAAACGAGGGCGGATATAGATCCGGGTCAAGGGTACATGGGTTAAATGTAACCCACCCCCCCTCATCGGTTACAATCCTACCCCACCGGATTAACCAGTTAAAAGACGGGCTTACCCCTCCTTAGATATTTTCCTACACCTTACCGCGAGACCCTTCACTTTCGTCCAAGGAGCTCAGCTCCAAGCATTGGTTGGTGAGGACGTTCATCACAGGCGATCGTCGACTCATGCGAGGTAAGCTTCTTCTTCTCTGTGTCTCTCTTTTTCTGTCCCCCTAAGCTTCTCTCTCTCTCTTTCCGTAGCGAATGCGAACAGATCTGGTTCGCTGAGGTACACCCAGATCTGGCTTCGTTCGTCTTTGGCCGAAGCTATACAAATGGACGAAGCTTCTCTCGCTAACAGATCTGGTTTGCTGAGGTACACCCAGATCTGGCTTCGTTCGTCTTTGGCCGAAGCTATACAAATGGACGAAGACTCTCTCTGTCTCTCTCTCATTGTCTTTTTTGCCCTCAAAACACTGAACCCACACCTTTCTCTTTCTCCGTAAACCAATCAAAGAATTTCGGAGATGCAGCAAAGCGGTATGAGCTCTTCTTATGGTGTCCAGCTTGTTGGGAAGAGGCTTCTCTGTTGGCCTATATTATTGTGTAATCTAAAATTGTGTAATCTATATTATTGTGTAATCTAAAATTACTCTATGTGGTGATATTGTCAGTTCATTTAATTTTATTTTTTGTTGATTTGGTGGTTAGGTTCCAGTAATTTTGGGCTGCTAATTTTTTATTCAATTTATGTGGATTGCTTTGCCATATTTTCTAGATGAGTTTAAATTTGTATTGATATGTTTCTGTGGTGGATTTAGTTAGACTTGATGCTTCTGCTTTGTGTCTAAAATAAGGGTTATGGTGGTTTTTGATGACAAGGGGTGAGGTGTTTCTCAGCAACCTGAGTTTTTGTGGTGGACTAGCATTAGCAGAGTTGCTGCATTGGTTTTTTTTTTTTTCCAGTCAAGTTTTGGAAACTGCAATATGGGTTGTCTTGTTACGACTTTGTTATTGGAGTTGTTGTTTGCTCCTTTTGCCTGAAGTAAATGTTGATTTGTTTGAAATTGTGATGCATTATGAGGATTTTATGAAGAATCTGCGTTGGGGAAGATGCAGGATGATGTTATTGTCTCTTCTTTTTTGGAATTTTTGCATATTCAAGTTTCCAGTCATGTTGTGAACAAAATTATTTGGGTAAAATGGATGGAACCTCCTGCTGGTTGCTTAAAGCTAAATACTGATGGGGCTGCCAAGAATAATCCTGGCATAGCAGGTGGTGGTGTTGTGTTGAGGAATGAGTTTGGCGGATTGGTATTAGCTGTTTGTTTCTTTTATGGTGAGTGCTCGAATGTGGCTGCTGAATTTAAAGCTTTGCTGAATGGCTTGCAGTTAGTTCAGAAGTATGGACTGTTTGTGTATAAGCTAACAATTGAATGTGACTCTTTAATTATTGTGAGTACAGTTTTGGGTCTTTGTGAGAGTAAGCAGCTTTGAACTGGGCTTGTGAATGTTAGATCAGGGTTTTTTGTCTCAATCTATCTACTATGTTGGTATGGTTGGTTGTTGTCTTAACAGTAATGTTGATTTGTTTGAAACAGACTTGAGGCTCAAGTCTGGAATGGGAAATGCTACTGCTGTCTTGATGGGTTTTAGCAAACTTTGTTGCTGTTAAAGTTTTTTGGAGGAGATGCTGCTGAAGTCTTTTTTGACTGGTTTCTTTGGACTTTTGTTTTTTTCTTGTTATTGAAGGCGTCTGTGCCTTACATTTTGCTTCTTATAATGGTTTGGCATTTGTGAATAAATAAAATTTTATTTAAAAAAAAAATGTTTTGCTGTTGAGTTTTTGTTATTTGGTTTTTTTGATAGGCGTCTATGCCTTAGGTTGCTTTGGGTTTTCTTGTTAAGGCATAGGAGCCTTTCTTTTGCTTCTTGTAAATTTTGCTTTGTTAATAAATAAAATTTTATTTTTTCTTAAAAAAAAAAACAAAACAAAAATATAAAATTGTATTGGTTTGGATTTGAATGAATAGAGTCTTGGGTAGAATGATAAATTATTATGAAATTATTTATGTAATTTATAGGCCCCACCGAATTACACATTTATTTCCCAAACAAATGTTAGGATTGAATATATGACTTGAATAGGTTTTAAAGTGGATGAGTGAGTTTGACTTGGATGAGTTAAGATATAAAAAAAGATATCCTACCCTATCCAATCCCATTACCCAAACACACCCAAAATTTCACATTTTCATATCTTTGCAGATGTGCCATACTTCCCAAGAATATCATACTAATTCGCACGTAATATAAAAGGCTGAAGCAAGCCACTCCAAAACTTCAATGATTAGGCTTGGGCTTGAACAGAAAAGCCAAAACCCAACCTCAATTTTGCTTGGAATTAGGTCAGAGTATCGACAACCCCGAAACATTCATAGAAGATATACTGATTTACTATTTCCGTAGCACATGTTTGTTTTGATAGTTGATTAAGGGTATAACTTTATCATAACAACAATAAATAAGTGCAAATAAAGAATATACATCAAAAGAGTGTGCAAGCATATTGCATGAGCATATATCACTCACGCATCATAACTAAAAACATGAAAGTAAAGGGGGAGGGGTATAGAGAGAAATAAGTGACTAATATTGTGTAAATTGTAAGTCTAAATTTGAAGTATTAACATTTTGTACCCACAAATAATGACCATGGCAAGAATTTGCTGCATGGAAAACACATTCATTTCAAGAATTAATGCATGAGATGAAAACGGGTTCTTATCCCATTTCCTTGAGCCACTCCATCAATGTGTAAACCTCACATGAATATCAACTCAGTGCTTTCAACAACTCATACAACAAAACTTAAGTATTACAACATTACAGAAGATATAGAATGTATATAAAACATACCTAATCTCACCAGTAAAAGCACCACCTTTCTTTACCCAGCAATTTTGGGCTGCAACATGAAAGACATCTATAAAACACCCAAATTAAACACAAACTAAACACCTAGAGGAGACCCAATCAATATTGGGCCGCAATTTGGATTACTATAAAACACCCAAATTAAACACCCATTGTAACGACATCTAAATTAAAAACACCCAAATATAAAAAAAAAACAACTAAATTTAAAACACACAAATTAAACACAAATATTAAAAAACCCAAATTAAATACTGCTGCGCTGTGTTTGCTACTGTGTGTGTGTGCTGATTTTGCGACTATGTGTGTTGGGCTGTGCTGCTGGGATGGTAGAGAGATGGAGAGTTAGAGAGAGAGGGGTGATCTTTTTCTCTCTGATCTTTGAGATCAGAAGGGTTTCCATTCCAGATCCAGTTCCTCCCCCCAAAGAGTGGCACACCTGAAAACCTGAAAACACACACAAAGATACCATAAGCCACCAATGCATATAAACTGTTTGTGAAAATGTCAAGGAGAGAAAAAGGTTGTTTGAAATTGTATGCGCGTAAGAGACAGAGAGAAAACGACAAAGAGGTTCAAGAACAAACCCTAGAGGCAATCACAATTCTCGGGTTCTTTTCTCAAGACATCGGGCATAGAATCGATCAATTCTCGACTTCTTTTCTTTACTGCTTGTGTGTGTTCAACTGGAGAGAGAGGGGGAGAGAGAGAGGTACTTGGACTTCGTCGGCTGTAGGTTGATCGGCGATGGGTTGAGCCACGACAGAGTAGCGAGAAGGAGAATGACTAAGAGAAGGGCGCTGAGATGGGTCTTCTGGAAAAGAAAGAGAGAGAAGGGAGCGTCTGTGATTGTGTGTGAGCCAGAGTCAGACGGGTTTGGGTAACGTGTAACTGTGTAAGTGTTGGGTAGTGTGTAGAGGCTTTTTGGGCAGGATTTTTTTTTTGTCTGTGATGAATTTTTAACCGTTAGATGAAATTAGATGAAATCTGAACCATTTAAAAAAAATTAAATTTAATTTGACTTTTTTTGAGAGAAATGTTGGTGGCCGTTGGATGAATTGATTTGAGACTGTTAGATTTGTTTGTTGAAATCGTCTTATTTTATATTATAGATAAGAATATATTAGCGTTGGATTTTCTTAATAGATAAAAAAAATTAATCTTGAACTTTTGATTCAAGATACGTGTAAGACATGTTGGCTTGAGATAATTAATTAAATAAATAAAATTAAAATTAATTATATTCAATATAAATGTGTTAAGTAATGTCCTTGTTTTTTTTATTTGTTAAATTGATGAGTTTTTTTTAATCAAAATGTTATTAATGTGTCTTATAAAAATTCAAAATGTTACACTACACAAATGATATTAATGAAAAATTTGACTCATTTTAATTATTATGTTAAAGAAAATCTTGTGTTCCAAGATCAGCCGTAATCGTTGACCGATTGAGGGGAAATATTAAGAAAAAAATGGTAATTTCTTGACCGTTGGATGAATGAATTTGAGATCGTAGGATGTGTCCAAAATTAGTCGTAATTGTTGACCGGTTGGGGAGGTGAAAAAAAAGTAATTTCTTGACCGTTGGATGAATGAATTTAAGACCGTAAGATGAGCTTGTTGAAACCGCTCTGTTTTATATTATAGATATGTAATCATGTTTGTTCATTTATGTGTGTAGTTAATAAATGGTTCAATATATCTTTTCACTTTATTGTAAATCATTTAAGTGTGTGTTGTAGTTGTAGAGAGTCATAAATCCATTAAACCAATGTGGTGTCACAGGATGTTGCCATTTATTTAAAAAATGTTATCAAGACACATTATGTTTACACTACATTAAATAAAAAACAAGAGTGTTTGTGTAATATTTATGGCCAAATCCTTCAACCAAAGTTGTTATATTATCTTGTAACTCTCTTACAAAATAAAAAAGTGTCTGTGTTTGTAATTTCAATGGCAAAGTCATTTGAACAATATTGTAACAATATGGTGTCACTCTTTTTAAAAATTATAAAGTGTCTATGAGTGTAACATTAGTAGCCAAGCCCTTCAAACAAAGATGTCACATTATCTTGTCACTCTATTAGGTTGGAAATAAACTTAAATAGAAAAAGAATCCTACCTCTTGAAACGTCTATCTATGTCAAAGAATTCAAAAGACTCGAATCTAGCTTCCAAGCCTTGATTTTCAAAATCCCATCTTTGAGATTTTGGCGAAACCCGCAATCTTTGGTGCAAACGTGTAGCTCTCGTCGCGTAAAACAATATTTGTTCTTAGCCCAAGGAGATCCAACAGTCGGATTGCTGTAGATCGGAAGGAGAAGGTGGGACTACCTTAGTTTCTTTCTCTCTATCTCTCTCTCTCCCCTAGAAAACCCAGCAACACAATGGGGGAAAAATCTGATTTTTTTCCGTATTATACTCTCCAATACATGGCTCACAATTTGCCACATGTCCCATCTTTTTCTAATTTGATTTTATCCTGAATCAATTAAATATTATTTTGTGTTAAGTTCAATATATTTTATTTGAACTAACTTAAAATTATATCCCGGTTCTGTAAATAAAATTTGATCGAGTTTATTTTAGTCGCGTGACACCCTATTGCCTCGTAAGAAGCAAAAAATTCAACCATCTCAGAATTTGATGAAAATTGACTGAGTAGTTAGATTTTACGAGATGAATCCAACAGTGAGGTCCATGGTGTTGTCACAGCACCTTTACTAGCCTCACAGTCTTGTCTTGTAAAACCTACTTTCAACTTTTCATGATATGCATCGATCCCTCCTCGAAGGTCTCATTTGTATCAACAATCAGCTCACCCCAATTCACTACATGTATAGGATCTAGAGTGTACTTCTGGAGCATGAAAACATAAAACACCATGTGAACACCTAATAAATTTGGTGGTAACGTCAACTAATAGGCGACTGTACTAAATCTCTCGAGTATCTCGAAGGACCCGATAAACTTTAGCGACAACTTTCTCCATTTTCCAAACCTGACCACTCCCCTCTTAGGCCTAACCTTCAAGAAGATATGATTTCCAACCTCAAACTACAAAGGTCACCGCTGCCTGTCTGCGTAGCTTTTCTATCGACTTTGAGCCGTAAGAAGACGTTTTCGTATCAAGTCCACCTTCTTCGAGGTGTCTCTAATCAAGTCCAGACCTGTGGAGGGTCTCTCTCCAACCTTTGTCCAAAAAATAAGAGAACGACACGACCTGCCATAAAGTGTCTGATAGGGTGTCATCTGTTTGCCCGCCTGATAATTGTTGTTGTAGGCGAACTCCAATAAGGGTAAATGCTATTTTCAGCTACTATTGAGATCAAAGATGCATGCCCTCTAAAATTTGGATGGTCTTCTTTGATCGACCATTCATCTGGGGATGAAAGCTATACTCATTATTAACTATGTCTCCATAGCCAACTAAAAACTCTCCCAAAAAGGGGCTGTGAACCTGGGGTCCCAATCCGATACTATCGATATGAGTACCCCGTGTAATCGGACTATCTCCTGTATGTATAACCTACATAATTCCTCCAATGTAAAGTTCATCCACACCGCTAAAAAGTCTGCCAACTTTGTAAGCTAATCCTCAATCACCTACACCGCGTCATGTCCACACGAAGTTCGTGATAAGTGGGTCACAAAATCCATAGTGACATGTTCCCATGAAGGAGGCTAAATCCTATCATGAAGGACATGATGAGAGATGAAGTGTTCAAGCAACTTGACGTGGGCATTATATTTGTAATTTTCAATAGTAAATGGGTTAGTCCCATGGAAGTAGTACTGAAGAAGTCAGGAGTCACTTTGGTAGCAAATGAGGAGAATGAGTTGATTCTGACAAGGGTGGTTACCAATTGGAGGGTTTGTATCAACTATTAGAAACTCAATTTATGCACAAGAAAATATCACTTCCCCTTTCCATTCCTTAATCAAGTGTTGGAGAGAGTAGTCGGGCATCTTTTCTATTGCTTATTGGATGGCTACTCTGACTACAACCAAATAGAGATTGCTTAAGAGAAGACCACATTCACCTACCCCTTTGGTATATTTACATATCGTCGCATGCCATTTGGGTTGTGCAATGCCTTAGGTACTTTTTAGAGATGTATGATGGGGATTTTCAACGATATGGTGTAGAAGATTGTGGAAGTGTTTATGGATGACTTTTTAGTATTTAGGGACTCATTTGATGGTTGCTTGAAAAATTTGGAGAGAGTTCTAGAGAGATGTGAATAGAAGAACTTGGTGGTAAATTGGGAGAAGTGCCACTTCATGGTAACCTAAGGGATTGTGGTTGGGTACATCGTGTCCGCAAAGGGGATTGAAGTAGATAAATCCAAGATGGAAGCAATTTCTAACCTCCCCACTCCAAAGGTTGTCAAGGATATCAGGTCATTTCTTGGCCATGCCGATTTTTATCGTAGATTCATAAAAGATTTTAGTGCATTGGCAAGACCCTTGACTAATTTGCTAGCAAAGGATGTTCCCTTTGTAGGGATGGATGATTGTGAGGCATCTTTTAAAAAACTTAAAATCATTCTCACTTCACCTCCAATCATGTGACCACCTAAATGGGAACTACCAACACACGAGTGATTATGCGGTCGGTGCAGTGCTACATCAAAGGGAGGAAAGAATGTCATATGTAATATTCTATGCTAGCAAGATTCTAAATGAAGCATAAATGAATTACACTACCACTGAAAAAGAGTTGCTAGCCATAGTGTTTGCATTAGACAAATTTAGGACATACATCATTGGTTCACCTATTATAGTTTACATTGATCACTTTGCTTTGAAGTATTTGTTGTCTAAGTAGGATGTGAAATCGAGACTCATTAGGTGGATCCTCCTCCTTCAAGAATTCAACTTGATCATTAAAGACAAGAAAGGAGTCGAGAATGTGGTGGCAGACCATTTGTCACGACTTGTCGTCCAAGATATCGAATAGCACATCTCTATACCTAATTCCTTTCCCAATGAGCATTTATTTTCTATTCATTCGATTTGTACGTAGTACGCTGATATCAAATTTTCTTGCCACATGACAAATACCTCCGTATTGGAGCTCACAGGATAAACGAAGATTCATGGAAGATGTAAAGTACTATTACTTCGACAACTTGTACTTGTTCAAATATTGTCCAGATCAAGTCATGAGGAGATGCGTACCTAAAAATGAACAATGGGATGTCCTTTCTTTCTGCCATTCTAAGGCGTGTGGTGGTCACTTTTCTTCCAAGAAAATTTCAGCTAAAGTTTTACAATCCGGTTTTTATTGGCCATCTTTAATTAGAGACTAGTTTCATTTTGCAAAAAATGTGATAGGTGTCAAAGGTTGGGAAGTGTGACCTGTAGGAACATGATGCCTCTCTCCCCCGTGCTTGTCCTTAAAATATTCGATTGTTGGGGCATCGATTTCATGGGTCCATTCCCTATGTCCTTTGGCTACCTTTATATCCTATTGGCAATGGACTACATGTCCAAGTGGGTAGAGGTAATCCCAACTAAGACAATGACCATCGAGTTGTGGTCAAGTTTTTAAAAGAAAATATTTTTTCAAGGTTTGGGATACCTCGTGCAATGACAAGTGATGATGGGTTTCATTTTTGAAATAGACCATTTGCTTCTTTAATGAATAAATATGGTGTAACACACAAGGTGTCCACCGCTTATCACTCATAGACTAATGGTCAAGCCGAGTTTGCCAATAGGGAGATAAAGAACATACTAGAGAAAACAGTGAACCCAAATGGGAAGGATTGATCACTTAGATTGACCGATGCCTTGTGGGCTTACCGCACCGCTTACAAGGCCATCCTAGGTATGTCTCCCTATAGGCTAGTCTATGGCAAGGCTTGTCACTTTCTAGTAGAGATGGAGCACAAGACATATTGGGCCATCAAAACCTTGAACTTCAATTTTAGAATAGCCGGAGAAAATATGAAGTTGGAGAGGAATGAATTAGAGGAAATTCTTAGAGACGCATATGAGAGCTCAAAAATTCACAAAGAAAGGGCAAAGATTTTTCAAGACAAACCCATTGTGAGAAAAATATTTGAGCTCGGATAAAAAGTGCTCTTATATAATTCTCGACTCTTCATTTTTCAAGGGAAACTCTGATCATGTTGGGATAACCCCTATCTTGTCAAGGTGGCCTACCCTAGCGGAGTTGTGAAAATAACAAACCTCGAAGATGGTAAAACATTCAAGATCAATGGCCAAAGACTTAAACCATTATTCGAGGGTTTTGAGGTTCAAATGGTGGAGGAAGAGTTAGTGGATCCGATCAATCCGGACCTTGTTGAGGAATAACTATTCAAGTATATTTAGTGTAAAGTCACTTTCTTTTATCCTCTACTTTGCAAGTTAATTTGTTTACTTATTTTCGACTATGCATATTGTTCTCTTTTCAAATGTGCAGATTGTGGTGTTTTTGTCAAAGCTCGTTGCGAGGTGTTCTCTAACCCTTGTTATCTTTTTAAGTCCATCACTGTATTCCATATCTTTTTGTTTCATTGAGGACAATGCATAGTTCAAGTTGTGGGGTGAGGTGCACCATTTGTATGATACACCAAAATTTTGATTTTTTGTTGATAATACCATTTTGTGGTGAAATTCACCATTCACATATTCTACTTTTTCTTTTAGAATAGTTGAAAAATATGTGAAAATTTTAAAATTTTAGTGGAAAATATCAGAATGTTGAACCATATTCCATATTCAAAGTGTTATGAGTTTAATGATAGTTAGATCTTTGTTTTAAACTTTGAATATATGAGCACATCATAGAATTTTATCCTATGCTGGAGTAACACATATGTGATTTCTTTTGAACTCAACCATAGTGCACCATGAATGTGTAATTTTGGTAATTTACGGATTGGACTCACATTTTAGAGCTTAACATGCATAATGGAGATGAAATAAGTACCAGTGTGAGCTTTAGTGCCAATCCCTGTTGGAGGAAACTTACAATTACTAATAGGAACAATATTTCAAATTCAACATCTGCTTAATAATCTCATTATGCGTGCTTTGGTTAAAGTGCATGTAGATAGTTGATTGACTTTGTCTGAAAATGCTAGTATGCCTCCCCATTCTTATCTAGAAATGATCTTAGGCCATCTTTGAAATTCTTTGAGCCTTAGCATTTTTCTTGGAAAAATTTATCCCTAGTGCCGTGATTGAGCCTTATTTGAAAATTCTTTTCCATGTCATATAATTGACCAAGCCAGTGCAAAATGATTAAAATTACCACACCTTGATTGTTCCAATTCTGACTGTGATTGATCATAAAAGAAAGGAAATGAGGTGAGGAAACCTAAAAAGGGATAAGTGGTGTCAAATCCAAATTGTGGAATGAAAAAGAAGAGAAAAGCCCAAGAAAAAAGAGAAAAAAGAGAAAAAAAAGGGGTTGAAAAAGAAAATAAAGGGAAAGAAGAATAAAATAGAAATAAAAAAGTGAAGTGAATGTGTTAAGCTAAAAAATTTCGCAAAAAGGAGATTTTGATAATAAAGGTCAATGCCCTGGGAATAACCCTTTTTTGTCTCCCTCGACCTTTTATTTCACTCAACCCGAGTATCACCCCAAGGTCTCATTACAACTTTTGGAAGCCCTAAATGATGTAGAGAAACCATGGTGAAAGCATACTTTCAATGAAAAGGAAAGTTGGTTTTGCTATCTTATGCCCTAACATTCCTTTCATGAGATCATGCCAAGGTCATTTCATTTGTTATGTATGCCCATCATTTTTGGATTATATGTGAGCATTTTGGTTTGTGCACAAGATTCTATCTCACATATACACATGGAGAGCATGCTAGGATAATCATAGAGTTATTCATTTTTGAGAGAAACCCTTGGTGAGTTTTGCATCAATGTTGAATTTGGATGGCCAAGTCAATGTGAATTCCGTTGAATTAATGCTTAAATTACATGTGCATTTCACACACACATGAGTTTGAAAACAAATGTGTAGGTGTATACTATAGAATAACATTTAAAGCCATGGTGAAGCTCATGTGTGCTTAGTTCGGGGTTTGAGAAATTTTATCAAGTAGCCCTGTGCTTGTAGGATAGGGGAATTTTGCTCAAAATTTAGATATTAAGAAGGAATAGGAATGCCTTTTATATTTCATTTTGTGCTTTATATATTGGTGTTCATTTTGTTTGTTGAATTTAGAATTCATGTCATATGTTTTGAAAGCATCAAAAACTTAAATCGTACTGCAATTCCGTAAATGAAGTTGGGCATGGTCATTGATTAACCCTAAATAATGCGGTAATGAATTAGGTTTTTAGGTTAAATGTGTTAATGAATTAGGTTAAAGCAACCAAGTTGTGTGAAATTGGGTTAATGCGAAAATTAGGGTTAATGCGGAAATTTGAACTTTTTTAGGGTTTTGTGCAGAACTACGCAAAGTTAAAGAAGCAAAGTGTGCAAGCTTAATCATTCAGGGGATATAAGTGCAATTACATCAACAATATGTCAAGCAAAGGAGGAAGCCATCATGCAAAATCCAGAGAACTCACACCGTCCAGACGGTAGTGATGGCGTCCAGACGGTAGCTTAAACTGCTTTAAGTCTCTTCCCTCCTCCCATTGGTTTGCTGATGTTGCAACTTACTTGATTGGTCAGCCATGCCTAAACCGCCTCAAGCTAGCCCTCCAGCTTCTAAAAATAGGCCCTTCCAACTTTAGTTTCAAACAATTCTAGTGGAGGGTGACTTGATCCGAAATGTGTACACCCAAGTGCAGGCTGTTAATTTGTAGTAATAATCCGGTTAAGTCCAAAGTCGAATCCATAGGGATCTAATGTTGATGTCTCGAAGTAAGTAGTGAAAGAGACCAAAGTGACTAAAACCCTTGAGATTTACAAGAATTGTCTATGTCGAGACTCAGCCCGTCTACAAACAAGCAAGTATTTCTACAAGCATCCAACCACTGTGTTAGTATTCCATTCTTAGTTGAAGCACAATAACAGTGAAGATTGAAATATAGTCATTAAAATCTAGCTAGAGTACTTGCCAAGAACCAATGAGTCTTCCTATGCCAAGAGTCATCTGTGTCATAGAAAGGACTCATGGTTGTACAAAGTACCTTAGTTTTGCAAGATGCATTCAATCATTCAATAAGCAAGTGAAAGATAAAGCATTAAGCATAAATGAAATATACAAATACAACTTCCAAATGATTTATAAATGTCCATCACCTCTTACTAAAGAGTGAATGAGAAACTATTCACTCTTCATGGCTTTGAGAAAGCTAGAAAAATGAGTGATTCTCATCCCTCCAAATAGAGGAGCTACAAGGTAAAACACACTACACAATGAGCCTATCTTTGACAAAAAATGAGTGAATCACTTTTCACTCTTCACGGCTTGGTAAAGCTTAGAAAAGTGGAAGAGTTTCACTCCTCTAAGGGAGGAAGAAAGCTCAAACAATGGAAGCTAATGAAACTAATAATGAAAGTAGAAGAAAGCTAGTCACTTTTGGAGGGTTTCCTTCTCAACCTAAAGATGATCTATCTCCCTCTATGTATGTCTATCTATCTATAAGTCTAAGTGCTAGTAAGTGTAAGTCTAAGTCTCCCTTCGAAGTTCTCACAATGGAAGTATTTATAGGCAAGAAGGAGGGGTAAAGAAGAGTGAAAGAATAGTTCAAAGTTCTCAAAGTCCAAGTGAATGCCCCAAGGTTCGGATAAAAAATCAACCACTCTGCAACCTATCTAGGGACTACATTCAAACGTAGTATGGCGTTCGAACGTTGACTCTTGTCTTTTGTAATGGGCGTTCGAATGCTTAATGGAGTTTGAACGTGGAACCCAAGTGGATCTTGTCACCTATAGTAGATAGCAAGCCATGTCTCATCACCTTGACAGTTTGGTCCTCAAATAATTCAATATGACATTCGAACGTTGATTGAGATTCAAACGTTGTACTCAAGTAGCTCTTGTTCTTCTGTGAAAATAATTGCAATACACCATATGTCATATGCCATTGTCCTAGCACTCTTCTAGGGGCCCTCACGTATTTCTAGATGGGCATTCGAACGTTAATTGGTGTTCGAACATTGATGCCATGCTTCATACTTTTCCAAATTTCTTTCGGAACATGTGGGTGTTGCATGAAAGTTTGGTATCCATTGACTTAAGGCTTTTGTGCAAATTTTCCCTGAAAGGTCATTATTTAAACTCCATCAAAGCATAATTATCTTGTAAATTCATAGTAAGATGCTAATTTTAGCTATTCATCAGAGGGTTCGTTAGAGAGTCAGAGACAATTCAGAGAGTGATAAAGAGAGAAACAATGAAGCAAAGCCCTGCCAAACCACTTTCAGCCAGTTTTTCTTCTACTTCTACATTTTTGTTCATTATTTTCTACTTGGGGGATTGAACCTCTCTCACTTTGGTGCCCTAACTAGTAAGAAGAATGGTAGTGTCTTAGCTATTCCTCGGGGAAGGATTTTTGTTGCCTTTTTTTATTGTTGTAATGAGGATACTTCGCACCTCTTGCTCGTCTATAGCAATGGGGCTTGAGTAGTCCTTTTATACCCTTCGGTGAAGGGTGAACACATGTACGATATTGTTTAAGTTATGGAAATACCGATGTTCTATCTATGTTTTAATGCTTATACCTCCCTTATTGATGGATGGTTATATTTATAATATGCTCATGGTTATGAACATCGAGTGGTCCTTAATGTTGTATACCATACTATCTATAATTGCATAGTGATGTACGTGGTTGGGCTTTATGTAACAGTTGAGAGATTGGTTATAGACAGGTTAAGTCTCGCCGTAGGCAATGCTTTTGATTTAATGTATAAACTGGAATTCCATCATAACTGAATCATCAACCTGCCGGTTGAATAACTGTAATATTCCTCCTGAATGGCTTGCCTTTTGGTTTACTAGAGTTGTTTAACTGATCCATGGTACAAAGACCTGCCAGCTAACCTATTAAGTTGTTTTGTTATATTTTAATATACATTAGACCTATCTGTTGACTTTCCAATAAAATGGGAGTTAATTTGTTGTAAGGTGGCATTTCCAATAATTGAAACAATATAATGCACGTGAAATCCCCGAACTGAAGGGTACCTCTCAATTATTGTCTTTCCATAGTTTTAATTAAGTGTTTATCTTAAGTTGTTCTAAGCTCACACCACAAGCTATTTCATTACATTTTGTATCTATAACAATTCACCATTTCTGTTTTGAATTCCAATATTTAGTTCCCTGTGGGTTCGACCTCTGACTTAAACTGAGAATTATATTACAATTTGACCACTTATACTTAGGTGTACGACACTATTCAGGTTGGATCAGTCATTCATTCATGGTTCACAAGCATGGTTCAGGTTTTTGGTGGAGTTGAGGTTGTAAATAGGTTATTAGAATGTGGAGGAGTTGAATAAATTTGGAGTGGAGGTGAGAACCAGAGCAGGGGGAAATTTTTGAAAAAACAATAAAACCTACCGGTTGGAATTTTTCAGTGCACAAAACCTACTGATAGGTTTTGATTATTCTACTGGTAGGTCTTGCCCAAAATTCAAAAAAAAAAAAAAGAACGAGGGTTTAAGTCTAGTTTTTCGGTAAAACCTTTCATTTTCTCCCTCCTCTCCACCTTGGAAACCCTCTCCTCTGCCTCAAAACATTTTAAATCCTCAAAGAACTCCTACCTACTCCTCAAATCTCATGATTTTCCTTCCTTAAATTGAATTTCACTGTGATTACTTTGCATTTCATCCTATTTCTCCCACAAAAACCCTCCTTTCCTCACAAAATCCCCCAAATCCATAAAAAACATAGTTTTTCACCCAAGGCTTGGAATCCAATAGAATGGCTCGATTGGGAAAGTATTCTTATATTTTCTTTGTCCTATTTGGTTAGCTTTGGAGTTGGGTATTGTCAATTATGGTCCTTGGGGCATTTTTACTTTGCATGGCCTGAACCAAGCAAACGGGGTCAAGTCCCCCACCATTTACGGGAACGGGATCCCGTAAAAGGATGATGACAAGGCCTAGTAGTAGGAATGGGAGTGGGGAGAGACGAAAGAAACAAAAGAATGATGTTTGCATGAAAAGCATTGAGGAGAAGAGTGTGACGTACGAGCGTCATGTGGAAAAGCCCACCCTCGAGCTAAATGATGAAGTGGTCTGGGTGATTGAGGGACACGACATTGACATTTGGTTTGAGACTGTGGGTGGGTACGTCCTTCCTATGTGTAGGGAGTTCTACCAATGGTTGAAGGTGGTGGATGAGGACGCATTTTTGCTTAAGACGAATGTGAAGGGGAAGGGAATGAAGATTACACTAGGGGTGATTGCGGACCATTTGCGCTATAAGAGACCTCCTCCTAATGTCCCAATATACCCTAACAACACCCAAGGGAGGAAATCACTTTTGAAGTACGTGGACTTGATCTATGAGGATCTGACGCAATTCAAAAGAAAAATCTAAGTCGGGGCACTCAAGCATTTGTACGGGGTGATGAACAAGGTCTTACACTACAACTTGATACCTCGGGGTGCGGAGAAGACCCCGGGGGAAGAGAAGCTATCCGTTGTCTATGCCTTTATGACGGGGAAGAGGATGGATAGAGCCCTTATGATCTGGGAGGTCATGAAGGAGTATGCCCAGGCTAGCAAGACGAAAGCGAATCTCCCATTTTCTAACCTTTTTACTAGGATATGCCTCCACAACAAGGTCAAGAGCATCCCAGAGACATGACCCTGCCTCCGAAGTTCAGAGCCATTTGCAAGTTGAGCAGTATGAAGAGGTCAACGATGAGTAGAGAAACAGCCTAGAGAGAAGAAAGGGTGAGGCCATCGAGAGCCAAGCCATCTACAACCGAACCTTCCATAACCAGGCCATCCATTACTGCCCTGCCTCGCATAGTCCCTCAGCGCCTAGACGCGATAAAGGGAGACTGGATGACCTCGGTGGGACCATGTAGCGGCTCTCACTGATGATGGCCAAGATGTTTGAGCAGACCTTTCTTGGAAAGCCTATCCCTGATGTGCCTCCACCTTCTACTATCGGGCCATCCTCCTCTGCCCCTATGGGTTCTACTGTTGTAGAGGTTAAGGAGTCTGATGACGAGGATTTCTGTGATGGGGAGGGTGACGATGATGATGTGTCAGGAGATGATGATGCAGAGTAGAGAGATCATTTTTGGTTTTATTGCTTTTGATAGTTGCATATAGGTGGTTTAGGGTTGTCGGCCTAGTAGAAGAGTATTTAGAATCATAGGTTGTCTTGATTTGGTTTCAAATCTTTGTATTGAACTTTTCAGAGTAATGAATGAAAGAACCACATTTGATTTGTTTCATTTTGCTCAAGTTCATTTACATAATTGCATTATGATTTGAGTATTTTGCTACTTGGTGAATTACTTAACATTAATGGATGATTTATTTTTATGCAATATGGTTTGGAAATAAATTTTTCTAGGGACTAGCAAAACTCAAGTTGGGGGTGTGATGAGCATAGAATATTGCATATCATGTATCTCTTTTGCACTCATTTATACTTGCTTTTGTGGTAAAAATTGGGGAAAATACTTTTAAACTCACATTTAATGGAGATTCGTATGATTGTAGGTAAAGAGCAAGTAATGGCATCTATTAAGCCCCCCATCAAGTGCTTAAAGGCAATGGAGAAGCAGGGAAGGCTTAACGAATGGCTCGGGACATCAAGAGACAAAGAAAATTCTAAAACAGGAGAAAACCTACCAATAGAAGTGGCCAAAACCTACCAGTAGAAGTCGGCAAAAACCTAGCTATAGAAGTTCCAAATATAATGGTAGGAAAAGTGCATTGGAATTCTTCTACCGTAGCCCCTACCACAAACCTACCCGTAGAAAATGCTTACTGAAAAAAACCTACCAGTAGGTTTTGACGTTCTACCGGTAGGTTTTGCCCAAAAATACAAGAAACCTGCTCACAGGACTCCACCTACTTTGGGGCCCACCTTTTGTCATTTCAACCATACCTTGACATCTTTGACACACCATAATGGTATTTTACACCCAAAACTCAGATTTTGAAGGAGAAAAGAATTGGAGAGGCAAGAGAGAGAAGAAGGGTGGTTGGTGAAGCATGGGAGGTGCATGCTTGGCTTGTCCTTGCTTGTTAAAGTGTCCAATCTCTTCCCACTCATTGCAACTGAGTTCTCATAGACCAAGGAGGGGGTATGGATGGATTTTGGACCAAGTCGTATAGCATAATTCAGTTTTTACAATATTTTAGAGAGAGAAGTTTCAAGGAAGAAGATGAAGTTGTAGAAAGAGAAAGTTGGGTTTTTTTTTTACCATTTTCATTGTAGTAAGCTTTAATTTACTTGTAATCTTTCCCTTTTTCACTCTAAACTCCATTATTTAAGTTGTAATCAAGCTTAGTTAAGTATTCTAGCATTTTTGTTTCTTTAATTGGGTATTTTTCCTAAACCTTTGTATTTTGGGTATGAATGAATTTGCACTTGTAGTCTAAACCTTTTCTAGCTTCAGTACAAGTTCCATGTTCCATTTCGCTACCATGTCTCTTTACATTATGTTTGTTCTTCATTTTACTATGAGTAGCTAGATCTTTAGTTGGCTAATACAAGAAAAATTTCCTCTTGGGTGTTGATTAATCCTAATTAAGGCATAATTTAATAGGTAAATTGCATTAGTTGAATAAAGTAAATTAGTCAAAATAAATCAAATTAGAGTTAGTGTGTGAATAAAGGATAATGCATTAATTGTTGTTCTTTTCAGGGTTTTGTACGTCAAAGTTACAAACTACTGGGGTGCCAATTATCAAAGCTCAAAATAAAGGGGGATCAAAGAATTCAAGGCCACCTAACAAGACTTTCATGCCACCTAACAAGATTCAAAGCCACCTAACAAGAGTTTCACCCTCCCTTGTTGCCTATAAATATCACCCCTTAGGACTTGTAAAACATTCATCTTTTGGTAGTGGAAAACTCTCCAAAAATATTATTGCTTTCCTTATTGCTTATTGCTTTCTTTAAGTATTGCTTCCTTTTATTGTATTATTGCTTTCTTTTAACTTATTGCTTTCTTTTATTGTGTTATTGCTTTCTTTTATTTCCATTGCTTGAGCTTCCTTCTTCCCTTAGAGGAGTGAAACTCTTCCACTTTTCTAGAGCTTTACCAAAGCCGTGAAGAGTAGAACGTGATTCACTCATTCTTTGTCGAAGATCGGCTACTTGTTTAAAGTGTTTTACCTTATAACTCCTCTATTTGGAGGGATGAGCATCACTCACTTTTCTAGCTTTAACAAAGCTATGAAAAGTGGGTAGTTTCTCATCCAATCTTTAGTAAGAGGTGATTATCCAGAAGTTATATTTATGCATTTTGTTTATGCTTAGATCTAGTCTTTATTTCTTCATAATGTCTTCTCATCATATCGTTGTCTTTATTTTAAGCATGAATAGCTAAATCTCTTAGTTGGCAAAACCAAGAGGAACCTTCACTTGGGTATACCATTTAAACTCATTCTCCTCCCCTCTTTCAGAGTTCAATGGTTCGGTTTGACTGGGTTGAGGGTGGATAACTTGGTGAGTCTTTGATATTCCGTAGGCATAGTCACGGTTTATGCTTAGGTACTCACAAATTTTACCCCTAGCTTCCCACGAATCAATCGTTCATTCATGCTCTACTGGAGGAGGGTTTCAAGTTGAGACGGTATTCCTATTGGAGTGACCTCTTGGATTTGCCAACATTTATTTTTCATTTTACTAGCATCAAAACAACTTCACCAACCAACTTCCAACAATCAAAGATTTTACACTTTCTTTCTCCCAAAATCACCTTCCCCTCGGTTTACTTCCTTCCCCGTGGAAACGACCTTGGAATATCACCAAGTAAAACACGATCCACGAAAGTCTCCTTGCGCTTGGGGAGCACTTTTGTTCACATATACTCACATGTGAAATCTCATTCATCCACCATTCTGTTGCCCTTTCTTTTGACATCATCCCTAAGAGAGTGACACTCCCCTTCATTCACAGGAAACAACAGGAATTTTGTCAAGCATTTTTTGCGCCGTTGCAGGGGAAGGCAAGTGTCAAACCAAGAAGGTGATTTTTGGACGACGAAGGTAAGTCCCATGATCTTCATCATGGGTAGAGGTACGTTGTTTTGTGTACATAATCTTATTTGTGTATAATTTTGTTTGTATATATTCTGTTTTATGTGGAGGCGAAATGACCGAAACCGACTTGTTAGACAAAACTTGGCCCCTACCATGAATATTGACCAAGAACAACCCAAGGATGTGGGTGACAATTTTGACAATATAGGTGCAAATCCAAATGTCCAAAGGGTTGGGGGACCACAAGAACCCCAAATACCCAATCTGAGAATGAATTTTCCCCCTCTCGTGAATGACGGGAATAATTTTCAAATGGATCCCTCGGTGAGGTCAATGAGGGATTTCCTACAACCAACACGAAGCACCACACCATCATGCATCCTCCTTCTGGTCCAAGCTCATCTTTTCATAGTTAAGCTAGGGATGTTGCAACTAATTCCCACGTTCAACGGACTTGAAACTTAGAGCCCCTATTCACACATAAGGGATTTTGAGAAAATAGTTGCAACCTTCCTTCCCAATCATGGGATGGAAGAGATAGCTAGAATGAAATTGTTTCCCTTTTCCCTGAAAGACAAGGCAAAAATGTCTCTTATTTCCTTAAGGCCTCGAACCATCACATCATGGAGCCAAATGATTTCTGAGTTTTTGAACAAATTCTTTCTAGTGCATAAAACCACCGCCCTAAAAAAACAAATTCAAAACTTTTCGAAAAAGCCCAATGAGCAATTCTATCAATGTTGGGAGAGGTACAAGGAATTGCTACAATCCCTTCCACATCATGGCTTTGAACCATAGCAATTGGTGAGTTTCTTTTATGAAGGAATCACACCGGGCCATCGACAGTTCATTGACATGATGTGTAATGAAGAGTTTTTGAACAAAGACACTGATGAGACCTTAGATTACTTTGATACATTGGCACAAAATGCACAATCATAGGACATTACAGATCCTACCGATGTACCAAGGTCTGCTCAAGGGGGAGGGATTTATGATTTGAGAGACCGGGAAGACTTGTTTTCAAAAATTACTAAATTGTCAAGAAAAGTTGGGAGTCTTGAAGTCAATATGAGACACGAGATGTCTAATGTGTCACGAACCCTTAAAGAAGCGTACCATGAACAAGTCCAAGCCTTAAACCAAACGAGGCAATCATTTTCTCCCAATTCGAATACTTACAATCTGGGTTGGAGTAATCACTCAAATTTTAGTTGGAGAATGAAAACCCCATTCCTCATGGTTCAAGTGCATATGCATCTCCCATGCCTCCTAAGCAAAACCAATACCATGGCCAAGGGCAAGCATCTAGCTCTCAATACCCCTGGACCAATCCACAAGGGTATTCGTCAAACACACCACCACAGAATTTTTCACCAAATCCACCTCTACAAAGTTTTTCTAAAGGACCGTCCAATCCATCCACATACCAATTCCTCACAAAAGAAATTTGGAGGATATGGTTCATTCCTTCATTCAAAGCCAAACCGTCATCAATAACCAAAATGCCACAACCATCAATGATGTAAGAGCCCAACTCACAAAGTTGACAAACTCCATAGGGGCATCTCAACAAGAAAAGGGGAAGTTCCCCGCTCAACCACAAGAGAACCCTAGGGGTCAACACCTTGTTGAGTCAACGGAACCTTCGAGAGAGAGTTGCGAGCAACTCAAAGCTGTCACCACCCTCTGCAGTGGCAAAGAAATTGACAAAACTATTTTGCCAACGGTCTCACCCAAGACCACATTGCCAAAAGAAAAAGATCTCTTGGGTGATGCCAACAAGAGTGAGGTGCGTGAAGAGAAAGAAAGAGAGGTTGTTGAGAAAGAAAAATTAATTGATGATTGTGTGATTTTTCCTCCCATGCCTGCCCCTTTCCAAAGTCGTTTGAAGCCACCTATCAAGGTGGCTAATTATGCTGATATTTTGGAAATGTTGAAGCAGGTGAAGATTAACATTCCACTCTCAACGCCATCAAGCAAATTCCATCATGTGCTAAGATTTTGAAGGATTTATGCACGGTGAAGAGAAAATTGAATGTCCACAAGAAAGCAATCCTCACCGAGTAAGTGAGCTCAATATTGAGGACCAACACTCTTCCCAAATTCAAAGACCCCGGTTGTCCAACCATAGCCATCACCATTGGAAATTATCGAGTGGAGCAAGCACTCCTCGATTTGGGGCAAGTGTGAATCTTCTCCCCTACTCGGTGTACCAACAGCTGCAGCTTGAGGAGTTGAAGCCCACCTTAATCACACTTCAATTGGCGGATCATAGTATCCGTACACCAAGGCGAGTAGTTAAGGATGTCTTAGTTCAAATTGATAAATTTTACTTCCCTGTCGATTTCATTGTGCTTGATACACACCCTACTGCAAACCTTAGCTCCTAAATTCCCGTAATACTTGGAAGACCCTTCCTTGCTACATCTAATGTCGTGATAAATTGCAGGAACGGTCTAATGAAGTTGGCATTTGGGAATATGACAATGGAGCACAATGTATTCAACTTGGCAAAGCAACGGGGTGATGATGAGAAAGTAAGTGAGGTCAATAGAATCGACACTTTGGTTGAGGAGCACTTGAAGCTGGAGGGGATATTGAAATTCAAGGAAGAAGGAATTGTGGATCTTGAGAATTATGATGAGCAAGAGGAGGTAGAAGATTTGAAAGGAATGGAAAGGTGGATCCCTACATTCGAAGAGTTACCCCATCGAGAAAAGAAAATTTTTTCATCGGATGAACAAAAGCCCAACTTGGAGTTGAAGCCCTTGCCCACCCATTTGAAGTATGCCTATCTTGGGGAAGGTGAAACATTTCCAGTGGTCATTAGCTCTATATTGAACATGGAACAAGAAAAAGAACTCTTGGAGGTGTTGAGAAAACATAAAGGAGCAATTGGGTGGACCATTGCGGATATCAAGGGGATAAGCCCTCTCATTTGCACCCACCGCATATATCTTGAGGAAGATTCCAAACCTTCCAGACAACCACAAAGGCAGTTGAATCCCATCATGAAGGAGGTGGTGAGGGATGAGGTTCTGAAACTACTTGATGTGGGGATCATTTTTCCAATTGCCGATAGTAAGTGGGTTAGCCCCACGCAAGTAGTACCTAAGAAATCCGGAGTTACGGTGGTTGAGAATGAGCTTATACCTACAAGAGTAATCACCGGATGGAGGGTGTGCATTGATTACCGAAAGCTGAACGCTTGCACAAGAAAAGACCACTTTCCATTGCCATTCCTCGATCAAGTTCTAGAACGAGTAGCGGGGCATCTATTCTACTATTTTTTAGATGGATACTCCGGCTACAATCAGATTGAGATTGCTTTGGAGGATCAAGAGAAGACCACTTTCACGTGCCCCTATGGTACCTTTGCCTACCGCCGCATGCCATTTGGACTGTGCAATGCTCTGGGGACTTTTCAACGCTGTATGATGGGAATTTTCAGTGACATGGTGGAAAAGATAGTGGAGGTCTTTATGGACGACTTTTGGTGTTTGGGATTCATTCGAGGGATGTTTGGCAAACTTGGAGAAAGTTCTAACAAGATGTGAGGAGAAGAATCTAGTCTTGAATTGGGAAAAGTGTCACTTTATGGTGACAGAAGGAATTGTGCTTGGCCATATAGTTTTGGCAAGGGGTATTGAAGTCGATAAATCCAAGGTGGAGGCCATCTCCAACCTCCCACGCCAAGAGCCATCAAAGGCATCTGGTCATTTTTGGGCCATGCAGGTTTTTATCGTCGATTCATAAAGAATTTCAGTGCATTGGCCCGACCCTTGACCAACCTGCTGTCTAAGGAGGTCCCATTTGAGTGGTCGGATGATTGTGAGGCATCCTTTAAAAAACTTAAAAGCATGCTAGTCACACCTCCGATCATGCGACCACCCAATTGGGATCTACCTTTTGAGCTCATGTGCGACGCGAGTGATTACGCGGTCGGCGCAGTGCTCGGTCAGAGGGAGGAAAATAGACCATATGTGATACACTATGCTAGCAAAACACTTAATGAGGCTCAGATGAATTACACTACCACCGAGAAAGAATTGCTAGCAGTAGTGTTTGCCTTAGATAAATTCCGTGCTTACATCATTGGTTCGCCTATTGTTGTCTTTACTGATCACTCTGCTTTAAAGTATTTGTTGTCTAAGCAGGATGCAAAATCGAGACTCATTAGGTGGATACTCCTCCTACAAGAATTCGACTTGACGATCAAGGACAAGAAAGGAGTTGAGAACGTGGTGGCGGATCATTTATCCCGGCTTGTGGTGCAAGAGGCCGATGAGCACATTCCTATCCCTGACTTTTTCCTGATGAGCATTTGCTGTCAATTCATTCTGTATGTCCTTGGTATGCTGATATATGTAACTATCTTGCAACAGGACAGACACCACCGCAATGGAGCCCAGAAGATCGAAGACGATTTATGGCGGATGTGAAGTACTTCTACTTCGACAACCCGTATTTGTTCAAGTATTGCCCCGACCAAATCATGAGGAGATGCGTACCTGAAAATGAACAGCGGGACGTCCTTGCATTTTGCCATTCACAAGCTTGCGGTGGACATTTCTCAGCGAAAAAGACTTCGGCCAAAATTCTTCAATCAGGTTTTTACTGGCCCTCTCTTATCAAAGATTGTGTTTCATTTTGTAAGGGATGCGACAAATGCCAACGGTTGGGTAGTGTGACCCAAAGAAACATGATGCCCCTTTCACCAATACTTGTCATAGAAATATTTGACTGTTGGGGCATCGACTTCATGGGTCCTTTCCCTATGTCATTTGGTTATTTGTACATCCTTCTGGCAGTGGACTATGTGTCCAAATGGGTGGAGGCTATCCCGACCAAGACTAATGACCACCGGGTCGTAGTCAAGTTTCTCAAGAGAACATCTTTTCGAGGTTTGGGATGCCTCGTTCAATAATAAGTGATGGTGGATCACATTTCTGTAATAGGCCATTTGCATCTCTAATGTTCAAATATGGCGTCACTCACAAAGTATCCACTGCCTATCACCCACAAACAAATGGCCAAGCCGAGCTAGCCAATAGGGAGATCAAGAACATTCTAGAAAAAATGGTTAACCCAAACAGAAAGGATTGGTCCGATAGATTGACCGATGCCCTCTGGGCATACCGCACTGCCTTTAAAACTATTTTGGGCATGTCTCCCTACCGGCTTGTCTATGGAAAGGCTTGCCACCTGCCAGTCGAAATGGAACACAAGGCCTATTGGGCCATTAAGACTTTAAATTTTAATTTGAGAATGACCGGTGATCGTAGGAAGTTAGAGCTGAATGAGTTGGAAGAGATTCGACGAGATGCGTATGAGAGCTCCAAAATCTCAAAAGAAAGGGCCAAAATCTTTCATGATAACTCCATTATGAGGAAATCATTTGAGCCTGGGCAAAAAGTACTCTTATACAATTCTCGCCTCTCCATTTTTCAAGGCAAACTCCGATCCCGTTGGGATGACCCCTATCTTGTCAAGGTGGCCTACCCCAACGGAGCTGTGGATGTCCAAAACCCGAAAATGGCCAAACATTCAAGGTCAATGGCCAAAGACTTAAGCCATTTTTTGGGGCTTTGAAGAACAAGTGGTGGAGGAGAATTTGATGGATCCGGTATACCCGGAAGTTGTGAAGGAATAATTAGTTTTTTTTTCTGCTTTTCAATGTACAGGCTTTTATTTACTTACTTTATTTTTATTCCATGTTAATTATGTTTTTTTGTCGTATAGTTTTGTTCTTCTTAGTCGCAGATATTGGTGTTTTTGTCAAAGCTCAAGTGCGAGGTGTTCTCTAACCCTACTAATCTTTTTACTGTCCATCATTGAATATCATACTTTTTTTGTTTCATTGAGGACAATGCATGAATCAAGTTGGGGGGGGGGGGGTTGCACTATTTGCATCTTACACCAATGTTTGTTGGAATTTTTCGCATGGATATTCGCGTTTGCAGACACTCGCGCTTGCTGACACTATAAAAAATGAAAAAAAAAAAAGTGGGAATATTCCGCGCGGATATGCGGCTGTCGACACTCAAAAATAAAATAAAAAAAATAAAACAAAAAATGGGATGCCTTTATAAGGTTTTCAAAATTTTTTTTCTCCCATCCACCGGTGATTGGTCTCCCCTTCTTTTTTCTTCTTTCTTCCTCTTTTCTTCTTCTTCTTCTTCTTCTTCTTCTTCTTCTTCTTCTTCGTTGTTCTCTCTATTCTCTGTAAAAACAAACCACCCCTGCAAATCCATGACCATATACGCCGACGACCCAGTCATTTGTTTAATAATTTGCCTTATATGTTTGTATTTGTTCATGGGTGCTCTTTTTCTGCTCACACTTAGGGTGAGGGGTTTCCAGCCTAACCCAAATCTCCCTCGAGTTGGTTAATTGTTGTGTTTTGTTTGTTGGTTTCGGCAGCTAAACAGATCTCTACACCCACTGCCTTTCCCTTTTCTTCATTTTTTTTTCTTCTTCTTCTTATTTCTGTTGTGCTATTCTCTATAACACGACCCAACTCCCAACAATCCCATGACCATATTCCCCGAAGACCCAGTCGTTTGTCTCATGATCGACATTTGTTTACTCTATTTGTACATGACTCTTCTTCTTCTGTCTGCATTTAAAATCAAGGGTTTTCGTCCTAGCGAAAATCCAGATCTGCATAAAGAAGATTAATTTGTGTATTTTTTTTGTAGGTTTCGACAGTTGAACAGATCTCTACCCTACAACTTGATCTCCAAACTCAACACACTAGTAAATTTGAAACATTGGGGACAATGTTCGGTTTAGGTTGGGGGGTGTGATCTACGATTCCAGTTTGTTATAGTTTTTTTTTTTTAAAAAAAGATTGTTTTGGATTGCGTTTTTTACAGTATTTTTGCTTATATTTCATGATCACATCAAATGCAGCTTCAATCGTCTTTGTGACTGGCAGACGTTAAAGAACTAGATAGTGAGTCTTAAAGCATAGAAAAGCATGGATGTTAAAATTTTTTGGTTTAGTTTTAGAGTCTTGTGCACATTTCCATCTGATGTGCATGTTGTGATCATGAGAAAAGCAAGAGTAGTCAGAAAAATTGAAATCCGAGAAGCACAAGCAAAACCATTGTGTGGCAGAAGTACTTTTGCTAAACGTCGTCGTGCCAAACGACTGCGTGCTTGTAAACAATGTGGCAGGTGTTTTCACATGAAAAAATACAATCAGTGTTCTAAACCAATTTTGGGTCATGCAACCGATCGATTAAACTGGATAGTATATGGGCAGAGTAAGGATTTTCCTGACACGCCATTTTATACCAGTCCGGGACTTACACGTTATGTGCGATAAGAAGTGGGAAGGGTCACTAATAATGACATAGACACAAGCGATGACTCGGATTAAATTTTGACTAATAATGACAAAGCTGTGGAAAAATGTGTTTTGGGGATGAATGTTAATGGTCCGAATTTTTTTTGTGTAAATATTTGTTTATGTACAAAGTCTTTTTGTTGAAATAAAGATGTGGGCCGAGTAAGGATTGTCCTAAAATGCCAACCTGTAGCGTAGGTAGAGACTTATCCTGAGACGCCATAGTTTTCCAAGTTCAATGTGTGCATTTAGTTTTTTTTTCAATTTTCATAGATAAATGTGTATGTAAATAACTTTGGATTTTTATTCGAGTGAAAAAAAAAGAAGCCGCATTTCCTTTAAAAATAGTATTTTCTCTATGCTTAAATGTCAAATGTACATTGGTATTTGTTAATCTTAAGGTACAGAATGACTAGACTCGAAAATAGAATTATAATATAACTGACATTCTTTGGAAACCTGACATAACCAGTGAAGGTAACAAAGAATACCATGGTAAGTTTTGAGCCTTGCGATGCTTTTTGAGAGACAATCAACATTTACTCAAGTAAGCTCTTTTACTTTCAATTGTTGAATAATCTCATTAAACTTGCTTTGATTAAATGCAAATAAAGTAATCTATTGACATATCCTACAGGGAACCTTTGCATGCGACACATACATAGACATATACTTGAGAAAGGATTTTAGGCCATCTTTGAGTTGATTTTGAGCCTTAGCTATTGTTTCTACGAAATTATATCCCTAGTTAGCCATGTTTAAGCCTTCAATGAATGATGATTTCTTTTCGAAAAAAACCCATATGATAACCGAGCCACAAGAAAATACATTTAACATACCTTGCTATCCATTTTTTTTGCACCCTCTTATAAATCGATATGACATAGAAAGGCAAGAAAAACAGAAAAGAAGATGGTGGTTACTGTTCAATGAAGAATTGGTGAAAAAAAAAAAACAAAACAAAACCAAAAACAGGGAATTGCCAAGAAAGTGAAAAATGAGAAAAAATGAAAGAAAGAAATACCATTTATAGGCAAAAGATCGAAAAGCAAGAAAGAGGTATGGTACACTACATTAAAAAGGGGATAGCTTTTGAATACGATTGACGTCATTTCGTTAGTCACTGACCTCTGGCCACATTACAACCTATACAAAGTCCTAATTGATCTCAAGTCTGATGCATGTGTGTTGTCGACCGAAAACTGTGGTATGTTAAATAGTATTTCTTTAATTGCATTGATATTCTTCCATGAGATTATGCCAAGAACATGATTAGTCTACTTTCTTAAGACTTTCACTCCCTTTCTAACTGTGCATGTGATTCTTCGATTGACCATCCTCTGATCGCATGTCTTTTGAGAGATAAATCACTATAATCGGAGTGAATGTTTTTTACTAAGAGCATTCTAAGAGAGGTTTGAGACATCAAAGCTATCCATGGAAGGTGATAAAATGGAATATTTGTTATATAACAATTCTTGCTACTTGAATGATCATTCCTACTACATAGGGAATTCCAAATACCAATGTAATAAGTGTTTATTTTTGTATAGAGTACGTACCAATGACAGAGAAGTGTTCGAAAAACAATTCAAAATTAAGGGATGTGTGTCTCAATGATTCTGTTGCTAACTCATTCTGATCTTACATATACACATCTTTTAATTGGAGTTTGTAGGTAGCTTCATTGAAAACCTTTACGAGACAAAACTCATCCACTAGGGACCACCTAGGGATTTAACGACTTGTTGCATATGCTAAATGCAATCGTGTTATCTACGAAAGTGATTTTATTTTGTTATGTTGTTATTTATTACTAGGGACTAGTAATGTTTAGGTTTGGGGGTGTGATTAACCCTAATTAAGACATAATTTAATAGATAAATTGTGTTAGTTGGATAAAGTAAACTAGTCAAAATAAATCAAATTAGAGTTAGTGTGTGAATAAAGGATAATGCATTAATTGTTGTTTTTTTCAGGATTTTGTACATCAAAGCTACAAACTACTGGGGTGCCAATTATCAAAGCTCAAAACAAAGGGGGATCAAAGAATTCAAGGCCACCTAACAAGACTTTCATGCCACCTAACAAGATTCAAAGCCACCTAACAAGAGTTTCACCCTCCCTTGTTGCCTATAAATACTACCCCTTAGGACTTGTAAAGCATTCATCTTTTGGTAGTGGAAAACCCTCCAAAAGTATTATTACTTTCCTTATTGCTTATTGCTTTCTTTAAGTATTGCTTTCTTTTGTTGTATTATTGTTTTCTTTTAACTTATTGCTTTCTTTTATTGTGTTATTGCTTTCTTTTATTTTCATTGCTTGAGCTTCCTTCTTCTCTTAGAGGAGTGAAACTCTTCCACTTTTCTAGAGCTTTACCAAAGCCGTGAAGAGTGGAACGTGATTCACTCATTCTTTGTCGAAGATCAGTTGCTTGTGTAAAGTGTTTTACCTTGTAACTCCTCTATTTGAAGGGATGAGCATCACTCACTTTTCTAGATTTAACAAAGTCATGAAGAGTGGGTAGTTTCTCATCCAATCTTTAGTAAGAGGTGATTATTCAGAAGTTATATTTATACATTTCGTTTATACTTAGATCTAGTCTTTATTTCTTCATAATGTCTTCTCATCATATTGTTGTCTTTATTTTAAGCATGAATAGCTAAATCTCTTAGTTGGAAAAACCAAGAGGAACCTCCACTTGGGTATACCATTTCAACTCATTCTCCTCCCTTTTTTCAGAGTTTAATGGCTCGGTTTGACTGGGTTGAGGGTGAATAACTTGGTGAGTCTTTGATATTCCGTAGGCCTAGTCACGATTTATGCTTAGGTACTCACCAATTTTATCCCTAGCTTTTCACGAATCAATCGTTTATTCGTGCTCTATTGGAGGAGGGTTTCGAGTTGAGACGGTATTCCTATTGGAGTAACCTCTTGGATTTGCCAACATTTATTTTTCATTTTACTAGCATCAAAACAACTTCACCAACCAACTTCCAACAATCAAAGATTTTACACTTTCTTTCTCCCAAAATCACCTTCCCCTCGGTTTACTTCCTTCCCCATGGAAACGACCTTGGAATATCACCAAGTAAAACATGATCCATGAAAGTCTCCTTGCGCTTGGAGAGCACTTTTGTTCACATATACTCACATGTGAAATCTCATTCATTCACCTTTCCGTTGCCCTTTCTTTTGACATCATCCCTAGGAGAGTGACACTCCCCTTCATTCATATTCTATACATGCTAAAAGGTGATGTTTAGAGGTTAGGAAACAACAAGAAATTTTGTCAAGTTGGTATGTGAAATCGACTCTCGTTCATTCTTCCTCGTACTGTAAAATGGTTTAATTTGACTAGGTTGAGTACGGACGTGGTTGTGGGCTCTTGATATACCATAGACTTATCACAGGGTATGCTTGTGCCTAACACATCCACATTATTCTATCACTTTCTACCAATCAATCAAACACCAATACACCATTGGTTGAATGAATTGAGTCAATTTTGCATTCCCATTAGAATGACCTCTTTGAATTAGCTAACCTTGCTTTATTGCATTTTTATCAAAACAAAACTCACCATAACAAAATTCACAAGATTTTACACTTTTCATTTCTTTTCAAATCACCCTTTAAAACAATTTGACCTTCTTTCCCTAAGCTATATTCACACAATCGGGTTCGTGTTTCGAGATTAGGGTGAATCCCATCAAGCATGGACCTGATACAAAAGTGTCTTCTTACGGTTCAGAGCCAACAGAAAAGTCACACTGATAGGCAGCGAAGACCTATAGAGATTTGAGGTTAGGGATCATGTCTTCTTGAAGGTCATGCCTAAGAGGGAAGTGGTTAGGTTCGGGAAGCGGATAAAGCTGTCACCGAGGTACATCAGGCCCTTCGGCATGAGAGGGTTGGTACAGTTACTTACCGGTTGACATTATAGCCAAATCTATCTGGTGTACATGTGTTGTTCCATGTCTCCATGCTTCAGAAGTACACTCCAAATGCTACACACATAGTGCATTGGGGTGAGCTGGTTGTTGATGCGGATGGTACCTTCGAGAAGGGATCAGTGCATATCGTGGATAGTCGAGATCAAATTTTGTGTGGCAAGACTATGAGATTGGTGAAGGTGCTGTGGCAACACTGTGGTATGAAAGAGGCAACATGGGAGCGTAAGGGCACTATTCGTGCCATCTATCCATTCCTGTTCGAGGATGGAGGTACATTCTTTTAATCATAGAATATTATATGGCCTTTTACATATACATTATGTTATATGTGCATTGTACAATTTTGGGGACGAAATTTCTTTAAGGGGGGAAAAATGTAAAACCCAAAAAAAGTAAAACTTTATTAAAAAAGGTTAATTGGTAATTAGCCGTAAAATTTTTTTAGAACTCAAATGATGAAATGAACCTCATTGTTGGATTCATATCATGAAATCTAGCTACTTAGTCAATTTTTGTTGAATTAAGAGATAGTCATATTTTTTGGCGTTTTGTGAGGCGATCAAGTATCACACAACTAAAATAAACACGATCAAATTTTATTCGTGAAACAAGAAAAATAATTTAAAGTTAGTTCAACAAAAATATGTTGAACCTAGCACGGGACGAGATGTAATTGATTCGGGATAAAATTGGACCAACTGAAGAGGGACATGTGGCGCATTATGGACCAAGTAACCAAGGGGTATAAAAGGGGAAAAATTAGATATTATCCCCCATTCTATACCAGCCATTTTTCTGGAAAGAGAGAGAGAGAGCAGAGAAAACCAAGTTCTCTTCACCTTCTTTCCTTGATTTGCAATGATCCAACCTTCGGATTACTTTGGGCCAAGAGATAAAGTCACTATATGTAAAGAGAGCTACGTATCCATACCAACGATCGTGGTTTTCTCCAAAATCTCAAAGACGAGAATTTTGGGATAAAGCTTTGGAAGCTTTATTTGAGCTCCTTGGGGTTTCTCCTATATATATATATATATGCTACAAGAATTAGTGTTCCTTTCCTAACTAGGTTTATTTCTAACTTAGGGTTGAAATATGAAATGGGTAGGGTATTAGAGATGAATTCTCATGTAGAACACATACTTAGTGTTGTTAGAATGTGAAAAATGAGTATAAGAATATGTTAAAACCAATTCTTGTATGACTTGGGTTTGATGAAATTGATTGGGTTTGGATTTCATGAAGGACATGTTGTTTGGGAATTCTATGTGTTTACATTTGTGCATTATAGGTGTTTGATAAAATGCCTATGGATGTTCAAGTCAGCTAATTGAATGGAAAGTGCTATAACACGCCTAGTGATGTTACGAAATGTTATTAAATGCTTTATGATATAATTGACATTTGAGAAATTGGATGTTCATTGTATGCTTATGATATGATGAGTATGTGGCATAACTTGTAATTATACAATTTGGTTGTATAATGGCTTGAAATTTAATTGTTCATTATATTTTCATATGCACGGGTCACATCTCATTCGTGAGCATTTGACTTGAGTGTAGGTATGTGTGCATATTTTGATCGAACACCATCCTTGGTGGGTTGATACGCGAGGTCGAAAAGGTTGGACCTAGGTTTGACTGAGTTGCACAAGTTGCATTGAAAATACGTGTCGGGGTTAGCAAGAAGGGTTACATTCTCCCTCAGGTGTAAGATCTAATAATCTCGACTACGCACTCCCATTGGTATCGAGTCTATAAAGTGTGTCAATGTAAGCGAAACCGTTGGTGGAAGTCCATAGTTGTCGTGTCAATTGGGTGGCCATTGCTGGAAGTCTATAAATACCCATCCCAAGAAAGACACAAGATTTTATAAAATGGTCATTGGATGTCTAACATCAATAGCGGGCTTGGAATGCCCGGATGCATACGCATAACATAAAATGGGTTATGGGAGTCAGTGGAGGACTCGGGTTACATTGCATGCGTGGGTTTCATCTCATGACATGATATGAAATTGTAGTATTCAATTATGACATGTATGTACTTGAATGAATGTTTGATGTGAAGAGTTGAATGTGATATTTTATATGAATCTGGGTTGGGGAGCAGCCTACTTAAGAGATACCTTATTGAGCATAACTCACTCTTTATGGGTATACATTTCAGGTATTGGACAAGCATCAGGGGACGAACCTCACTTGGGCCTGTTTTGATGACTGAGTCATATTGTGGTTCTTAAATTACATTTTGTAATCATTCATGTTTATTTAGTTTTTGGTCTTGTATAAATCAAGTACAAACTTGTATTTTGACTAAGGCATGTAATGGGACACTGTTGGACATTATTCTTTTGTAAAAACAAATGAATGAAATGGTATTGTATGAGTTATTGTGTGAAAATTTGGATTTTGGAGAGTTTGGGGGAAAATCTAGGCTTTAAGTACCGGTAACTCACAGGTACTTGGCATCCAGAGAGCCTAGGTACTGGTACCTAGGCTCACAGGTACTGATACCTTACTGACAGTGGGCTCAAGTACTAGAACCTAGGTTCATAGGTACCGATACCACTCTGTTAAGGGCTTAGGTAGCAGTACCATGACTTACAGGTACCAATACCTGGCAAACAGAGGGCTCAAGTACTGGTACCACTTAACCGAGGTACCGATTCCTCTTCCTAGAAATTGAATTTTTAATGTAACATTGCCAAGCCTTCATATCTTGGGCTCTTTTAATTTGGATGATGTAATTGACTAAGTTTTAAGCCTATAGTTTGGGGTTTGGACCTTGGAATGGTCATGTGATTAATATGTGAACATGTTATGTGTTGGGTAGTGCTCCCGTACAAAGGAGACTCTACCTAAATTTCATTTTGGTTATGATCCTGGTAAATGGGGTGTAACGATGTGATATTGGGTTATACGGTACTCATAGGTATTTTTACGGGGTTGATGGATGATCAACGGGTTGAGAAGGGATCCCTGGATTTTGGGGCGTTGCACCTTTGCACTGTCAAAAGGAAATTAAATATTCAAAAGAAAGCATTTATGATAGTGTAG
Source organism: Ilex paraguariensis (assembly GCA_963454935.2). NCBI lineage: Eukaryota > Viridiplantae > Streptophyta > Magnoliopsida > Aquifoliales > Aquifoliaceae > Ilex > Ilex paraguariensis. The sequence goes on from CAUOFW020001781.1 coordinate 743,321, forward strand.
GTAAGTTCTACCGTGCAAACCAATACTCCACCCAAGTACAAATATCCCGATTGTCCCACAATTGGTATTTCCATTAGGGACTGTCGGGTCGGGCAAATACTTCTAGACTTGGGTGTGAGTGTGACTCTCCTACCCTTCTCAGTATACAAGTAGCTAGGCTTGGAAAAGTTGAAGCCTATGTCATTTACTCCCCAACTTGTAGACCAAAGTGTGAAGATGCTGAGGGGACAGTAGAAGATGTATTGGTTCAAGTGGATATGTTCTATTTCCTTGTTGACTTTTTAGTTCTGGATACTACACTTGTTGCTAACCCTTCTGCACATATTCAAATAATTCTAGGATGGCCATTCTTAGCCACATCAAATGCATTGATAAATTATCGTAGTGGTGTCATGAAATGTTCATTTGGAAATATAACTGCTGAATTTAACATTTTTCATGTAGTTAAGCAACCAGATGGTGAGGGAGAATTCTATGAAGTGGATGAAGTGGAAGAGATTGTAGAGGAAACGTTTAATAAGTTTATTTGTTCTGACCCTTTGCAAGTTTGTTTAGTTAATTATGTTCATGATGGTGAGAACTTTGAGGCTTTTTTTATGTTGATCTACTGAAATTTTTCACAAGAGTTGTATGGAGTTAAGAAAAGAATAAGAAAGAAAAAGTTCATTAAAGGAACCAAGTCCCGATGGGAGTTGGGCAATGGGCAATGGGCAATTGGGGCCTAGATGATCCCTTTATCAAAAACAATTTTGTTGTACATAGTAATTTTAGTTTTATTTCTTTATATTTGTGTATGTTAATTTTTCTTCTACATTTTGTAGTTAGTTGTTTTAGTTGGGAGCTTGTCTCCAGGTGTTTTCCTTCCCTTATCTTTTCCTTTTTCTCATTGCATTACTTATTTTGCATTAAGGACAATCAATAACTTAGTTGGGGGGGGGGGGGGGGTGAGGGTTACACTAGTGAAAAAATGAAGAAAAAAATTCTAAAAATTGAAAAAAAAATGATTTTTTTTAGAGATTCTGTAGACATGTCAAAGTCTAGTGCTAGCAGTGGACCGTAAGAAGTATGTTGTTGAGTTTGTAGGAGTAGTGTATGAGTCATTAATTGTGGTTCAAAATTTCTAACAGTTATAGGGTGCATTCATACATCACTATATTATTTTATATATTTATAATTTCTTATTGATATAGTGCAATGAAAGCCACCCTATGTTGTTGAAGGGGCATAGTTCGATGAATCTGATCTAGTTATGACCCAGGGTCAATCTAACCATAGAATATATTTTGGATTTGACGTTGCACATGAGCAAGGGAGATAAAAAGAGTATTTGAAAGGTCACTAGACTAATTGAACAATAAATTAAATGTTTTGAGTGGCACATAACAGAGGAAATTTTTGGTCATGATGGTAGAGGATTTGAAGAAGACCAAAGTTTGACATCGTACATGTAGTTGGTATAGGGGCATTGTATTATTTAATTCATTATTTTCCTCAATTGAATTAATGTTTTGTGTGTTTGAAATATTGTAACCTATGACTTATAGCCCCTTTGTGTCGACAAGTATCTTGATTTATTTACATTTTTAGTAGTAACCTTAGCTTTGGGAGAGAAACTACCAATACTATTGTATGTAGAGTATTTCCTATGACTTGATAGGATACTCAAACTACTATTGAGGTTGTCATGAGTACACTTTCTAATTCTGGTCAAGATTGCATGACTTTTTATATACCCAAGATTCACATAATCGTTATATAACATATAATTGGACTGATCTTTGACGTTGTTGTATACTAATTTATCTGTTGCTATTTTAGTAGGAAAGATAGTGCTAGTAGAGACTATATATAGAGGTTGTGTGTTGAATGTGGGAGTTAGAGATTTATGTATTGATTTTATATATATGGATATTTTAGACGTTGATATGATTCTTGAGATGAATTGATGGTTGGAATATCACACTATTATAGATTGTTTAGAAATGAGATAACATTTTTGCTACCAAATGAAAGAGTATAAAATTTTCGGTGATCGAAAATTCAAATTCAAATGCTTAGTGTACTCTGACAAAGTTAAGCTGGGGTACCTAGCTTATGTTGTGGACACTAAAGAAGGAAAGATATAGTTGATATATATTTTTGTGGTTCGGGTATTTTCAGATGTATTCTAATAAGAGTTGTCTAAACTATCATTAAAGGGAGGTAGAGTTTATGTTTTAGTAGTTTTGGAGTACCTCACTTATATTTATAACTCCGTATCGGATGGTTGTTGTTGAGCTATAGGAATTTGGAATTCAATTGAAAATATATTATATCATAGATTTATTCAACATAGTAATTCGTCATGGAGTGCTCATGTTGTGTTTGTAAAGAAAATGATGGGATTGTGAAATGGTATATGCTTGATGTTTTCCGTTGCAAATTCCTAACCTCTCAACATTTTCCCTCAATGTGTATGTATGATATGTGTGAAGGGGAGTGTGACTCTCATTTGGGATGATGTCAAAAGAAAGGGTAAAGGAATGATGTAAAATGAAATGTGCAAGTGAGGAAAAGCGCTTCCCAAGCGTGTAAACCCCCACACTCTTATCTTTATATAACACATAATTATGTTTTTGAAATATTAATTTAAGTAATAGAGTATGCATGAATTAAGTAGATTGTAATAGTAGAGATAAAAATGTTAATAGTGTAGAATCGGGTAAATATTTAGTTTAAACTTAGTTTTGACTTGTAAATATATAAAACCATTCGTAATAGAACTTATACCAACTATATTTGATGTACAAATGTATGTTGTATAAGTTTGGGTTATTTTTGGAGGGGTTTGAAATGGATTGGAAATGAAAAACAAAGGAAACAAGCAAAACTGAATAGACCGTACCGGTACTCCCAGAAGTTACCATACCGGTATAGCGTACCAGTACGCTATTGTCCAGAGAGTTTACCATACCGGTACTATGTACTGGTACGCTCTGTAAGTTGCAGAAATTTTAATTTGCGATTTGGGGTCCACTTTTCACCCTATAAATACATAATGACGCCTCCATTAGCCCCATTCCAACATTTTTAACCCTAGGAAACCTTAGAGAGGAAGAAAGAGAGGGAAAAACACAAGATCAAAGGGGATATGCACATTAGATTGGATCAAAGCCCTAGTTTGCTTTCAAGAACACCAAGGTAGGGGATTTTCTTCCATTCTTGTCCATTGATGCTAAGGCCAATATATATGTATTCTTTGACTCTAAATCTTATATATTTGCTATGAAATCATCTTTTCTTGGTCTTCTTGCAATTATTACCATGTTTTACACAAGTTAGGGTTGAATACCCATGAAATCTCATTTTGTTGATATAAAACTCTAGTTTTCAAAAGAGATGGACTTTCTTGTTGATTCTTCCTTTGTTCTTGACTTAGAAAACTTTAGTGCCTTGAGTTGAGTACTAAAATGATATTGATGATGATCTCTTGCATTTTCTTCACATGCTCTATTGAAATACTACATGTGAAATTTGAGATTTATGAAATTGTGTGTTATTTTAGGAAATTATTGGTATTGTATCTCTTGTGTGGTTGTTGGATAAACATGGGTTACTATTGACTGGGTATCTTGGAGTGTGTAGACGCCTTCTTACTCCGCATGGGTTAGAACTTTTTCTACCACTCGTAATGGGGTTAGTGCCTTACGAGGACTAAACCATTATCGCTTACGGGTTACCATGGAAAAATGGGTCAGTATACTACTCTTTGGTTGGATATGTCATTGCCATGGTGTTGGCATATGCCCTTCCTAAAGGTTGGACATCCTTGCGAGGATTTGTGTGGGTTGTACGTGGGCCATGATATTTTCGATGATATCCATGCGAGGTCTTACTTCATACCAGAGATACGAATACAGTGGTGGGTTATTGTTCATTGTACCAGAAATAGTTTCTACAAGAATTTTAGGAAGTATGAGATTCCGCAAGAACTTGAGAGAAACGGTTTATGGTGGAATGGATTATTAGTTGTATATTGGTTTCACTTATGCATTAAATTATTACTATTGCTTAAATTTGAGATCTGTTTAAATGTCTCAGTTTCTTTCAAAATTCATATATGCTATTTGTGAAAAGTGAACGACCATTTTTATATGTTTTTCTAAACCTTGTTCGAGTTTGGGAGGAATGTTGCTACAGAGCTTAGTGCTCACCCCCCTACAAACTACATTTTTCAGATTATGTACTAGAGGAGGATTTGGAAATTGAGGAACCGACACACTGGGAGATTCCCGTAGACGGACATGTTGATCCCGAGGTGGATGCTTAGAACAACATTACTTTTATTCTAGACTAGGAAATTTACTTTGGAAATATTGTGAAGTCTAGACTCTTTTGTAATTCCGTTGCGAGTTTATGTTTAATTCTTTTGGGGATATATTCATCATGTTTTGGCGTATTCTTTTGGGAACGAGATTGTAAAGATTACCTTTGATGTATGAAATTTCTTTATGGATGAATTATTTAGTTGCTCTCATGATGTGAATATTTTTAGTTTGTAATGCCGTCCAGGGTGGGTTTTGGGGCTTTACAAAGCGCAAGAAGACTTTTACGGGTCGTGTTTTACTTGGAGGTAATCCAAGGTCATTTCCTCGGGGAAGGATGTGAATCGTTTCGAAAATGATTTTTATGAAAATAAAGTGTAAAATCTTTTAGAGTTGAAGTTTGGTTTTATGAGTTGTGTTTGTGATGAAAATGAGTTGGAAAGCAAGTATTGGTCAATCTGGAGGGTTCACTCCGATGGGAATACCGAGTTAACTTGAAACCTTCCTCCAATGGTGCATAAGTAAATGATTGATTCGTGGGAAGTGAGGGACATAACGGAAGTGAGGATCCAAGCAAAACCCGTGACAATGCCTACGGGATATCAAGGATTCACACTCCGGTCCACACTCAACCCAGTCAAACCAAACCACCGTACACCGAGGGAAGGAGAGGGGATGAGTTGAGATGGTATACTCAAGCAGAGGTCTCCCTTGGATTAGCCAACTTAAAGATCTAGCTACTCACGATTAAAGGAAAACCAACAATGTAGTGAGAATGCATTACAAGAAAATGACAATGCTTGGTGTAGTAAATGCCATAAGCATAAACTAAATGAGAATGCATTTAATACCCATTACAACTACGAAATTTTAGAACATAGAAGCATTAATGGTAGAAGCTTTAATGGAAGACTAAACTTGGAAACACTTAGAGATTAATGACATTCAAAGCATTAAAGGAAGCTTGGAAGATTCTTACATGAAATTAGAAGACAATACATGGAAGAAAATGTAAAAATCTCAACTTCTCTCTCTAACACTATTCATCTTCTTCCTAGAGCTTCTCTCTCTATATTACAATGTATATCTTGCATAATGATCCTGGAGAGCTCCTTCCTTTGTCAAAAAACATCCATGGAGTGATGCCCCAGCTAGGTGATGTGATTTCCATCCATAGGCTGTCAAAAGAGTGGGTTTGACAAGGCTGAACAGGGTGGTGCAGGAATAGCCAGCACACCCAGCATATTCTCTCTCCTCATTGATGATCAAAACTCCAAAAGTCCAAAGGAGGAGACCCTGATATGCAGAATCTGGGTTGTGTCAACAAAGAGTACCGGTACTGCGAACTCCAGTAGCCTAAGAGCACTCATATTGAGTTTCGGTACTACGAACTCCAATAGCATAAGGGTACCGGTACTAAGTTCCCGTACTGTTTCCTCCAGTAGTATAAGAGTACCGGTACCGAGTATCGGTACTGTTTCTCCTATTTTTGCTGATTCTTTGGTTTCCTCTCCTCCAAAGCTATCTTCAAGCCATCCTTTCATTAGCATTCACTTCAAATCACAAAGAGAAGGCTTTAAAAAGCCCCATTTATCACCTTTTATCTGCAAACACCACAAATTTTCATTAATAGCTCAAATAACACAAATTCACTCATTTAATCCCCAAAAGCAAGTGAAAAAGGAATGTATTAACACATGAAATATGCAATGTTTTGTGCTAATAAGCACATTAGTTACTACTGATTGAATAAGGAATGAATACACTGTAAACACAAATATTTTATGTTGTATAAATGATTTATTTGAGAGTTAGATTATTTAGTAAGGTTGATCAATCCTTAATTAAAACAAAGAAATGGTGATGTTATGTGACGCTTCTAAATCCGGGGGTCTTGTTGACCACCGTCAACCTGCAAAAATATCTGTGAATGCCACATAATTCGACATCACGTAATAGTACCCCTTTACTTGGGATTTTAACTCACATGTATAACTTGTGTTCTTTCAATTATTTAATCCAACCAAGGTTCAATATATCCCAATACATCTCATTCAATGTCCATTTGTATCTTTGGAACCAAGGAACAAAAGTCCAAGGACATAGCACTCTAGTTTCAAAATTTGGAAAATTTGGAAAAGCATATCGGTACGGTTTGTCCTCTGGATAGAAAGTACCGGCACGCTCTGTCTTTTGGACCATAGGGTACCGGTATATAGTACCAGTACACTCTATCTGATTTTGTTCATTTCTCCTGTTTTTCATGTCCAATCCATTCCAAACCTTTCCAAATCCATCCCAAACATGTATAAAGATATTTTCTACATTATCCATGATTCATACAAGTCTATTATAACCCATTTCATACAATTTACATGCCAAAATAGAATTAAACCTAAAGTTTTACATAAAACTCGGTTCAAGAGCCACAACCCGGCTCTTCTTCACCTTAGAGGCCCCATATGTGTGTCATCCACCGGAATATGCCCCGTACCTGAAATGTTTCCCGTATAGGGTGAGCCAACGCCCAGTAGAATACTTCCTACAAAGGCTACTCTCCACCTAAGTGCATATGCAATGTTCATGCACCACATTTGCAACCATTGAATCATTTCAATCAATAACATATATGTTTCATGTTGAATCTACCATGTCATGCCATGAATGATATGAAATTCACTCACGCGCCTCAACCCGAGCCTTCACCGGCTCTCACCACACTATGCAATGCAAGTGTAAAACATTTATCTTTGATGAAATACATCCAAAGATCATTTTGAAAACAAACTCATATGTTCATAAAAACTAATTCATTTCTGGATGTTTCCCATCAAATGAATCCTTTATTTAATCAAAACCATATGTCTTTATTTGGGTAGTGGACTTTTGGCGTTGCATCGCCGGCCCCACACACCGACACACTTTTTTTGGACTTACACCATCGGAAGTGTATAAACCAATAGCCGGGTCTTGCACCCGAGGGAAAATCTATCCCTTCTTGCTATACCCGACACAAGTTTTTTCATATATGCAACCATGTGACTTAGTAGGATATTCAACCCCACTTTCTCGAGCCCACCCATCAAAACACCAAATATGGTGATTGATCCAACCATGCACTCACACGCCTATACTCATGGTCATGGATGCATTCTCCCGTGCAAATGCAATGTGATGCACCATTGCAATACTAATGTCATGGTCAAATGTAATATATGTCAAATGAGCTATTTAACCACACATTTCAACATGTGTCAAAGCAATTTACATCTATGTATAAATTCACCAATCCCATTTCATGTCAATACATCAACAAGCATATATTAACATCTATATCCAACAGTCCTTCACAAGCATATTATACACAACTCATGCCATAATACACTTCATTTACAAGCACTATAAAACACATAGCATGCTCAAGATATCAATTTTTTCAAAGAATTTCACGAGTGCTTTTCCTTATACCAAACTTAGCTAGGATTTGGTCTAGGCCAATTCCATACCCATTTCCTTTATTCCTTAACCATAGTCAAGTGACTTAGATTATTCAAACCCTTACCCCATTCATAATACACCCTAGGTAAGAAAATGAACCAAGGTAGGAGAAACCCTACCTCTTGAAGCGTAAAATGAAGACTAGAAGCTTCAAGAACAACCAAAACCTTGATTTACCAAATCACCTCCTTAGATCTTTGGTGAAATATCTCGTTCTTGGTACGTACACGTAGCCCTCGTTGCGTAGACCAACTTTAATTCTTGGATCAAGCAATTCCGATCGACGGAACTTCTTGGATCGAAGGAGGAAGGTAGAATTTCTATTTTTCTCTCTTCTCCTCTCTTCCAACGTGTGGTGTGTTGAACAAGTAGGGAGAATATCTGATTTTTCAGATATTTTAGCCCTTATTTATACTTTTAATTACATGGTCCACATTGTCCTGCTCGTTTATCACTTTCGGGTTCGTTTTTAACCCGAAATGACTTAATTAAATTATGATTTTAGTTCAAATTAATTTTATTTAAAATTTTATTCAATTATAAGGAAATTTTATAATTTTTATTTTTGGGGATGTTTAAAGTTCATTCGTCACCCAATTGTCTCGAAAAATGTGTAAAATTTGACTATCTCGGAACTCGATAAAATTTGACATGGCAACTCAATTTTGCGATACGAATCTAACAGTGAAGTTCATTGTTTCATCCAAGCTCTATAGAAATATGCATTTTAATCCCGCATAATAGTGACAAATTACTATTTTGTCCTTTGTCGAAAAAAATTTAAATTTTCCCGGGTTTCACATTCTCCCCCCCTTAAAAGAATTTCGTCCCCGAAATTCACACATACATACACATTCAATCACATGCATATATAAAAGTCATATAATACTAAATGACTATAGTAATGTACCTCCATCCTCGAATAAGAAAGGATAACTGGTACAGATAGTGTCCTCGCGCTCTCATGTCGCCTCCTCCGCTCCTTAATGCTGCCACATCATCTTCTTTAGCCGCACTGGTCCCTCCTCAAAGGTCCCATCAGTATCAACCACAAGCTCTCCCCAATCTACCACATGAGTCAGATCCGGGGTGTACTTCTGGAGCATAGAGACATGGAATACCGTATGAACACCTGATAGATTTGGCGGTAACGCCAACAGGTAAGCAACTGTACCCACCCTCTCGAGTACCTCGAAGGGCTCAATGTACCTCAGTGATAGCTTTCCCTGCTTGCCAAACTTGACCACTCCTCTTTTAGGCATCACCTTCAAGAAGACATGATCTTCCACTTCAAACTCTAGAGGTCGTTGCCGTTTGTCGGCTTTGAGCCGTAAGAAGATGCTTCTGCATAAGGCCCACCTTCTCCGAGGTGTCTCTAACCAAATTCGGACCTGTAGAGGGTCTTTCTCCCACCTCCGTACAACATACTGGAGATTTACAAGGCCTCCTATATAATGTCTCATAGGGTGTCATCTGTATGCTCGCGTGGTAACTATTGTTGTAGGTGAACTCTACCAAGGGTAAGTGATCTTCTCAGCTACCCCTGAGATCTAGGATGGATGACCGTAGCATGTCCTCTAACGTCTGTATCGTCCTCTCAGACTGACCGTCCGTTTGGGGATAAAAAATAGTGCTCATCATCAACTGTGTTCCTATAGCTCAATGGAAACTCTCCCAAAAATGAACTGTGAACTTGGGATCCCGATCTGATACTATAGATACGGGTACCCCATGTAACTGGACAATTTCCCGTATATACAACTTACAAAATTCCTCTAGTGTGAAGGTCATCCGCACAGCCCAAAAATGTACCGACTTCGTAAGTCGGTCTACAATCACCCACATCGCGTCATATCCTCGAGATGTCTGTGGCAAGTGAGTCACAAAATCCATCGTGATAATGCTCCCACTTCCACTCAGCTACCTCCAATGGCTGGAGTAATCCTGTTGGTCTCTGGTGTTCAGCCTTGACCTGCTGACACGTGAGACATCGTCTAACAAAGTCTCCAACGTCTCTCTTCATTCCATTCCAATAATACTGGTGATGAAGATCATGGTACATCTTTATGCCACCTAGATGTACAACAAAATGAGAGCAATGAAACTCTCTAAGAATCTCCTCTCTCAACTCCATAGACTAGGGGACCACAATCCTTCCCCTAAATCGAAGACTACCATCCGAGTGAATGGCCTAGCCCTTGTCACTTGCACCTGCCCATACTCGGCCCCTGATGGACACTGACTCCGTGTCTTGTCCCTGGGACTCAATCACTCTACTCAATAGGGAAGGTGTAGCCACCAAACTCCCTAAAGTACCCTAAGCCTACCCCATGTAACGTAGCCTAAATTGTCCCACAGTCTCGAGCATCTGCTACTCCCGGGAAGCTACACTAGCCAAGACTCCTCGTGACTTCCTACTGAGTGCATCAGCCACCACATTTGCCTTACTAGGATGGTAATGCAAAGTGAAGTCATAGTCCTCTAGGAACTCCATCCACCTATGCTGCCTCATGTTGAGGTCCCGTTGTGTGAAGATGTACTTCAAACTTTTGTGGTCTGAAAATACCTCAAACTGTTCACCATACAGGTAGTGGTGCCAAGCCTTCAAGGCAAAGACAATGGCCGCCAACTCCATATCGTGCGTGGGGTAATTTTGCTCGTGATTCTTTAACTGCAGAGAACCATAAGCTACCACCCTCCCGGACTGCATCAATACACAATCGAGTCCGTCCTTTGAGGCACCACAATACACCGTGTACCTCTTTTCCCTTTCCGAAACTATCAGAATAGAAGCTGATGTAAGTCTCCGCTTTAACTCCTAGAATGCCTTCTCACAAGCATCTTTCCACTCAAACTTGACCTCTTTCCAGGTCAACTTGGTCATAGGAGCAACTAATCGAGAGAATTCCTCAATAAACCTTCTATAGTACCCCGCCAATCCCAAGAAATTATGTATCTTGAATATTGACTTTGGCCTCTCCCAATTCATCACTACTTCAACCTTCTCCGGGTCCACGAATACACCTGAAGCTGACACTACGTGTCCCAAAAACTTCACCTCAGTAAGCCAAAATTTACACTTGCTGAACTTGGCGTACAACTGATGATCTCTCAACATCTGGAGAACAATCCTCAAGTGACCCTCGTGCTTCTCCTCAGACTTGGAGTAGATCAAGATGTCGTCAACAAAGACTACAACAAACTGATCTAGGTAGGGTTTAAACACCCTATGCATGAGATCCATGAAAGTCGCTGGAGCATTTGTCAATCCAAAAGGCATGGCTGTAAACTCGAAATGCCCATACCGCGTTCGAAATACCGTCTTAGGGATATCGGCCTTCCTAACCCTCAACTAATGGTAATTGGTGCGGAGATCTATCTTGGAGTAGACTTGCGCCCCTGTGAAATGATTAAACAAGTCGTCAATCCTCGGCAAGGGATATCTATTCTTGATAGTAACCCTATTCAGCTACCGATAGTCTATGCATAGTCGAAGGATTTTGTCCTTCTTCTTGGCAAACAACACCAGAGCACCCCAAGGTGAAGTGCTCGGTCTAATGAAGCCCTTGTCCAATAATTTTTGCAACTGGACCTTGAGTTCCTGTAACTCGGCTGGTACCATCCTATACGGAGTGATAGAAATAGGCGACGTACCGGGATACAACTCAATGTTGAAGTCTACATCTCTATGTGGAGGTAATCCCGGTAGTTCATCTGAAAAGACATCCTTATACTCACATACCACCCGAGGTAGACCCAACTCCTGTCTCGCCTCGTCCTCCAGAGTAAGGCTTGTAAGCCAACCCATTAACTGTCCATGCCATCTAGAGTAATACACGGCTTGGGATAAAACATTATGCTTTCCCCCCTGAAACTTAAAACAGACACCATCAGGTGTGTAAGTAGTGACCCTCTTCCTATCACAATCAATGACGACCCGATGTGCTGCTAACCAATTCATCCCGAGGATCACATCAAACTCTGACATGTCCATGACCCTAAGGTCCACGGTGAGTAGAATCCCTAAGGTCTCTAACTCACAATTCTAACATATCTAATCAACTCTCACCCTAGCTCCTAGGGGAGAACTCACATGCAGTGGCTTTTCCAAGGTCTCAACCTCTAAGCCTAAGTCTTTCACATATGATATAGCAATAAAAGAATGCGATGCACCAGAGTTAAATAACACTCAAGCCCATAAGCGAGAGAGTAGGAATGTACCCTGTATCACCGATGGATCTGCTGGCTTAGTCTGTGTCACCATGGCGTAGACACGCACCTGGGTTCCTGAAGTACTGGCTTGTGAGCTCTGTCCTCAGCCGCGACCTATGCCCTGACCTAGCTGGCCTGCTTGCGGAGTTTTCACACGTGAAGTAGTAGGGTTATGTGTAGCACCCTAAAACTGGTACTGGTTTTCCTAGCCCATGGTGGGGTAGTGAGGAGTATAATGCGTCTGTGGTTGCCCCATCGAAGTCTGGGACTGAGATGACTCGTAACCCTGGGATCCCTGTCTCTAAGGGTAATCATGTATCATGTGACCTGGCTGGTGGCAATGAAAACATGCCCATGATCCTGTCTGGCTGGAAGTCCTGAAGTGTCTCCCGCCTTGGGAAGATTGATCCTAGCCTTGGCCTTGATGACCGTGGCTCTGTCCTTAGAATCCTTGAGGAGTAGAAATCCTCTGCTTTTTTCCCAAGCTAGAAGAAGAGGATTGACCCTCCTTCTTCTTGTCATTAACACCCGCTTCCCGGATGTTTCGTGCATCTTCTACTTCTCTCTCAATGGCCATAGCTACCATGACCATCGAGTCCAAGTCTTGCAGAAGAAGACCCACAATTTTGCCTCGGATGGACAACTTTAAACCATCCTTGAACTTTCTCACCTTGGCCATATCAGTGGCCACATAGTCATCAACGAAACGTGTTAACTCCGTGAACTTAGCCACGTATTCCATCACCGTTATCATCCTTTGTCGCAAGTCTAAGAACTCCTGGGCCTTTGCATGTCTCGCAGCTTCTGGGAAATACTTGCCCATGAAGAGCTCCTTGAACTCTATCCAAGTAATAGCCTCCAAGTTCTTGGAGTCTTTCACCTAGTCCCACCACAATTGGATTCTCCCTCTAGCTGAAACGTAGCTAGGGTTATCTTGGTGGCATCGGAGGTGATCTCCATAACCCTCAATACCTTACCGACCTGCCAGAACCAATGGTCAGCCACCAAAGGATCCGCCCCTCCCATGAAGACTGGAGGTTGGTGTGCCTTGAACTTTTGGAAGTTGCTTGAGCCTCCTTGCCCCCCACTTGCACCAGTCTGTGCAATAGTGGTTGCCGTAGCACTAGCCTATGCTATGGTAGCAACCTTGATTAACCCTAATTAAAGCATAATTTAATAGGTAAATTGTGTTAGTTGAATAAAGTAAACTAGTCAAAATAAATCAAATTAGAGTTAGTGTGTGAATAAAGGATAATGCATTAATTGTTGTTCTTTTCAGGGTTTTGTACGCCAAAGTTACAAACTACTGGGGAGCCAATTGCATTAAAGCTACAAATTACTGGGGTGCCAATTATCAAAGCTCAAAACAAAGGAGGATCAAAGAATTCAAGGCCACCTAACAAGACTTTCATGCCACCTAACAAGATTCAAGACCTTTTCAAGGCCACCTAACAAGATTCAAAGCCACCTAACAAGACTTTCACCCTCCCTTGTTGCCTATAAATACCACCCCTTAGGACTTGTAAAGCATTCATCTTTTGGTAGTGAAAAATCCTCCAAAAGTATTATTGCTTTTCTTATTGCTTATGGTTTTCTTTAAGTATTGTTTTCTTTTATTGTATTAGTGCTTTCTTTTAATTTATTGCTGTCTTTTACTTTAAGTATTGCTTTCTTTTATTTCCATTGCTTGAGTTTCCTTCTTCCTTTAGAGGAGTGAAACTCTTCCACTTTTCTAGAGCTTTACCAAAGCCGTGAAGGGTGGAACGTGATTCACTCATTCTTTATTGAAGATCGGCTCCTTGTGTAAAGTGTTTTACCTTGTAACTCCTCTACTTGGAGGGATGAGCATCACTCACTTTTCTAGCTTTAACAAAGCCATAAAGAGTGAGTAGTTTCTCATCCAATCTTTAGTAAGAGGTGATTATCCGGAAGTTATATTTATGCATTTCGTTTATGCTTAGCTCTAGTCTTTATTTCTTCATAATGTTTTCTCATCATATTGTTGTCTTTATTTTAAGCATGAATAGCTAAATCTCTTAGTTGGCAAAACCAAGAAGAACCTCCACTTGGGTATACCATTTCAACTCATTCTCTTCCCCTCTTTTAGAGTTCAATGGTTTGGTTTGACTGGGTTAAGGGTGGATAACTTGGTGAGTCTTTGATATTCCGTAGGCCTAGTCACGGTTTATGCTTAGATACTCACCAATCTTACCCCTAGTTTCCCACGAATCAATCGTTCATTCATGCTCTATTGGAGGAGGGTTTCGAGTTGAGACGGTATTCCTATTGGAGTGACCTCTTGGATTTGCCGACATTTGTTTCTCATTTTACTAGCATCAAAACAACTTCACCAAATAACTTCCAACAATCAAAGATTTTACAGTTTCTTTCTCCCAAAATCACCTTCCCCTCGGAAAACGACGTTGGAATACTACCAAGTAAAACATGATTCGCGAAAGTCTCCTTGCGCTTGGGGAGCACTTTTGTTCACACATACTCACATTTGAAATCTCATTCATCCACCATTCCGTTGCCCTTTCTTTTGACATCATCCCTAGGAGAGTGACACTCCCCTTCATTCATATACTATACATGCTAAAAGGTGATGTTTATAGGTTAGGAAACAACAAAGAATTTTATCAAGCATTTTTGGCGCCATTGCCGGGGAAGGCAAGTGTCAAACCAAGAAGGTGATTTTTGGACGACGAAGGTAAGTCCCTTGATCTTCATCATGGGCGGAGGTACGTTGTTCCATGTACATAATCTTGTTTGTGTATAATTTTATTTGTATATATTTTGTTTTATGTGGAGGCGGAACAACCGAAACTGACTTGTTAGACAAAACTTGGCCCCTACCATGAATATTGACCAAGAACAACCCAAGGATGCGGGTGACAATTTTGACAATATAAGTGCAAATCTAAATGTCCAAAGGGGTGCTAAATGTCCAAAGGGGTGGGGACCACAAGAACCCTAAATACCCAATCCGAGAATGAATTTTCCCCCTCCCGTGAATGAGGGGAATAATTTTCAAATGGATCCCCCGGTGAGATCAATGAGGGATTTCCTACAACCAACACGAAGCACGACACCATCATGCATCCTCCTTCCGGTCCAAGCTCATCTTTTCATAGTTAAGCCAGGGATGTTGCAACTAATTCCCACATTCAACGGACTTGAAACTCAGAGCCCCTATTCACATATAAGGAATTTTGAGGAAATAGTTGCAACCTTCCTTCCCAATCATGGGATGGAAGAGATAGCTAGAATGAAATTTTTTCCCTTTTTCCTAAAAGGCAAGGCAAAAATGTGGCTTATTCCTTAAGGCCTCGAACCATCACATCATGGAGCCAAATGATTTCTGAGTTTTTGAACAAATTCTTTCCGGTGCATAAAATCACCGCCCTAAAAAAGAAAATTCAAAACTTTTCAGAAAAGCCCAATGAGCAATTCTATCAATGTTGGGAGAGGTACAAGGAATTGCTACAATCCCTTCCACATCATGGCTTTGAACCATGGCAATTGGTGAGTTTCTTTTATGAAGGAATCACACCGGGCCATCGATAGTTCATTGACATGATGTGTAATGGGAAATTTTTGAACAAAGACCCTGATGAGGCCTTAGATTACTTTGATACATTGTCACAAAATGCACAATCATGGGACATTACAGATCCCACCGATGTACCAAGGTCTTCTCCTCAAAAGAGTGGCCAAACTCAAGGGGGGGATTTATGATTTGAGAGACTAGGAAGACTTGTTTTTAAAAATTGCAAAATTATCAAGGAAAGTTGAGAGTCTTGAAGTCAATAAGAGACACGAGGTGTCTAATGTGTCACGAACCGAGGAGGGTTGTTCAATTTGCGAATGTATGGAGCATTCCCTATCGGATTGCCCAAACATTCTGACCCTTAAAGAAGCATACCATGAACAAGTCCATGCCTTCAACCAAACGAGGCAATCATTTTCTCCCAATTCGAATACTTAAAATTTGGGTTGGAGTAATCACCCAAATTTTAGTTGGAGAAATGAAAATCCATTCCTCATGGTTCAAGTGCATATGCATCTTCCATGCCTCCCAAGCAAAACCAATACCATGGCCAAGGGCAAACATCTAGCTCTCAATACCCCCGGACCAATCCACAAGGGTATTCGTCAAACCCACCACCATAGAATTTTTCACCAAATCCACCTCCACAAATTTTTCTCAAGGACCGTCCAATCCATCCACATACCAACCTCCTCACAAAAGGAATTTGGAGGATATGGTTCATTCCTTCATTCAAAGCCAAACCGCCATCAATAACCAAAATGCCACAACCATCAATGATGTAAGAGCCCAACTCACAAAGTTGACAAACTCCATAGGGGTATCTCAACAAGAAAAAGGGAAGTTCCTCGCTCAACCACAAGAGAACCCTAGGGGTCAACACCTTATTGAATCATCGAAACCTTCAAGAGAGAGTTGTGAGCAACTCAAAGCTGTCACCACCCTCTACAGTGGCAAAGAAATTGACAAAACCATTTTCCCAATGGTCTCACCAAAGATCACATTGCCAAAAGAAAAAGATCTCTTGGGTGATGCCGATAAGAGTGAGGTGCATGAAGAGAAAGAAAGAGAGGTTGTTAAGAAAGAAAAATTAATTGATGATTGTGTGTTTATTCCTCCCATGCCTGCCCCTTTCCCAAGTTGTTTGAAGCCACCTGTCAAGGTGGCTAATTATGCTGATATTTTGGAAATGTTGAAGCAGGTGAAGATTAACATTCCACTCCTCGACGCCATCAAGCAAATTCCATCATGTGCTAAGATTTTGAAGGACTTATACACGGTGAAGAGAAAATTGAATGTCCACAAGAAAACATTCCTCACCGAGCAAGTGAGCTCAATATTGAAGACCAACACTCTTCCCAAATTCAAAGACCCCGGTTGTCCAACCATAGCCATCACCATTGGAAATTATCGAGTGGAGCAAGCACTCCTCGATTTGGGGGCAAGTGTGAATCTTCTCCCCTACTCGGTGTACCAACAGCTGCAGCTTGAGGAGTTGAAGCCCACCTCAATCATACTTCAATTGGCGGATCGTAGTATCTGTACACCAAGGGGAGTAGTTGAGGATGTCTTAGTTCAAATTGATAAATTTTACTTCCCTGTCGATTTTATTGTGCTTGATACACACCATGCTGCAAACCTTAGCTCCCAAATTCCCGTAATACTTGGAAGACCCTTCCTTGCTACATCTAATGTCGTGATAAATTGCAGGAATGGTCTAATAAGTTGGCATTTGGGAATATGACAATGGAGCACAATGTATTCAACTTGGCAAAGCAACCGGGTGATGATGAGGAAGTAAGTGAGGTCAATAGAATCGACACTTTGGTTGAGGAGCACTTGGAGTTGGAGGGGATATTGAAATTCAAGGAAGAAGGAATTGTGGATCTTGAGAATTATGATGAGCAAAGGAGGTAGAAGATTTGAAAGAATGGAAAGGTGGATCCCTATATTCGAAGAGTTACCCCATCGAGAAAAGAAAATTTTTCCGTCAAATGAACAAAACCCAACTTGGAGTTGAACCCCTTGCCCACCCATTTGAAGTACGCCTATCTTGGGGAAGGTGAAACATTTCCGGTGGTCATTAGCTCTACATTGAACATGGAACAAGAAAAAGAACTCTTGGAGGTGTTGAGAAAACATAAAGGAGCAATTGGGTGGACTATTGCGGATATCAAGGGGATAAGCCCTCTCATTTGCACCCACCGCATATATCTTGAGGAAGATTCCAAACCTTCTCGACAACCACAAAGGCGGTTGAATCCCATCATGAAGGAGGTGGTAAGGGATGAGGTTCTGAAACTACTTGATGTGGGGATCATTTTTTCAATTGCCGATAGTAAGTGGGTTAGCCCCACGCAAGTAGTACCTAAGAAATCCGGAGTTACGGTGGTTGAGAATGATGAGAATGAGCTTATACCTACAAGAGTAATCACCGGATGGAGGGTGTGCATTGATTACCGAAAGCTGAACGCTTGCACAAGAAAAGACCACTTCCATTGCCATTCCTCGATCAAGTTCTAGAACGAGTAGCGGGGCATCTATTCTACTATTTTTTAGATGGATACTCTGGCTACAATCAGATTGAGATTTCTTTGGAGGATCAAGAGAAGACCACTTTCATGTGCCCCTATGGTACCTTTGCCTACCGCCGCATGACATTTGGACTATGCAATGCTCCGAGGAATTTTCAACGCTGTATGATGGGAATTTTCAGTGACATGGTGGAAAAGATAGTGGAGGTCTTTATGAATGACTTTTTAGTGTTTGGGGATTCATTCGAGGGATGTTTGACAAACTTGGAGAAAGTTCTAACAAGATGTGAGGAGAAGAATCTAGTCTTGAATTGGGAAAAGTGTCACTTTATGGTGACGGAAGGAATCGTGCTTGGCCATATAGTTTCAGCAAGGGGTATTGAAGTCGATAAATCCAAGGTGGAGGCCATCTCCAACCTCCCCACGCCAAAGCCATCAAAGGCATCCGGTCATTTTTGGGTCATGCAGGTTTTTATCGTCGATTCATAAAGAATTTCAGTGCATTGGCCCGACCCTTGACCAACCTGCTATCTAAGGATGTCCCATTTGAGTGGTTGGATGATTGTGAGGCATCCTTTAAAAAACTTAAAAGCATGCTAGTCACACCTCCGATCACGCGACCACCCAATTGGGATCTACCTTTTGAGCTCATGTGCGACACAAGTGATTACGCGGTCGGCGCAGTGCTCGGTCAGAGGGAAGAAAATAGACCATATGTGACACACTATGCTAGCAAAACACTTAATGAGGCTTAGATGAATTACACTACCTCCGAGAAAGAATTGCTAGCAGTAGTGTTTGCCTTAGATAAATTTCATGCTTACATATTGGTTTGCCTATTATTGTCTTTACTGATCACTCTGCTTTAAAGTATCTGTTGTCTAAGCAGGATGCAAAACTGAGACTCATTAGATGGATACTCCTCCTACAAGAATTCGACTTGACGATCAAAGATAAGAAAGGAGTTGAGAATGTGGTGGCGGATCATTTACCCCAGCTTGTGGTGCAAGAGGCCGATGAGCACATTCCTATCCCTGACTTTTTTCCTGATGAGCATTTGCTGTCAATTCATTCTGTTTGTCCTTGGTATGCTGATATATGTAACTATCTTGCAACAGGACAGATACCACCGCAATGGAACCCAGAAGATCGAAGACGATTTATGACAGATGTGAAGTACTTCTACTTCGACAACCTGTATTTGTTCAAGTACTGCCCCGACCAAATCATGAGGAGATGCATACCTGAAAATGAATAGCGGGACGTTCTTGCATTTTGCCATTCACAAGCTTGCGGTGGACATTTCTCAGCGAAAAAGACTTCGGCCAAAATTCTTTAATCAGGTTTTTACTGGCCCTCTCTTATCAAAGATTGTGTTTCGTTTTGTAAGGGATGCGACAAATGCCAACGGTTGGGTAGTGTGACCCAAAGAAACATGATGCCCCTTTCTCCAATACTTGTTATAGAAATATTCAACTGTTGGGGCATCGACTTCATGAGTCCTTTTCCTATGTCATTTGGTTATTTGTACATCCTCCTAGCATTGGACTATGTGTCCAAATGGGTGGAGGCTATCCCGACCAAGACTAATGACCACCGGATCGTAGTCAAGTTTCTCAAGGAGAACATCTTTTCGAGGTTTGGGATGCCTCGTTCAATAATAAGTGATGGTGGATCACATTTCTGTAATAGGTCATTTGCATCTCTAATGTTCAAATATGGCGTCACTCACAAAGTATCCATTGCCTATCACCCACAAACAAATGGCCAAGCCGAGCTAGCCAATAGGGAGAGGTCCAAAATCTCAAAAGAAAGGGCCAAAATCTTTTATGATAACTCCATCGTGAGGAAATCATTTGAGCTAGGGCAAAAAGTACTCTTGTACAATTCTTGCCTCTGCATTTTTCAAGACAAACTCCGATCCCGTTGGGATGACCCCTATATTGTCAAGGTGGCCTACCCCAACGGAGCTGTGGATGTCCAAAACCCCGAAAATGGTCAGACATTCAAGGTCAATGGCCAAAGACTTAAGCCATTTTTTGGGGGCTTTGAAGAACAAGTGGTGGAGGAGAATTTGATGGATCCGATATACCCAGAAGTTGTGGAGGAATAATTAGTTTTTTTTTTTTTTGCTTTTCAATGTATAGGCTTTTATTTACTTACTTTATTTTTATTCCATGTTAATTATGTTCTTTTGTGGTATAGTTTTGTTCTTCTTAGTCGCAAATATTGGAGTTTTTGTCAAAGCTCAAGTGCGAGGTGTTCCCTAACCCTACTAATTTTTTTGCTGTCCGTCATTGAATATCATATTTTTTTTGTTTCATTGAGGACAATGCATGAATCAAGTTGGGGGGGGGGGTGAGGTTGCACTATTTGCATCTTACACCAATGTTTGTGGGAATATTCTGCGCAGATATTCGCGTCTGCCGACACTAAAAAAAAAAAGGAATATTTTCGCGCAGATATGCGGCTGCCGACACTAAAAAAAAATAGAAAACAAAATAAATAAAAATGGGATGCCTTTATAAGGTTTTTTTAAAAAAAAATTTCTCCTATCCACCGGTGATTGGTCTCCCCTTCTTTTTTTTCTTCTTTCTTCCTCTTTTCTTCTTCTTCTTCTTCTTCATCGTTCTCTCTATTCTCTGTAAAAAAAACCACCCCTGCAAATCCATGACCATATACGCCGACGACCCAGTACTTTGTTTAATAATTTGTCTTATATGTTTGTATTTGTTCATGAGTGCTCCTTTTCTGCTCACACTTAGGGTGAGGGGTTTCCAGCCTAACCCAAATCTCCCTCAAGTGGGTTAATTGTTGTGTTTTGTTTGTTGGTTTCGGCAGCTAAACAGATCTTTACACCCACCATTTTTCCCTCTTTCTTCGTCTTCTTCTTCTTCTTATTTTGTTGTGCTATTCTCTATAACACGACCCAACTCCCAACAATCTCATGACCATATTCCCGAAGACCCAGTCGTTTGTCTCATGCTTGGCATTTGTTTACTCTATTTGTACATGACTCTTCTTCTTCTGTCTGCATTTAAAATCAAGGGTTTTCGTCCTAGCAAAAACCCAGATCTGCGTAGAGAAGATTAATTTGTGTATTTTCTTTGTAGGTTTGACAGTTGAACAGATCTCTACCCTACAACTTGATCTCCAAACTCTACACACTAGTAAATTCAAAACATTGGGGACAATGTTCGGTTTAGGTTGGGGGGTGTGATCTACGATTCCAGTTTGTTATAGTTTCGTATTTAAAAAAAAAAAATTGTTCTGGATTGTGTATTTTTACAGCATTTTTGCTTATATTTCATGATCACATCAAATGCAGCTTCAATCGTCTTTGTGACTGACAAACGTTAAAGAACCAGATAGTGAATCTTAAAGCATAGAAAACATGGATGTTAAAATTTTTGGTTTAGTTTGGGAGTCTTGCGCACATTTCCATCTAATGTGCATGCTGTGATCATGAGAAAAGCAAGAGTAGTCAGAAAAATTAAATTCGAGAAGCACAAGCAAAACCATTGTGTGGCAGAAGTACTTTTGCTAAACATTGTCGTGCCAAACGGCTGGGTGCTTGTAAACAATGTGGCAGGTGTTTTCACATGAAAAAATACAATCAGTGTTCTGAACCAATTTTAGGTCGTGCAACCAATCGATTAAACTGGATAGTGTATGGGCAGAGTAAGGATTTTTCTGACACGCCATTTATACCAGTTCGGGACTTACATGTTATGTGCGACAAGAAGTGGGAAGGGTCACTAATAATGACATAGACACAAGCGATGACTCGGATTAAATTTTGACTAATAATGACAAAGCTGTGGAAAAATGTGTTTTGGGGATAAAGGTTAATGGTCCGAATTTTTTTTTTGTGTAAATATTTGTTTATGTACAAAGTCTTTTTGTTGAAATAAAGATGTGGGCTGAGTAAGAATTGTCCTAAAATGCCAACCTGTAGCGTAGGTAGGGACTTATCCTGAGACGCCATAGTTTTCCAAGTTCAATGTGTGCATTTAGTTTTTTTTTTTTTCAATTTTCATAGATAAATGTGTATGTAAATAACTTTGATTTTTATTTGAGTGAAAAAAAAGCCTCATTTCCTTGAAAAATGGTATTTTCTCTATGCTTAAATGTCAAATGTACATTGATATTTGTTAATCTTAAGGTACAGAATGACCAGACTCGAAAATAGAATTATAATATAACTGACATTCTTTGGAAACCTGACATAACCAGTGGAGATAACGAAGAATACCATGATAAGTTTTGAGCCTTACGATGCTTTCTGAGAGACAATCAACATTTACTCAAGTAAGCTCTTTCACTTTCAATTGTTGAATAATCTCATTAAACTTGTTTTGATTAAATACTTGAGAAAGGATTTTAGGCCATCTTTGAGTTGATTTTGAGCCTTAGCCATTGCTTCTACGAAATTATATCCCTAGTTAGCCATGTTTAAGCCTTCAATGAATGAGGATTTCTTTTCGAAAAAAACCCATATGATAACTGAGCCACAAAAAAAATACACTTAACATACCTTTCTATCCATTTTTTGCACCCTCTTATAAATTGGTATGACATAGAAAGGCAAGAAAAATAGAAAAGAAGATGGTGGCTACTGTTCAATGAAGAATTGGTGGGAAAAAAAAAAAGGAAATTGCCAAAAAGTGAAAAATGAGAAAAAATGAAAGAAAGAAATACCATTTCTAGGCAAAAGATCGAAAAGTAAGAAAGAGGTGTGCTACACTACATTAAAAAGGGGATAGCTTTTGAATACCATTGACGTCATTTCGTTAGTCACTGACCTCTGGCCACATTACAACCTATACAAAGTCCTAATTGATCTTAAGTCTGATGCATATGTGTGTTGTCGACCAAAAACTGGGATATGTTAAATAATATTTCTTTAATTGCATTGATATTCTTCCATGAGATTATGTCAAGAACATGATTAGTCTACTTTCTTAAGACTTTCACTCCCTTTCTAACTGTGCATGTGATTCTTCGATTGACTATCCTCTGATCACATGCCCTTTGAGAGACAAGTCATTATAATCGGAGTGATTTTTTTGCTGAGAGCATTTTAAGAGAGGTTTGAGACATCAAAGCTATTCATGGAAGGTGATAAAGTGGAATATTAGTTATATAACAATTCTTGCTACTAGAATGATCATTTCTACTACACAGGAAATTCCAAATACCAATGTAACAAGTGTTTATTTTTGTATAGAGTACGTACCAATGACAAAGAAGTGTTCGGGAAATAATTCAAAATTAAGGGATGTGTGTCTCAATGATTCTGTTGCTAACTCATTCTGATCTTACATATACACATCTTTTAATTGGAGTTTGTAGGTAGCTTCACTGAAAACCTTCACGAGACAAAACTCGTTCATTAGGGATCACCTAGGGGTTTAACGGCTTGTTGCATATGCTAAATGCAATCGTGTTATCTACGAAAATGATTTTATTTTGTTATGTTGTTATTTATTACTAGGAACTAGTAATGTTTAGGTTGGGGGTGTGATTAACCCTAATTAAAGCATAATTTAATAGGTAAATTGTGTTAGTTGAATAAAGTAAACTAGTCAAAATAAATCAAATTAGAGTTAGTATGTGAATAAAGGATAATGCATTAATTGTTGTTCTTTTCAGGGTTTTGTACGTCAAAGTTACAAACTACTTGGGATCCAATTGCATTAAAGCTACAAACTATTGGGTGCCAATTATCAAAGCTCAAAACAAAGGAGGATCAAAGAATTCAAGGCCACCTAACAAGACTTTCATGCCACCTAACAAGACTTTCATGCCACCAAACAAGACTTTTCAAGGCCACCTAACAAGACTTTCACCCTCCCTTGTTGCCTATAAATACCCCCCTTAGAACTTGTAAAGCATTCATCTTTTGGTAGTGAAAAACCCTCCAAAAGTATTATTGTTTTTCTTATTGCTTATTGCTTTCTTTAAGTATTATTTTCTTTTATTGTATTATTGCTTTCTTTTAATTTATTGCTTTCTTTTACTTTAAGTATTGCTTTCTTTTATTGTGTTATTGCTTTCTTTTATTTCCATTGCTTGAGCTTCCTTCTTCCTTTAGAGGAGTGAAACTCTTCCACTTTTCTAGAGCTTTACCAAAGCCGTGAAGGGTGGAACATGATTCACTCATTCTTTATCGAAGATCGGCTCCTTGTGTAAAGTGTTTTACCTTGTAACTCCTCTACTTGGAGGGATGAGCATCACTCACTTTTCTAGCTTTAACAAAGCCATAAAGAGTGAGTAGTTTCTCATCCAATCTTTAGTAAGAGGTGATTATCCGGAAGTTGTATTTATGCATTTCGTTTATGCTTAGCTCTAGTCTTTATTTCTTCATAATGTTTTCTCATCATATTGTTGTCTTTATTTTAAGCATGAATAGCTAAATCTCTTAGTTGGCAAAACCAAGAGGAACCTCCACTTGGGTATACCATTTCAACTCATTCTCCTCCCCTCTTTCAGAGTTCAATGGTTCGGTTTGACTGGGTTGAGGGTGGATAACTTGGTGAGTCTTTGATATTCCGTAGGCCTAGTCACGGTTTATGCTTAGATACTCACCAATCTTACCCCTAGCTTCTCACGAATCAATCGTTCATTCATGCTCTATTGGAGGAGGGTTTCGAGTTGAGACGGTATTCCTATTGGAGTGACCCTTTGGATTTGCCAACATTTGTTTCTCAGTTTACTAGCATCAAAACAACTTCACCAAGCAACTTCCAACAATCAACGATTTTACACTTTCTTTCTCCCAAAATCACCTTCACCTCGGTTTACTTCCTTCCCTGTGGAAACAACCTTGGAATACCACCAAGTAAAACACGATCCGCGAAAGTCTCCTTGCGCTTGGGGAGCACTTTTGTTCACACATACTCACATTTGAAATCTCATTCATCCACCATTCTTTTGCCCTTTCTTTTGACATCATCCCTAGGAGAGTGACACTCCCCTTCATTCATATACTATACATGCTAAAAGGTGATGTTTATAGGTTAGAAAACAACATGGAATTTTGTCAAGCAAACCTCCGTACCTATAGCCTTCACTAAGGCTTGTTGGTCAAAAGCCGGTGGTGGTTGGTTGTTCCGTCCACCCCGATGTCCCCTCCCTCTAGTTGCCATCTACACACATGCCAGATAGCAATAGAGCATTTATTTAGTATACCATGACAGAGACCAAACTTGAAACATTGAGATTTTTCTCCTTGTTTCCCTAGTAGAGTTTATACCACCCACTAGCAAACATTTATACCTTGAACTATCCCGTTCATTTCTTTTTCGACCCCCAAGGTTATGTTTTCTAACCTAGTGTCCCTTTCCATATATATTTTACCATGTATATCATTCACATAATCACATAGCACGTAATCATGTAACACAATGTAAGTATATAAGATGAAATGTACAATGACGAAATGGTCTAAACCCAATGCCCATCAAGCCCTAGGTAATTCGTATACCTTTGCTTTGATACCAAGCTGTGACGACCCTAAATTCGGGGGTCCCGTTGACCACCGTCAACTTGCAGAAATATCCGTGAGTGCCGCATAATCCGACATCACGTAATAGTACCCCTTTGCCTGGGATTTTAACTCACACGTATAACCCATGTTCTTTCAATTATTTAATCCAACCAAGGTTCAATATACCCCAATATATCTCATTCAATGTCCATTTGTATCTTTGGAACCAAGGAACCAAAGTCCAAGGGTATAGCACTCTAGTTTTAAAATTTGGAAAAGCGTACCGGTACTGCATACCAGTACGGTTTACCCTCCGGACAGACAGTATCGGTACGCTCTGTCTTCTGGACCATAGGAACTATAGTACCGATACACTCTGTCCGATTTTGTTCATTTCACCTATATTTCATGTCCAATCCATTCCAAACCTTTCCAAATCCATCCCAAACATGTATAAAGATATTTTCTACATTATCCATGACTCATACAAATCTATTACAACCCATTTCATACAAGTTACATGCCAAAATGGAATTAAACCTAAAGTTTTACATAAAACTCGATTCAAGAGCCACAACCCGGCTCTTCTTCACCTTAGAGGCCCCATATGTGTGTCATCCACCGGAATATGCCTCGTACTTGAAATATTTCCCGTATAGGGTGAGCCAACGCCTAGTAGAATACTTCATACAATGGCTACTCTCCACCTAAGTGTATATGCAATGTTCATGCACCACATTTGCAACCATTGAATCATTCCAATCAATAACATATATGGTTCAAGTTGGAATCTACCATGCCATGCCATAAATGAAATGAAATTCACTCACGCACCTCAACCCGAGCCTTCACCGGCTCTCACCACACTATGTAATGCAAGTGTAAAACATTTATCTTTGATGAAATACATCCAAAGATCATTTTAAAAATAAACTCATATGTTCCTAAAAACCAATTCATTTCTGGATGTTTCCGATCAAATGAATCCTTTATTTAATCAAACTATGTGTCTTTATTTGGGTAATGGACTTTTGGTGTTGCACCGCCGGCCCCACACACCGATACACTTTTTTTGGACTTACAGCGTTGGAAGTGTATAAACCAATAGCTGGGTCTTGCACCCAAGGAGGGATCTATCCCTTTTTGGTATACTTGACACAAGTTTTTCCATATATGCAATCGTGCGACTCAATAGGATATTCAACCACATTTTTCTGAGCCCACCCATCAAAACACCAAATGTGGTGATTGATCTAACCATGCACTCACACACCCATACTCATGGTCATGGATGCATTCTCCTGTGCAAATGAAATGTGATGCACCATTGCAATACCAATGTCATGCTCCAATGTAATGTATGCCAAATGAGTTATTTAACCACACATTTCAACATGTGTCAAGGCAATTTACATCATATGTATAAATTCACCAATCCCATTTTCATGTCAATGCATTAACAAGCATATATTAACATCTATATCCAACAATCCTTCACAAGCATATTATACACAACTCATGTCATAATACACTTCATTTACAAGCACTATAAAACACATAGCATGCTCAAGAAGTGTAGAATCAAAAGAGGAAGGTAGAATTTCTATTTTTCGACTGACGAAACTTCTTGGATCGAAGGAGGAAGGTAGAATTTCTATTTTTCTCTCTTCTCTCTCTCTTCTCTTCCAACGTGTGGTGTGCTGAACAAGTAGGGAGAATATCTGATTTTTCAGATATTTTAGCCCTATTTATACTTTTAATTATGCGATTCACATTGTCCCGCTCGTTTATCACTTTCGGGTCCGTTTTTATCCCAAAATGACTTAATTAAATTTTATTTTTAGTTTACATTAATTTTATTTGAACTTTTATTCAATTATAAGAAAATTTTATAATTTCTATTTTTGGGGACGTTTAAAGTTCATTCGTCACCCAATTGTCTCGAAAAATGTGCAAAATACGACTATCTCAAAACTCGACGAAATTTGACGTGGTAACTCAATTTTGCGATACGAATCTAACGATGAAGTCTGTTGCTTCATTCGAGCTCTATAAAAATATGAATTTTAATCCCGCATAATAGTGGCAAATTACTATTTTGTCCTTTTGTCAAAAAAAGTTCAAATTTTTCCGGGTTTCACATGTTCTGAATATAGTTTGTCAAACTGGGATGGTCATTTTGTATTTTTGGTGATGTTGTCGAGATTGACAAATGCGATAGTTGTTTTTATGAATTGATTAAATCAGTTATTTTAACTTTATGTAGATTCATTTGTTATTGTATTCATTGATATTACACTTGTGTATTCTCATAGTAAGAAAGAGTTTAAACATCATTTATAGATTGTGCAACAAATTCTATGAGAAAAAGAAATTTACCTGCTAATGTGAGTAGATGTGAATTTTTGCTAGATCGAGTTATATTGTCGGGACATATAGTTTTTGGTAAAGATATTTTGTTAATCACAAGAAAGTTGAGACAATTGTAAAGTGGAAAAGATTAAGTACAGTGATAGAGATTTATAATTTATAGGGTTTAATTGGCTACTATCGTAAGTTTGTACAAGAATTTTCAGTATTAACAGTACCTTTGACATAGGAAGAATTCAAAGTTTGAAAGGGATGGTTCTTGTGAAAATGGTTTTCAAATGTTAAAGAAGGAATTAATTTTTAGTCCTAGAGTTGACTATACACTCGAGCAGTGGTGGATTCATGATATACAATAATGCTTCACATCAGATGTTGGACTGAAATTTGATATTGTTATCCAAAGTATATAATTATAATTACTATAGCAAATTCTAAATCTACTAAGTATACAAATTGTAAATCGACTAGGTATACTATTATATGAAAACTATTTAATAAGAACATAATGCTAAAACATAAACAACAACGCACTTACAGTGACACAAAACATCAATAAATAAGATAATAAGAAATCCAGAGATCCAAAAAAATAATTCGAGCCATGTATAATCACAGTTTCCTTAAGATAGATTTACTCCCTCTTGATGCTTAATGTTAATAAACAATTGTCTCTCAAGATAGAATGGATTTCCATTTCTGAAGAAGCAGCACTTCAGTCT
Source organism: Ilex paraguariensis (assembly GCA_963454935.2). Taxonomy (NCBI): domain Eukaryota; kingdom Viridiplantae; phylum Streptophyta; class Magnoliopsida; order Aquifoliales; family Aquifoliaceae; genus Ilex; species Ilex paraguariensis. The sequence goes on from CAUOFW020001781.1 coordinate 772,000, forward strand.
TCAGAACTCCAACAGACACAACTCTATGTTTATACTTGAACCGAACAAGAAATGATAATGCATCAATATGCATATATATATATATATATATATATATATATATAGAGAGAGAGAGAGAGAGAGAGAGGGGGGGAGAGAAAGAGAAAGGGGGGAAGAAACACTGAATATAGATTTCAGAATTGGGATGGATTAAAATTGGCAATGAGGCAGACTATTTATATACCCTTGATGCATGTTCAGATCACCTAAAGAGCTATGATGATAAGAGCATAATATTGCATATTATGGACCTCGTATCATTGATTAACCCTAATTAATGCATAATTTAATTAAGTTAATAGGTCAATTGTATTAGTTAAACAAAGTTAAACTACTCAAAATAAATCAAATTAGGGTTAGTGTGTGAATTAGGGATAATGCATTGATTGTTGTTCTTTTCAGGATTTTGTGCATCAAAGCTACCAACTACTAGGGAGCCAATTGCGTCAAAGTTACAAACTACTGGGGAGCCAATTATCAAAGCTACAAATTATAGGATGCCAATTATTAAATCTACAAACTATAGGGTGCCAATTATCAAAAGCTCAAAACAAAGGGGGGTCAAAGTTTAATTCAAGCCCTCCCTTTTTGCCTATAAATACCATCCCTTGGGTCTTGTAAAGATCATCTTTTTTCTTGTATCATCTTTCTTGTAAAGAACATCTTTTGGTAGTGGAAACTCTCCAAAAGTCATTGTTGTTTTCTTGTATCATCTCTCTTGTAAAGAACATCTTTTGGTAGTGAAAAATCCTCCAAAAGTTATTATTGCTTTCTTGTATCATTGCTTTCTTGAAAAGAGCATATTTTGGTAGTGAAAAACCCTCCAAAAGTCATTATTGGTTTCTTGTATCATTACTTTCTTGAAAAGAGCACTTTTTGGTAGTGAAAAACCCTCCAAAAGTCATCATTACTTTCTTATTATTGCTTTCTTTTCTTGTATTATTGCTTTCTTTTAATACATTGCTTCTTTTATTGTATTATTGCTTTCTTTTATTTCCATTGTTTTGAGCTTCCTTCTTCCCTTAGAGGAGTGAAACTCTTCCATTTTTCTAGAGCTTTACCAAAGCCATGAAGGGTGGAACGTGATTCACTCATTCTTTGTCGAAGATTGGCTCTGTGTGTAATATGTTTTACCTTGCAACTCCTCTACTTGGAGGGATGAGCATCACTCACTTTTCTAGCTTTACCAAAGCCATGAATAGTGAGTAGTTTCTCATCCAATCTTTAGTAAGAGGTGATGGACATGTATAATTATCCAGGAGTTATATTTATGCATTTCGTTTATGCTTAACTCCAATCTTCATTTCTTCATAATGTCTTTTCATTACATTATTGTCTTTATCTTAAGAATGAGTAGCTAAGTTTTTAAGTTGGCTAATCCAAGGGAGACCTCCTCTTAGATATGCCATTTCAACTCATCTTTTTTTCTCCCTTCAGTGTACAATGGTTCGGTTTGACTAGATTGAGTGAGGACATGGTGTGAGTCTTTGATATCCCATAGACTTGTCACGGGTTATGCTTGGATCCTCACTTCCATCTCGTCCCTTGCTTCCCAAAAATCAATCGTTCATCTATACATTATTGGAGAAAGGTTTCAAGTTAACTTGACATTCCCATTGGAGTGAACCCTTTGGATTAGCCAACACTTGTTTCCCATTTCAATTTCATCACAACACAAATCACAAACCAACTTCAAACAACAGAAGATTTTACACTTTTCTTTCACCAAAAGTACCTTCTACATGATTCACCTTTTTCCTTGAGGGGACAACCATGGAATACGATTCCAAGTAAAACACGATACACAAAAATCTTCTTGCGCTTGGGAAGCATTTTTGTTCACACATACACACACACATTTCATTCCACCATTCTGTTGCCTTTTCTTTTGACATCATTCCAAGGGAGAGCGACACTTCCCTCCACATAGAGACTATATGCATTGAAGGATGATGTTTAGAGGTTAGGATATACTACAATGGAAATGGGCAAGCGATCATCCATCATAGTTATGTTAGTTACTTAATTCTTTTGTTTTTGTTTAGTTTTGTATTTTATGGAGGAAATTGGTGTTTGCAAGTGAATACATGTAAAAACAAGTTTTTGAACACTATTTTATTACATGGAGGACTTTGAAGTTAAGCAAGGAGGTCCAGGAGTCAAGCTAAGGCCACAACAAGCATAATTGAATAAAATGCCTTTTCTACTGGTTCAACTAAAGGCAAAAATTGGTTCAATAGAGAGTTGTTCTACTGATAGGTGACTACTGTTCTACCGATAGGTTAAAAACAAAAAAGTGTTCTATCAGTAGAAGAGAAGGCTAACCAGTTCGTGCAAAATAGTGAACAGGTCTACGAATAGGTCATTTTTTGCTTCCAACTAGTAGGTTACTATATTTCGTTAGTGAAAACTCCTAAGAAAAGTGAATTGGTTGAATTATTTAAAGGCTCTGATTGGTGGATGGAAAAAATATGTTCAGCAAAAAATCCTCTATAAATACCAAAGCCTAGCTGATTGAGGGGCGGGATCTTCATTTCATCGTTCAATTCCCCATTCTCTTTACCAAGCACTCTTTCTCTATTTCCTAGTGTTTGTACTCAGTCTTCTTATTCTTTAATGCTTTCTTCATTTTTTTACATTTGAATCTTTGTTTAATTTCAAGCATTCCATTCCTGCAACACATTTTCTTTTGATTCCTCTTGTGAACGATTACATTAGAGCAATTTAATTCAAGTTATTTACTTTTAATCGAAATTTCAATTCTTGCAATTTTCAATTCAAGTTTCTTTTGCTGTCAATTATGATGTCCTCTTTAATTGCTTTCATTTTCAATTCCGTAATGAGTGAGTAGTTGTACTCCGGTTTGATTGGATGAGGGAGTGTCATTTGTGAATTGGGGATTTTTCCTCAAACTAGAGTTTTTCAATGATTGAGTTATTTAGGTTAATTGATTGATATGTATCTTCTTGCTTACTTGACACGGGTAATTTTTGGAATCACTGCAATCAAACTGGGTTTAATTCTTTCAAAATCAAATCAATGTATTTGAATACACGTTTATTATTTACAATTGGGTGTTTAATGAATATCTACTATTTGAGTGCGATTGAGTATAATCTTTAAATGAGTTATAGAATTTGAGTCAAAATACTTGTTCACGGTGAGATGAACTCTACTGATTAATTAGCTCTTTTTCTTTAATTGTTAATTTGTCATTGATACTTTCTCCAAACTAACTATCAAAATTCAAGGATTTATTTTTCTTTTCTCTTTACCCTTTTGAGCCTTTGTTTTTCTTGAGGATACGACATCGGTAATCAACTAAATTACAAACATGATACTTTTCCTACGCTTGAGAATTCCTTTTTAATTTAATACCCCTCTAAGGAGCATGCAAATGGGATGCCACTATTTGGATTGAAGAGACAAAATCTTTTAATCTGAATAGTAACAAAGGAAAAGGCACCTCTGGAATAAATAGACACTCTTCTAATTTGGCGCCAAATTCAAATTTAACGGAAAAAAAAATTAAAAAAAGTGGTTGGACATTTTAAAATTCAGTTGAAAGGTTAATTATGATCCGCATTTGGATCAGTTTGGTTAGACCCACAACCTGCACTGCACTATATAAATTTTGTCCAAAAAGATAGGATTTTATTGATCCAAGGCCCAAGCCCGTCATGATTGTGGCGAGGCAGGCAAGCGGCTTGCGTGTGTTGTTGTAACCAAGGTTGTAAAGATATTCGCTCCGCTCATAAAATTGTGGTACCCTTTGGGGCCTAAACCCTTGAAGCCAACTAGGAATATGTTAACTCATCAAATTTTTAGTCTTTTTCAATGTGGGACAAGTCTTATAAACTACACTTCATTAAACTTAGTTCCTTCCATCCATTCAAAGAGGTCACTTTGAGACATAATTTCTCATTTAATACTTAATAGTTTTGAACAAATCATATACCACGTTAATCTTCTCGCGCAGGAGAACACGAAAAAACTTGATACCACCAAATTCAAGGTGTGAGTCCTATTTTTATTAAGCCTAAAATTGCTCAAAATTCAATTATATAGTATAGCATAGTAAGGTAATTGTTTATGCCTTCAGACTGTTGAAAAGCATTAAAATGAATTACACTACTCATGATTTGGAGTTCGTTGTTATTGTGGTTGTTTTAAAGTAATGAAGACATTATTCATTTATATGACTTACAGATCATCGAGTTAGGAATATTTTTTTAACTCAAAATGAGCTGAATTTGTGGCAAATGAGATGGATGAAAATGATAAGGATTTTGATTATTCTAGACATTATCATGTAGGAAAAACTAATGTTATTGCTTATGTATTGATCAGAAAATCATCAGGAAGATTGTATTATATTTACTTGAGTGAATAATTTTGTGGACTTGAGATTGATGGGTATACATATTGATATTGACTAGAATAGATGTATTATTAACTCAATTGCAAGTTAGACCCTTATTGATAGATCAAATCACGGAGTTCCAATAAAAAGACTCACATCTACCAAGGATCATGAAAAAGGTACAACATGGTTGCATGATAGATTTTGTAACATGGGTTGATGTAATGTTATATTTTGGCACTTAGTTATGTATCAAGGGAATACATTGAAGAGAGACATTATAGATGCAACCTATAATTTTATGTATATTGTGCATCCGGGGAGTACAAAATTATATAGAGATTTGAGAAACTATTATTGGTAGACTGGAATGAAAAGAAAGATTGATGAATTTGTAGTCAATATGTAGTGTGCTGATAGGTAAAAACTGAATATTAGTATCCTACATTTATTACAACTTCTTTTGATTTTTGAATGAGAATGGGAGTATATCACTATGAATTTTCTATAAGGACTTGCTGGATACTGATTGGGTATGAATCTATTTCGATTATTGTGGATTGACTAACAAAGTTTGCTTACTTTTGGTAATTAAACCTACATATTTGTTTGAAGTTATGCTCAAAATTATTTGTTGAGAGTGTTTGATTGCGTGAAATACATTTTTACATATTGCGGGAGATAGAGATCTAAGATTTACATTCAGATGTGGCCTAGTTTACAACATGCCTTTGGTAACTCTTTGAAGTTCATAGAATTTATCGTTCTAATTTTACGAGAAGTTTGAGCATGTTATTCATACTTTAACGCTATGTTTTGCGCGGTGTGCTAAAAATTCAAAGGTAGACAGAATACCAATTTCTCTTCAATAGAGTTTGCTTCTAATCAAAATTGTCGTAGTAGTGTTGGTATGACACCATATAATGTACTTTATGGAAGGAAATGTAGGACTCCAATTTGTTGGGGGTGATGTGGGGGAAAGACAAATATTAGATCCTGAGCTAGTGCAAGTAATTGCAAATAAAGTCAAGATAATTCAAGATCGATTGAAAGTTTCTCAAAGCAAATAGAAAATTTAGGCTGATAAACGTAGAAAATATTTGAGTTTACAATGGGTGATCGAGTATTATGAGGGTATTACCTTGGAAAAGTGTATTGAAATTTGGAAAGAAGGGAAAGCTTAGTTCGAGATATATTGGGCCCCATGAGATTCTAGAAAGGGTTGGGGCTATGAATTATCGGTTAGATTTATTAGAGTTATTTTGTTTGCATAATGTATTTCATATTTCTATGCTCCATAAGTATATACCTGACCCATCTCATGTATTAGTTGTACAACCTAGAGAATTGAAGGAAGATTTGACTTACATTGAGGAACAAGTGCAGATTTTGTCTTGTGAAGATAAGGTATTACATAATAATACCATTTCATTAGTAAATGCCTTGCGGAGGAGTCACTTAGTTGAGGAGGCTACCTCAAAAATTGACGAGAATATGAAAGTGCAATATCCTCATTTGTTTTCATCAGATAAGTAAATTTTGAGGCTGGACTTTTATTTACAAGGGGAGAGTTGTGAGATTCTATCATGCATTGCATTGCATTTTAAATAATATTGGGGGTCAAAATATAGTTCAGAAAATATTAGAAGTATGTTAAGTGGTGACTCATAAGTATTAAAATTTGGGAGATAAAAAATAATTTTATTGATCAATTGGTTCGTATTTCATTTGCTTTCACTGTTGCTAGAGTTATATGTTGGAATCCAAAGTGACGAAAAAAGTACACACTTAGGAAATCATCGTTAGCCGTCACTTATTTGAGATATTTTTAATATTTATCATGATACATATAATAGGTGATGAGTGAGAAGTAAATATAATTAGTGGGAGTGCCATGTGAGAGGGGGTGGTTTTGTGGCTATGTATGTGCATGTGTACGTAGTAGAAGGAAATAAAGAAACAAAAAAGGGACAAGTCTATCAAGTGAGTGCATGTGCTGGAGGAGAAACAAAGTGGAAGACTTTGTATTCCACTCATTTCCTTATTTAAGTCTTTGGCAGAGAGAGAAGAAGTCATTTCTCTTCACCTTCTTCTTCTTTTTCCTTTGATCTATGAAGTTACAACTATCAAATCATCAAACACCAAGAACAAAACACGCTCCACTCGATGAGGACTATGCGTCTATCTCAACTATGACTCGTTTCCCCAAATTTTCAAAAAAGAGGAGTTTGGATTTAGGCTTGGGAGAGCTTCTTTTAGGCGTTCTAAGTAGCTTTCCTACACTGTTTACACTACAAGAGATAGGTGTCCCTCCTATCTAGGTTTACTTTCAACCTAGGATTGCTATATGAAATGGGTAGTGCTATAGAGATTTAATCTGACATGTTAGCTCACACCTAGTGTATTTAGGGTGTTGATAATGAATATATGTGTATGTTAAAACCTAGTCCTAGCTTGAATTGGATTTGGTTCTGAAAATGCAAACCTACCGGTAAGAGGCACGACCTACTGATAGTGAGATGTTTGGTTTGATGAAATGACTTATTTGGGTATGTTTGGTAAATGCAAGTATGTTATTTGGACAATGATCATATATAGCATGTTTAGTGATGTTTATGAAATGTTATTGCATGCTTTCAACATATAATTAACATTATGCTGAAATGAAATTGCAATTTGTATATTACATTTGCATATGTACGGGTAGCACTACCTTCATGGGCATTGACTTGAATGTGAGTGTATGTGCATGGGCTTGGATCAATCACCACCTAGGTGAGTTAATGGGTGGGCTTGGGAAGGTTGGATTGAGGTCTGGCTAAGTCGTAACGAAATTGCATAAATAAATGTGTCGAGATGTAGAAAGAAGGGCTAGATTCTTCCTCGAGTGCAAGACCCAACAATGTCGATTCCATACTTTCCTTTAGTGGAATGAGCCCATGAAAGCGTGATGGCAAAAACAAAGCCGCAAGTGGAATATCTTGAAGATCTATTGACGGTGTGGTGTCCTGTTTGTGAAAGACCATAAATTGCCGCCCCAAAAAGACAAGAAATTAATTAAATAGTCATCGAATGTTCAACATCAATAGAAGGGGCTCAGAATACCCGGATTCATACGTATGACATTGCATGTGTTATGGGAGTCTAAGATGGGGATCAGTGTTGGCATTGCATGCATGAGTTTACACTTCATGTCATGGCATGGATTAGTAGTATTGTTAATGTTTATATATGTGAATTGAAGGTTTCGAAAGATTTAAGATGAATGTATGTTGTATGATGATGGTAATTAGTGGATATTTAAGGTATACAATGCTTGGATATTGATGTTGGACCTTGGTAAGGTCATAGTAGTATTATATGCATATGTTATGTGTTGGGTAGAGCTCCCCATACAAATGAGACTCTGCCTAGATTTCATTGAGAAAGGACTCCTCGATTTAGATGTGTCACAGCGTGGTATCCGAGCATAGCAACAGTATCAAGGGTAATCCACAGTTTAAATTAGTGATTAAGTGGCACCCAGGAATGGGGTGTCACAATTTTGAAGTGTGTAACTAATGGAATTTCAACATATTCATCTTAAGATTACAAACTTAGATTAAATTGTAGGGAAGAAGTTTGATGGTGTTGGATGGGTTAAAAATTGATTTGGAAAAGTTCATAAGATAATAGAAAGTCGGTGGGTAATCCCAGTTTTGACAGACAACTTATAGATTTTTCTAACCATATATGGTATAAAACCTAATTTTATTTGTGTTAAAATTGGCATCTGTTTAAAGTTCAATGAAAATCTACGAGTGATGGAAAACAATCATCTTGGTACCTTTTTAAACAAGTGAGCATAATTCTTTATGTGAAACTCCGATTTTAGCTCAAGAACTATGGTTGGAATGCTTTGGAAGTCTACTTTATGATTATTTTGGGTTCTTTATTTTAGCAAAAATACAAGTTTTTTTTAATTAAACTCATGTGATGGGTTCTCATGTTATTTCAAAGTATGCAAAGTGTTCAAGGAAATGTTTGAGTGAAGCGAATGAGCTAAAATGGGGCTAAATTGACATGAACTTATTTGAGTAGAATGGTATGAAATAAATTGGATTGGTTTGGACCAAAAAAACAAGATATTGAAAAACATCGGATGTGAGACTCATCGAGTATGTGGACCGCATTAGTGAAGTATTAGTGAGACTCATGTATTGAAATTTCATGTGTGAAAATAGTAGGGGGTTGAATTCGAAATTACTTAAGAACTTTGGGGGAGGCAAGCATAATTACTCAATTAGGATGAGTCATCCTTACATGTGTTACATTATGAAGTGGGTGAGTCATGTTTTAAGCGAAGTGGTTGTGTGTGTGTATTCCGTGTGTGTGTAATTTAAAATGTAGAAGTGTGTGTTTGTTTAAAACATGAACCAGTGTGTGTGTGTTCTATTTTTGTTGAAACCATGAGTGATGGAGAGTAAAAGAGAGAAAAAAAAATATGTGTCTGTCTGTTTGATGCCATGAGCAAGGAGGGAGAGAGGGAAAGAGAAAACCCAAGTTTGGTGGGTGTTTCTAGCTCAAAATGAGAGGGATAAGAAGGGGAAGAAAAGGAAGGAACTTGGGGGAACTCCATGCTAGACTGAGAGTGAGAGAAGGCAAGAAAAAGGTGGGGAAAGAAGAAGAAGAAGAAAGCAAGAGAAGGTAAGGGTGTGTGTGTTTAATTTAAAGCATGTGTGTGTGGGCTGTTTTATTTTAATTTCAAAACAGATTTTTTGGAAGTCTATTTAAGTGTATTAAGAGTAAGTAAAGGGCTGTTAAGAAAGGATTTCAAGGGGGTGTTCAACCAGGTGCGAGAAAAGTGTGAAAAATGAACATTTGAGATGTTTAGGATGCTTTTAGTGGGCTAGATTAAAACTGGAATTTATGGGAAATGGATGGTTTAAGGGTTCAATTAAGGGACTGTTTTGCATGATTAAATGTGTGTGTGAGTTTAAGTGTGGCTGTTTTAAAAGAAAAGTGCGATAGAGGTTAAAAATAGGTGCCGGTAATGTTGAAACCCTGATTTATAAATATTATTATGAGATGTGTGAATTTTAATCCAATTGACCCAAAATTTGTCATGCTGCATTTTTAATTGATGCTTGATGTGATATGTAAATTTCGAATGCAAATAAATATAATATCCAGTGCGAAATGTATGAAATGTCGGAAGTGCGGTTTTTAGGATTCGGGGTCGAAATGTGTGAAAATGGGCCCCTGGCTAATGTGTTTGACCTACTTAATCCTAATTGTGATTAATGTGAGTGATTTTAGAGATTTGGGGAGAAATTTGATCCCTAAATCTAATGTGCTAGTGTGTGAGTGGACAGTGCAGTGACCGGGGTTATCGGGGCACTTTGGATTGAATTATCTTGCATGCATTAAAGTATGATTAACTATTAAATGTGATAAATATATTGATATTGTAATTACAAATGTGTTAGGTGGAACAGGTAGGATAGTCGGTGTTGAGACAGATATGGTAACACTGAAGGGATCCATAGGTGAGTTCGAAAGGCCGTAAATCTGTACACTTGATGTGGGTATACATCTTTATAGGTTTTGAAAATTCTATTATAAGATGATAGTAAATGATAGAATTTAATAGCAACTGATTAACCCTAATTAGTGTATAAATTAGAATAATTAAATAAGTTGAATTGGTAAGATAAAATACCTAAAAACTATCAATTATGGTCAATTAGGGTTTTGTGTGTAAATTAGGGTTTTATGTATATTATGTTTGAAATTTCAGGGTTTGATGCGGAATTACTACAAAATACAAGGAACAATGCGTCAAAGCTTGAAACAACAAAAGGCTAAAGTGTAATTTACCCAACGCAAGAGAGTCGGTACTCAAAGAAGATCATGATCCAGCAAGGCTCCACCGTCCGGACGGTGGCTTTTTGCGGCTCATCATCATCTCTCCACTTCCTGCTTCCTTTACCTATAAATACTACATGTCTCCTTTATTCTTCAGAGGCCGAACATCCAAGAGCTCCAAGAGAATTCCAAAGAGAGAAAATAGAAAAAGAAAGAGAGAAAAGAGAAAAAGAGAAAGAGAACTTGCCACTCGATCCGGTCTGTCATACACTTCAGTCCAAATCCTGTATTTCTACATTTCTGTTGTATCTTTCTATTCGGGTAGTTGAACTACTGCCACTTTTTTGTCTTGATTGATAATAAATTTGGTTGTGTTTTAGTTGTTCTATGTGAAAGACCTTTTAGGGTCTGTATTTTAATTTCAGTTGTAATGAAAACTGAATGCACTCCTTGCTTGCCTGTAGCAATGGGGGATGAGGAGTTACTTATATCCTCCAGTGAGAGGTAAACATAAGTATAATAATGGTTAACTTTTGGAAATGTTGATGTTTTATATATATATATATATATATATATATATATATATATGCTTCATGCATGATACAGTGATGTACGCAATTTCGGTGTTGTGCCAGAAATTATGTTATCAGTGCATCATGAACCTGCCGGTTAAATATCTATAGTGTTCCTATCGGTATGACTAGTCCTCCACCTGAACCGGTTAAATGATCATCATGAATGGCATGTCCTTCTAGATTATCAGGGTTGTTTAACTACTATATGTAACTATCAAATTAATGACCTAAGTGATCCTCATGAATAACTTGTCCTTCTGGATTACTATGATCATTTAATTGGTATAAATGATAATATTCCCAGTCATAGATCTACGGCATTCTTATCTGTATGGTTTATCCTTCACCGGAACGCTGAGGATGTTTAACTTGTATATATATATATATCACAAATGGAGTCAAGTGAATAATTCAAGTCTTTCTCATAAATGACTTGTCCTTCTGGTTCACTCGAATTAGTCAAATGACACATCTATAACTAACTAACCTAAGAAGTTGATGTGTTATGACTTAATACGACCAGCTAACCTAAGAAGTGGTTGTGTTATGGTTTATTATGTATGCACCTACTATTATGGAGTCAATTGAATAATTCAAGTATTCCTCATGAATGGTTTGTCCTCTGGTTTGCTTGGATTAATCAATTGTCATGGATACCACCAGCTAACCTAAAAAGTGGTTGTGTGATGGTTAATATACATCAGACCTACCGGTTGACTTCCCAGTAACATTGAAGTTAATTGATGTAAGGTAGCATTTTCAGTACTTGACCAATATAACGCATATGAGTTCCTTGAACTGAAAAATACTTTTAATATTATTGTCTCAATTTATCTGCAACATAAATTTTTAATTAAACTAGTTATCAATTTAAGCTCACATCACAAGCTATCACATGTTGTCCTATCTAAAATAACAACTTTACTATTTTTATTTTATTTCCTAATTACACACACTTTTCGTGGGATCAATACTTGGACTTAAAACCGAGAAAACTACAATTCGACCACTTATACTTGGGTGTATAATATTAATCTAATCACGAAATAGTGCGAATCAAGTTTTTGGCGCCATTGTCGGGGAGTTACGGTAATTTGAAATTAAATGAAATAGAAAAGTTATATATTTGTATTATATGTATAAAAAGTGTGTTTTTTTTAAATAGTTTATATCTATACATTCATCTCTAGGGTCTATAAATCAGTCATCTCCTTCATCATCTTCATCTACACAAGAATCATTTGAATTCAGTATGGCTAGAAATGTACCTAGGGAAGAACAACCTAGAGAACAAGAAGTGGTTCAAAATATTCGACCGTTAAGAGAATATTTACATCCTACACGAAATAATATCCTGTCATGTTTTACTTTTCTAATAGAAACTCCAAATCTTAATATTAAGCCAAGAACAATACAGTTATTACCACAATTTCATGGTTTAGAAAATGAAAATATTTATGTTCATATGAAAGAATTTGAATAAGTCTGTGGAACGTTGCAAGATAATTCTGAAATAGTTAGATTAAAACTTTTTCCTTTCTCTTTAAAAGATAAAGCAAAATAGTGGCTTAACTATTTAAGAGCTAATTCAATCACAAACTGACAAGCTTTACAAGCTGAGTTCTTTAAAAAGTTTTTTCCTGTACATCGTACAAAAACATTAAGACGTCAAATAATGAATTTTTCTGTAAAAGAAGGTGAAACTTTTTATCAATGTTGGGAAAGATTTAAAGATCTTCTCCAAGCTTGTTCATATCATGCATTCGAAAACTGGACGTTAGTTGGTTTTTTTTATGATGCTCTTCCTTATGCAATGCGTCAATTTGTTGAAATGATGGCACAAGGGAAATTCATGAGTAAAAATCCTGAAGAAGCATTCCAATTTTTTGACACTATTTCTGAAAGTTCCCAAATGTGGGACTCCACTTCTTAAAATATAGTAGAAACTAAGTCATCTACATCCAAAAGAGGAAAATATGTGTTAAAAGAAAATGATGATTTAAGAGCTAAAATGACTAATTTATCTCGAAAACTAGAAGCCTTAGAGATGAAAACAAATAAAACAAGTGCCTGTTGTGTCAACTACTGATCAAATATGTGAAATTTGTGCATTGTTAGGACATCCTACAGCAGAATGTCCAACTATACCTGCATTCAAAGAGGTGTTAATTGAACAATCTAATGTTGTTCCAACCTATAATAAGCCTTATTTGAATCCATATTCTGAAACTTACAATCTAGGATGAAGAAATCACCCAAATTTTAGTTTGAAAAATACACAATCTATAAATCAAACACAAGGTCCACAACAGTCACAAAATCAACAACACTATCCACCATATCAACCCCCAAAAAGAAGAACTCTGGAAGATACTATGAATCAATTCATTCAAAGTCAATTGAGTTTTAACACTCAAAAACTCCAGCTTTTAATGATTTTAAAGCCCAAACTTCTCAGAGTATTGAAGATATCAAGAGTCATCTAACTAAGTTGACTAAATCCCTTAGTATGTCAGAAAAAGAAAAATTTTCATCTCAGCCTAAACCCCCCACAAAATCAAAGTCAAGCTAATTTTGTGTCATATGAACCTTCCCCAAGTCAAGTACAAGCAATCACAATGTTAAGGAGTGGAAAAGTCATTAACAAAACTATTAAACCTAAAATCTCTAAGAAAATACGTAAGTCAATTCATTTTAATGAACCACTTGAACCTGAACCTTCAATTGAAAAGCTACCAGACGTACAAAATAAAAAGGATCAACCATGTCCTATTCTGTTACCTTTTCCTCAAAGGGTTAAGAAACCTACATCTGAAAAAGATCAATCTGAGGTCTTGGAGCTGTTTAAATAAATCAAGATTAACATTCCTTTATTAGATGCCATTAAACGAGTTCCAGCTTATGCTAAGTTTTTAAAAGATCTTTGCACAATAAGAAAAAATAAATGTACCAAAGAAAGCATTTCTCACTGAACAAGTCAGTACTATAATACAACATAATACTCTTCTTAAGTAAAAAAATTCAGGTAGTCCAACAGTCTCATGCGTCATTGAAAAATTTTAAATTGAACAAGCTTTAGTAGACCTTGGAGCCAGTTGTAATTTAATTCCGTATTCGGTGTATACACAATTAGGATTAAGTGAACTGAAACCTACCAGTGTTATACTACAATTAGCTGACCGATCAATAAAAACTCCACGAGGGATTGTGGAAGATGTTATCATACAAGTTAATCAATTCTATTTTTCAGTAGATTTTATCGTTATAGATACCCAACCAATTTTTCATAAATCTGCATTTATACCTATTATTCTAGGTCGACCATTCCTAGCTACATCAAATGCTTTGATTAATTATAAAAATGGAATCATGAAACTTTCATTTGGGAACATGACCTTGGAATTAAATATTTTTAACAGTGCAAAACAACCTAGAGAGGAAAAAGAAATTTGTGAGGTAGATGAAATTGATGAGATTGTAGAGGAGAAAGTTAACACCTCTTTTTATTCTGACCCTCTCCAAGTTTGTTTGATTAATTTTGTTGTTGATAGTCAAGATCCTGATGTGCAATTTTATGTTGATTTGTTAAACCTTTCGCAGGAAGTATCAAGGAATGTAAGAAACTCTCATTGGGAACATAAGCCTAATTGATCTATCCCCTATGCACTTCTTGTATATAGTAGTTATAATTTCTCTTTAGTGTGTTCATTTCTTTTGTATAGGTTCTTTGTTTGTTTTACAAATTAGGTTTTGTACTATGGATATATCTTACTTCCACACCTGATTAGCATGTCTTTATTTTCAATATTTTATATATTCAAAACAATGTTTAATTTAAGTTGAGGAGGTATGGGTGTAAATTTACATATGTGTAAATTTACTTAGGTGTGAATTTACTTATATTTGTGTTTAGTGTTTTAAGTTTTTTTATAAATTTGTTTGTCTTTGTAACTGGCAAACGTTAAATAACAAGATAGTGAGTCAATTATTATTAAAATAAAAATTATTATAAAAAATGGACGAGAAACTATTCTAGTTAAGTTTAATTCTACTACGTCATCTTCCAAAAGATATACGTGCATTGATCATGCAAAAAGCTAGAAGAGTTAGAAATTTAAAAAATTTTGAAAGTCAACCAAGACCCTTATGTGGAAAAAGTACATTTGTTAAACGACGAAGGTCAAAGCGTCTTAGTGGTTGTGTAAGATGTGGTCATTTAAAATATTTAAGACAATATAATCAGTGTGCGGAACCAATTTTAGGACGAGCATTAGATTGTCTCCAGTGAATTAGGTATGGGCAGAGTAAGGATTATCATGAGACGCCATCTTATTTTTCCCCAATGTTAACAAGATATGTAATAAATGAAGTTGACTGTGTCACTGGTAATATTGATTCAGACAGTTTTGACTCTGAATCCATCTGATCAAATAATATATATTTTGGAATAATTGTACATCTTTGTAAATAATTGTACATATTTGTAAATATTTATGAATAGTTATAAATAATTGTAAATAAATGTAAATAACTATAAATTAATTAGGAAAATTGGTAAATAATAAATAAAAAATAAAAATAAAAACAATCATTTTTTGAAAAGAAAAAATTTTGCTATCTTTCACTCACCTTTTAATTATACACTTCTACTATATGCACTTGAACTTTAATTTATGTTTTTCACTTGTTTGCTTTAGACTGATTTGTCTTGAACTTATTTGTGTTTTAAACTTGTTTGTTTTGAACTAATGTTAATGTTAAGTTTGTTAACGTTAATTTTGAAACCTATACTTTTAAGTTAGGAAGACTAGTTCATATGATTCACAACTGAGTTAAATTTTTATTCTCAAGTCTTGCAAGAATAGTCTCAATCTGATCACGTAGGATTTTCATATCTTAGTTGTGCATTATCTTAATATTTTTGTTTAAACTTATTCTTAGAAGCACAAATAGATATCTTTATTATTGTAAACCTTGTGAAATTTTACACTCTTTACATATGTAGTGAAGATGTAAAACCCAGTGCAGATGTTGAACCAATCTTTCTCGAAGAGATACTCTACATCTACTCAAATACGAATCTTCGATTCAGAAGTAAACTTTCTTTGAATAATCTCATTACCTTTGTTTTGATTAACACTTATTGAATTATATTGTTAGCATTGTCCTTTAATTTTTTTACTTAGAAATTATACAAATGTATGATTTCTGGAAAATGATCTTAGGTCATTTTTGACTAATTTTGAGCCTTGACCATTTCTTTTACAAAATTAGATCCTTAGCCTGCCTTGATTGAGCCTAACAAAATACAAATTCTTTCTTTTAAACCCAAGAAACACCCAAGCCAGATAAAAATATATTAAACGTACCCTTGCTATCTAATTTTCTTGCACCCTCTTTTAAATTAGTAGGATACGAACAAGCATAAGAAGAAGAAAAGGTAGAAAAGAATAAAGAAAGGAAAAAGAGCCAAGAAAGTGAAAAGTGGGGAAAATAAAAGAATAAACGTGCAAAGTCATACGAAAAATAGAATGAGGTGTGCCACAATACTAAAAAATAACATTTGAAATCCAATGACGTTGTTTCATAAACCTTAAACCCATGACCACATTACAACCCTAATAAAGTCCTTTTTTATTTCAGAAATCATATATTTGTATTAATCCTATCATTCTAAAAAGAAAATGTTAATAATATATTTAATGTAGTGTTAATATTCTTTCATGAGATTATATCAAATTCCACCTTATTCAACTAACCGCTCTTTTGATTACTTACATGCGAGATTATTTGATATGTTAAATATATTCCACTCACATGTAATTTTTGAGAACAATTACTATAGCATGTATAGTATTTTTACTGAGTATATTCCAGGGAAGGATTGATATTAAAACTACCATGAAAGAGGGTAACATTTCTCAAGTGATTTTTGAAAATAAAGAAATCAATACACATACACAAGTTTTTATAAAAATATATAGATAATGTTACAACTAATGTATGTTACTCTTATAGTGATCAGAAAATGAAGCATTTTGGCAAAATAGAAGAATATTAATTTAATTTTACTTGTGAAAAATATGAATTATTAATTCCTAATTACTGAAGTTTGTAGGTAGCTTCATTGAAAACCTTCACGAGACAAAATTCATCCACTAGGGATTACCTAAGGGTTTAAAGGCTTGTTGCATAAGCTAAATGCAATCGTGAAAAAATCTATGAAAATGATTTTACCTATGTTTCTATTGTAATATATTTTCATAATTTACTAGGGACTAGTAAAATTTAAGTTGGGGGAGTGTGATTAACCCTAATTAGTGTATAAATTAAAATAATTAAATAAGTTGAATTGGTAAGATAAAATATCTAAAAACTATCAATTAGGGTTTTATGTATATTATGTTTGAAATTTCAGGGTTTGATGCGAAATTACTACAACATACAAGGAACAATGCGTCAAAGCTTGAAACAACGAAAGGCTAAATTGTAATTTACCCAAAGCAAGAGTCAGCACTCAAAGAAAATCATGATCCAGCAAGGCTCCACCGTCCGGACGGTGGCCTTTGGCGGCTCATCATCATCTCTCCACCTCCTGCTTCCTTTGCCTATAACTACTACATGTCTCCTTCATTCTTCAGAGGCCTGACATCCAAGAGCTCCAAGAGAATTCCAAAGAGAGAAAAGAGAAAACGAAAGAGAGAAAAGAGAAAAGGAGAAAGAGAACTTTCCACTCGATCCAGTCCATCATACACTTCAGTCCAAATCCTGTATTTCTACATTTCTATTGTATCTTTCTATTTGGATAGTTGAACTACTGCCACTTTTTTGTCTTGACTGATAATAAAGGTGGTTGTGTTTCAGTTATTCTTTGTGAAAATAGTTTTAGGGTCTGTATTTTAATTTCAGTTGTAATGAAAACTGATCACACTCCTTGCTTGTCTGTTGTAAACCCCACATGTTTATAGTAATATAATGATACAAATTGGTTGGTAATTTAAAATATGTGAGGGCATAGGAATGAACCGTATAGGTTATAACCGTAGAAAATATTAATAGTGTAGAATCGGGGTAAATATTTAGTTCAAACTTAGTTTTGATTTGTAAATATATGAAATCGTTTGCAGTAGAACTTATACCAACTATTTTTGATGTACAAATGTATGTTGTATAAGTTTGAGTTGATTTTGGAAGGGTTTGGAATGGAATAGAAATGACAAACAAAGGAAACAGGCAAAACTGAACCGATCGTACCGGTAGGCCCGGAAGTTACCGTACCGGTACACCGTACCAGTATGCTATTGTCCAGAGAGTCTACCGTACTGGTACTACATACCGGTACGCTCTGTAAGTTCCAAAAATTTTAAGTCGCGATCTGGGGTTCATTTTTTCACCCTATAAATACATAATGACACCTCCTTTAGCCCTATTTTAACCTTTTTAACCCTAGAAAACTTTAGAGAGGAAGAAAGAAGGGAAAACACAAGAGATTCAAGTGTTGATTCAAGTGGAAAAGATCAAATCTTTTACCTTTCTACCCAAACTACAAAACAAGGTAGGGGTTCCCTCCATTCTTGACCATTGAGGCTAGCTATGAAATCATCATTTCTTGTTATTTTTGCAAAGATTACCATGTTTTAATCAAAGCTAGGGTTAGACAACCATGAAAACTCTTTTCTTGTCCTAAAACCCTAGTTTCCAAGAGAACTTGATTTTTCTCTTGATTCTTCCTTTGTTCTTGATTTGGAAACCCTAATGCTTTGTGTTGGGTAATAAAATGATGTTGTGAAGATCTCTTGCTTATTTTCTTAAATTGTTCTCTTGCATTACAAATTGTGAAATTTGGGAATTTTAGATTTCCTTGTGATTTGTGAAAATGTTTGTTATTGAATCTCTTTTATGGTTGTTGTGATGGACTTAAATTGCATTCGAGCACTGCCGTAGAGTGTTAGAGGTTAGTCTATCCCAGTGAGGGTGAGATGGTTTCTTAACACTTGTAGTGGTTTGATTGTTTGTGAGAGCAACCACTATTGTTCATGTAAGTTCGAGGCTGAGGGATGGTATACCTTTCCTGGGAAGGATTCTTCAATGCCGTGAGAGATGGTATACGCCCTTCCTAAAGTGTTTGGGATTGTGTGATTGTGGTGGATGAACAAGGTAGAATCGTGATATAGATTCATGGAAAATAACCAACATACATGAGAATGTGGGATTACGTTGTGGAATGACTGTTTGATTTCTATCACTCCGACATGCTTATTCCTTTTACTTAAATTATTGCTCTTGCTTAAACTTGAGATCCATTGAAATGTCCTTAATTTATTTCAAATGTTATGTATGATATTTGTGAAATAAGACCGACTATTTTTATACATTCTCTAAACCTTGTTCAAGTTTGGAGGGATGTTGCTATAGAGCTTAGTGCTCACCTTCCTACAATATTATTCATTCTTAGATGTCAATTTTAGAGGAAGAGCTCGGAGTTGACGAGCAGGTGGCTTTGGAAGCCCAATTGGAGGAAAGCGTGGATCCCGAGGGGAACGTCTAGAGTTGATCTCTCCATGTTGTAGATTAGGGGATATATTTTGGTACATTAATAGATGTATTTTTTTTATTCTGCTGCGAGAAAATAGTTGATTCTTTTGGAATGTAATGGCCAAAGTTTGGTTTATTCTTTTAGATGTGATGGCCATGGTTAACCTATTCTTTTGGGATGATATTGTAAATGTTATATTTGATGAATGAAATGTTCTTTAATGATGGATTTATTTAGTTGCTGTCTTGATGTGAATGGTTTAGATTGTGATGTCATCCAAGGTGTCTTTGGGGGCATTACAAAGTTTAAGTTGGTATCAGAGTCGACTCTCGCCTGGATCGAGTATGGGCCTCTAACGTGCCAGCATGTAGTGGGCGGGTAGGTAGCTGGCGAGCTGCTGTATGGAGAAGTGTAGCCCTAAGGGGGGTGGATTGTGAGATCCTGGTATTCCACATCGTTTAGGGAGGGAAAAGTGACTGGGCTTATTACTAATCCCTTGCCTTACATGGTAGGAACAAAGCTATGAAGGCCAATGAGCCCAAAGCGGACAATATTATGCCATGTGGAGGGGGTGTTACATCTGTAGGAATGGGGCGTGAGTAGTTACTTATATCCTCCAGTGAAAGGTAAACAAATGTATAATACTGGTTAACTTCTAGAAATGCTGATATTTTATATATTTATATATATGTATTATATGTTTCATGCATGATACAGTGATGTATGTAATTTCGGTGTTGTACCTAGAATTATGTTATCAGTGCATTATGAACCTGTCGGTTAAATATATACGGTGTTCTTATCGGTATTACTAGTCCTCCACTGAAATGTTGAGGATGTTCTACTGATGTATGGTACAAAATCTAAATGATCCTCATGAATGACACGTCCTTCTGGATTATCAGGGTTGTTTAACTACTATATGTAACTATCAGATTAATGACCTAAGTGATCCTTATGAATGGTTTGTCCTTCTAGATTACTAAGATCGTTTAATTGGTATAAATGATAATATTCCCAATCAAAGATCTACGACATTCCTATCGGTATGATTTATCCTGCACTAGAACGCTGAGGATGTTTAACTGGTATATAGATATATAGATGGAGTCAAGTGAATAATTCAAGTCGTTCTCATGAATGACTTGTCCTTCTAGTTCACTCAAATTAGTCAAATGGCACATCTATAACCAGCTAACCTAAGAAGTTGTTGTGTTATAACCTAAGATCACCAGCTAACCTAAGAAGTGGTTGTGTTATGGTTTACTATGTACGCACCTACTATTATGGAGTCAATTGAATAATTCAAGTATTCCTCATGAATGGCTTATTATTCTAGTTTGCTTGGATTAATCAATTGTCATGGATACCACCAGCTAACCTAAGAAGTGGTTGTATGATGGTTAATATAGATCAGACCTACCGGTTGAGTTGCTAGTAACATGGAAGTTAATTGATGTAAAGTAGCATTTTCAGTACTTGACCAATATAACGCACATGGGATCCTTTAACTAAAAGATACTTTTAATATTATTGTCTCAATTTATCTGTAACATAACTTTTTAATTAAACTAGTTATCAATCTAAGCTCACATCACAAGCTATCACATGTTGTCCTATCTAAAATAAGAGCTTCACTATTTTTATTTTATTTTCTAATTACCCACACTCTTCGTGGGATTGATACTTGGACTTAAAACTGAAAAAATTATAATTCGACCACTTATACTTGGGTATATAATATTAATCCGATCACAAAATAGTGCGAATCAGTAACTCTATTGTGGAATGTGCTTATATGATTGAATGAAATTTTGTACTATGCATTGTGCATTGTGGAATGTGGTGCACTGCTTAAGATAGGAGCATCGATGCCTGATCACTGGGCGTGCAGTGGTGTGCTAGCACTATGGTGTTCCCGAGAGACCCGGATCCATGTAGGATCAAATACCCGATGAAGGGTAATATGAATGTGTTGTGGCTTATGAATTCTTTGAAATTGGATTGATGTTATTTTTTGATACGTGTATTTATATAGTATCTACCTACTTCGGTATATTATTATTATTTTTATTTCATATACAATATGTGTACTCACTGAGCGCGTGATTTAGCTCACACCCTTATAGGTTCTCCTTTTCAGGTACTATAGAGGGAATTATAGATCAGTCCACCATCTAGTCGGTTGAAATTTGTCTCGTGGAATTGAGTTCAATCCAGAGTGGTCCAATGAAGTTAGTGTGATATTACTCAAGTTGTATGTTAGTTGATTATGTATTAAGTTTTAATGAGTGAGTGATACAGATTAAGTATCTGTGTAGTTATTTTGCTTGGTTATATATTATATTGAGTGGGAGATTATTTGGCAGGTTAATAGTGTATAATTGTAAACAGACTCAACAAGCATACTTTGTGATGTATGTTATGTGGGTGTGGAATTTTGTATATGTATATGGCCTGAAAATAGAAATGGTACATGTGTTATATATGGTATAGATTATGATTTTGGTAATACCATCTCACTTAATGACTAAGGTGATGGGTGGTGTTATTGCACCTGTGGAATTATGTAAACCCACACACTTTTATTTTAATATATAGCAAGTAAATATATGAAATTATTTTTTGTAATTGAACTTGTACCAACTATGTTTGATGTCCAAATGTATGTTGTATAAGTTTGGGTTGGTTTTGGAAGGATTTGGAATAGATTAGAAATGAAAAGTATAGGAGACAGACAAAACTGAACAGACCGTACCGGTACTGCGTACCGGTATGCCTGGATGTTACCGTACCGGTACGCTACTACTGTCCAGAGAGTTTACCATACCGGTACGCTCTGTAAGTTCCAAAAATTTTAAGTCGCGATCTGGGGTCCATTTTTCACCTTATAAATACATAATGACGCCTCCATATTGAGCCCCATTTCAACACCTCAAACCCTAGAAAACCTTAGAGAGGAAGAAAGGAAGAAAAAAACACAAGATCAAAGGGGATTTGCGCCTTGGATTGAATCAAAACTCTAGATTTCTTCACGAACACCAAGGTAAGGGTTTCTCCTATTCTTTTACATTGAGGCTAGGACTTATATATATGTATTCTTTTGACTCTAAATCTTATATGTATGCTATGAAATCTTTGATTCTTGATATTCGTGCAAATATTACCATGTTTTAAACAATATTTTGGTTGAATAACCATTAAATCTATTTTCTTGCCATGAAACCCTAGTTTTCAAGATAAATGAATTTTTCTCTTGGTTTTTCCTTTGTTCTTAATTTCAAAAAAACTCTAGTGCTTTGTATTGAACAACAAATGATATTTGTGATGATCTCTTGCTTATTTTCTTAAGTTGTGATTTTGTAATCCAAATTATGGAAATTGGGGATTTTTGATTTCATTGTGATTTGAAAAAATATTTGTGATTACATCTCTTGTATTGTAAACCCCCACATGTTTATATTAATATAATGATATAATTGTTTAGTAATTCTAATACATGTAATGACGTAAGAATGAACCACATAGATTATAACAGTAGAGATAAATATTTGAGAGATAAATTGATTGTGAAGTTTAAGTTGCGAAGGTATTTAAGCTTGGAAGAGGTTGTTAGGTAAGTTCAAAACATTTTTAGGTCAAAATAAGATTTCCATTGAATCCGGAAGGTCGAGAAACCTTAGGAGAAGTAATATGGGGTGTATTAGAAGTTAAAAAGTGTTCCGGAGTTAGAAAGTGTCGAAAAAGGATCTTGGACACTACCTAGTATGTTGATCATAACTTTTTATTCTGAATTCTGTTTGATCTGAAATTTTGACAATATAATAGACTTCTAGCTCTACAAAAGTATATTTCACGAAAATTTTCCAAATCGACTTTTAAATAGGCCAAAACTGTACTAGAAGTTTCAGCAAACAAAGTGTACCGGTACTTCGAACTCCAGAAGCTAAATAGTACCGGTATGCTCTATAAAACCCAGTTCGACCCAATTTTGGGTTTTGTCTCCATTTCTCACCCTATAAATACATTTGGGCACCTTCTTTAACCCCATTTCACCACTTCCAACCCTAGGAAGCTTTAGAGAGAAAAAGAAAAAAACAAGATCAAAAGGGAAAAATCAGAGATTTAAGGGTTGATTCAAGATCAAAACCCTAGTTCTTCAAGAACACCAAGGTAAGGGTTTTCTTCCATTCTTGTCCATTGATACTAGGGCTAATATATATGTATGTTTTGAATCCTAATCTTATGTATTTGCTATGGGTTCTTTGTTTCTTGGTCTTCTTGTAATTATTATCATGTTTTAAACAAAGTTAGGGTTGAATACCCATAAAATCTCTTTTTCTTGATTTAAAACCCTAGTTTTCAAGAGTGATGAATTTTCCTTTTGATTCTTCCTTGGTTCTTGATTTCAAAACCTTAGTGCTTTGTGTTGAGTAATAAAATGATATTGATGATGATCTCTTGCATTTTCTTCAATGCTCTATTGAACTGATACATGTGAAAATTTAGGGATTGTTGAAATTACTTGTGCTCTTGGAAATACCCATGGAATTGGGGGTTTTGGAAATTGTTTGTTATTGATGGAATTGTTGGTATTGTATCTTTTGTGTGGTTGTTTGGATAAACATGGGCTACAATTGATCGGGTATCATGGAGTGGGTAGACATCTTCTTACTTCGTGCGGGTTTGAATGTTCCTACCACTCGTAGTGGGGTTGGTGCCTTGCGAGGATCAAACCACTATTAGCTCACGATTGCCGTGTCAGAGGATTAGTATACTAATGCCTTGGTTGGATTCGTCATTGCCATTGTGTTGGCACACGCCCTTCCCAAAGGTTGGATATCCTTGCGAGGATTTGTGTTTGTGGATATGTGGGGTATGATGCTTTCGATGGTGACCATGCTAGATCTTACTTCAAACTTGAGATACGAAGACAGTGGTGGGTTATTGTTCATTATACCAGAAATGGTTTCTACAAGAATCTTAAGAAGTATGGGATTCCACAAGAACTTGGGAGAAACGGTTTATGGTGAAATGGATTATTAGTCGTATATCGTAGTGGTGGGTTATTGTTCATTGTACCAGAAATGGTTTCTACAAGAATCTTGGGAAGTATGGGATTTCGCAAGAACTTGAGAGAAACAATTTATGGTGGAATGAGTTACTAGTTATATATTGGTTTCATTTATGCATTAAATTACTGTTGTTTCTTAAACTTGAGATCTGTTTAAATGTCCGTGTTTTATTTCAAAATTCATATATGTTATTTGTGAAAGGTGACCGACCATTTTTATATGCTTTTCTAAACCTTGTTCGAGTTTGGGGGGATTGTTTCTACAGAGCTTAGTGCTCACCCCCTACAAACAAACATTTCTCAGATTATATCTGAGAGGAGGATCTTGGAGGCAATGAGCAGGAACCTTAGGAGACTTCAACAGAAGGGAACATGGATTCTAAGGTGGATGCCTAGAGCGACTTTACCTTTTTGTTCTAGACTCGATAATTCATTTTGAAACATTGTGAAGTCTAGTTTTCTTTTGTTATTCAGCTGCATTATAACAGTTAAATTTTTGAGATGTAAGCGTCATAGTGTGCATATTCTTTTTGGGATAATGTTGTAAATTTTATGAATGATAAATGAAATCTTATTTATTTATGGATTATATTAGTTGCTCTCATGATCTGAATTGTTTCAAATTGTAATGCCTTCCAAGGTAGTTTTTGGGGCGTTACATGTGTGGTTGTTGTGATGGACTTGAATTGCATTCGAGCACTGTCATAGAGTGTTAGAGGTTAGTCTATCCCAGTAGAGGTGAGATGGTTTCCTAACACTTGTAGTAATTTTTTGTTTATGAGAGCAACCACTATTGTTCACATAAGTTCGAGGCTAAGGGATGATATACCTTTCCTGGGAAGGATTCGTCAATGTCATGAGAGATGGTATATGCCCTTCCTAAAATGTTTGGGGATTGTGTGATTGTGGTGGGTGAACGAGGTAGAATCAGGGTGTAGATTCATGGGAAGTAACCAACATACATGAGAATATAAGATGATGTTATTGCATGACTAAATTGATTTCTTCACTCATTTATTACTTTCATTTAACTTATTTCTATGGTGTAAACTTAAGATTGAATTGTCCCTGTTTTCCCTCAAAATCTATGTCTATGGTATTTGTAAAATGAGACCGACTGTTTTGCATGCTTTCTAAATCTTGTTTGAGTTTGGGAGAATGTTGCTACAGAGTTTAGTGCTCACCCCCTACAAACAACATATTTTTCAAATTATGTGCTAAAGGAGGAGGTAGGAACAAGGAGTAGATGAACAAGCACATTGAAAGCTCCAATAGAGGCGGAACGTGGATCCCGAGGTGAAAGTCTAGAGTTATATCCTCTCTTATTCTAGACTAGAGAATTTATTTTGAGACTATGTAAAGTCTAACCTTCTGTAATTCCGCTGCAAGTTAAATTTGATTCTTTTGGGATGTAATTGTCATAGCCTGACATATTCTTTTGGATATAATGGCCATAGATGGCCTATTCTTTTGGGATGATATTGTAAAGGTTATATTTGATGAATGAGAGGTTCTTTAATAAGGGATTTATTTAGTTGTTCTCATGTTGTGAATGGTTTAGATTGTGATGTCGTCCAAGGTGGTTTTGGGGGCGTTACAAATTTTGGTATCAGAGCATAGAAATTAGGTCTTACATGGGAGTTGTAGGTTATGAATTACCACTAGAGGGGTAGGATTAGGTTGAATAGATTGTTGATATAACTCTTACACACGTCTTCTGCTTTAGATTAAAGTGATAGTTAGGATATCTTGTACATCAATGACACTAAATTGTGAATTGATATGCCGGATGGACTGTGTACGTAGACGTAGACGTGGGTGTGGTCGTGGAGGTCAAACAAATCCACCACCACCTCTCGATGCTATGAACGGCATTTATCAATGCCTAAGGGAACTAACCACTCTGGTACAACACCAGAATGGTAACAACAACCACAATGGTGGGGTTCATCCACTAGCTCGTGTACCGGGCAACGGGGATGAAAATCGAAGAATGGTGGTTCTTCGAGAATTTCTACGGCAACACCCACCTATTTTCCAAGGAAGTTCTAATCCCTTGGATGCGGATAAGTGGATTCGCCAGGTGAAGAAGATATGTGATGGCATAGGAGTAGCCGAGGACTTACGGGTTGGCTTGGCTACATACTTATTGGAGGGGAAGGCCGACCATTGGTGGGATTCGGTAAAAAGAAGAAGGAATACAGATGCTCTGACTTGGGAGGAGTTCAACCCAATCTTCCAAGACAAGTACTTTCCTGAATCAGTCAGGGAAAGGATGAGTGTAGACTTTCTCGTTCTACGACAGGGGAGCATGACCGTGACGGAGTACGAGAGGAGGTTTGATGAGTTATCCCGCTATGCCATGGAATTCATATCTACCGAGGCCAAGAAAGGCCAAACGCTTTGAGTAGGGCTTAAGGCCTGCCATCAGGGAGAAGCTAGTGGCTCTCAAGATTTGGGACTATGGGGATCTAGTTGATAGAGTTGCACAGGTGGAGAGAGACATGGAGGAAAACCAGCGATGATAGAACTTTGCGAAGGGAGGTCCAATCCAGACGGGTGCTAGCAGCAGTGGAGTACTGAGGATGACACCATATCGTCCCCCAGATCAAGCGGGTGGACAAAGACTTCAGACAACCCGAGGAGTAGGAGGCGTACCCGAGAGGACAAGCACAGACCCGCATCAATGCTTTGCATGTAGAGGCATCGGGCACTTCAAAAGTAACTGCCTATCGCTTCCACCAAAGACCAATCAAGCAGCAGAGCAAGTAAATGCAAACAAGCCACCACGACAGAGGCCACTAAATCAGAGACCGTTAGGAGCTATAGGACCCAATGGTGCCAATTAAGGGAGAGTGTTTGCTTTGACCCAACCGGATGAAGACGTTTCCCATGCAATTGTGGAAGGTATCGTGCTTCTTTATAATTCTTAGGCTCGAATTTTATTTGATCCCAGTGCTACTCACTCATTCATACGCACTACATATGCTCTTAACTTGGGATTGGGATTTGAGAAGTTAGAACATGCCTTGAGTATTGACATGCCAACGGGAGAACGGCTAGACACTAGGATGGTGTGTAGAGCTTGTGTGCTTCGAATTGGGGAGTAAGAGTTAATTGTAGATTTTGTTACATTAGACATGAAGGGGTATGACATCATATTTGGGATGAATTTGTTGTCTACCTTCCGTGCGGTAATGGATTGTTTTCGCAAGCGAATTTCATTTCAATCACCTTTAGCTTTGTTAATGATCGAAATTCTCTCCATCCATTTCCCACAATGGGAAATAGATTTTTAAAAGCTAATGCAGGGAGCAATTTGAGTTTCTTGGCCAGCTTAATGGGTGATGATCATGATAAATTCCATGCGGACATGGTGTTGATAGTATCGGATTTTCTGGATGTCTTCCCAAATGAACTACCAGGGTTACCCCCACAGAGAGATATTGAGTTTACCATTGATCTCTATCCGCGAAATGAACCCATATCCATTGCTCCTTATTGAATGGCACCTTTGAAGTTAAAGGAGCTAAGGAAGTAGTTGGAGCATCTCTTGACCATTGGGTTTATCCGCTTAAACACTCCACTTTGGGGAGCCCCAGTCCTCTTTGTGAAGAAGCATGACGAAACACTTCGGTTATGCACGGATTATCAAAATTTGAATAGGGTGACAATGAAGAATAAATATCCATTGTCAAGGATTGATGATTTATTCAATCAACTGAGGGGTTCCAAGTATTACTCCAAGATTGATCTTCGCACGGGGTACCATCAACTGCAGATCAAGGAGGAGGATATTCCTAAGATAGCTTTTTGTACCCGGTATGGTCATTTCAAATATACGATGATGCCGTTCAGATTGACTAATGCTCCAGTAGCCTTTATGGACTTGATGCACAGGGTATTTCGGCCGTATCTAGATCAGTTTGTCATTGTGTTTATTGATGACATATTAATCTATTCATAAACACAAGGGAAACATGAACACCATCTTTCGGTAGTGCTTCAAACCTTGAGAGAGCATAAGTTATATGCTAAGATAAGTAAATGCGAGTTTTGGATGAAGGAAATGAAATTCCTTGGCCATATTGTGTCAGAACAGGGTGTAGTTGTTGACCCCGCAAAGATCGAAGCAGTGATGAAAATGGGAACCACCGAGGAACGTGACCAAGATACGTAGTTTCTTGGGCTTAGCAGGCTACTACCAGAGGTTTGTGGAAGGGTTCTCAAAACTAGTGATGCCAATAACTTGCCTTACCAAAAAGGGGGAAAGATTCTTGTGGACCAAAGAGTGTGACCTTGCCTTTCGCACCTTGAAGGAAAGGTTGACAACGGCTCATGTCCTCATTATTCCGAGCAGTGGGGAAGGATACGATGTTTACACCGATGCTTCATTATGAGGCTTGGGATGTGTTTTAATACAAGGAGGTAAGGTAGTTGCTTATGGCTCAAGGCAACTCAAGATTCATGAGCATAACTATCCCACGCATAACTTGGAATTTGTTGTTGTGGTTTCTGTTCTTAAGTTGTGGAGGTGTTACCTTTATGGAGAGAAGTTTCAAGTGTTTTCAAATTATAAGAGCCTCAAGTATATATTCACCCAGAAAGACTTGAATCTTCGACAAAGAAGGTGGATTGAGTGTCTAAAAGATTACGATTTCACACTTAACTACCATCCGGGGAAGGCGAATGTAGTAGCAGAGGCACTAAGTAGAAAGTTTCGGGGTGAAATCAATGTTCTTGCAGTTAATAGGTGGAAGATGATTAATGCCTTGGAGGAATTTGATCTATGGGTGGATAGACAGGGGGATCGATCCTGCTTATTTAATCTTGTAGCTCAACCACTTCTTCGACAAAGGATTGTGGAATTGCAACGATTAGACATCGAGTTGGGAGCAATCTGGGGTATATTGGAGAGGAATGAGATTGTTGAGAATTGGTCGACACAAGGTGATGAATTACAGTTTCGGGGAAGACTATGTATACCAAATAATGACCAGCTGAGGGAAGAAGTATTGGGTGAGTGTCATGGTTCAAAATTTTCCATACATCCAGGTAGTACTAAAATGTATAGAGACATGAAGCGTCAATATTGGTGAAAAGGATGAAACAAGATGTGGCCAAGTATGTTTCAAAGTGTGTGGTTTGTCAACAGGTGAAGATTGAGCATCAAAAGCCCGAAGGATTACTACAGTGCTTGCATATTCCAGAGTGGAAGTGGGATCACATCACCATGGACTTCGTGTCGGGTTTTCCATGAACTTCACGTGGTCATAATGCAATATGGATTATTGTTGATAGACTCATCAAGTCCGCTCATTTCTTGAGTATGAAGACCACATACACCTTAGAGACCTTGAGCAAGCTTTATATCCGTGAGATTGTTAGATTACATGGAGTTCCATGCTCTATCATGTCGGATCGTGATTCTCGTTTTGTGGTGCAATTTTGGCAAAGTCTACAACAAGCTATGGGGATAGAGTTACACTTTAGCACTGCCTTTCATCCTCAAACGGATGGCCAATCCGAGAGGGTGATATAGATTTTGGAGGACATGTTACGTACTTGCGTGTTAGACTTCAAAGGAAGCTGGAGTGACCATTTGCCGTTGGCAGAATTTGCGTATAATAATAGTTTTCAATCCAGCATTGACATGGAACCTTATGAAGCATTGTATAGGAGACCATGTCGATCACTGACTTGTTGGCTAGAAGCTAGAAAGAGTAGTTTGTTTGGGCCAAAAATTGTTCAGGAGACTACGGAGAAAATTCAACTCATCCGGGAGAGACTACGAATGGCACAAAGTAGACAGAAAAGCTATGCGGATAGAAGACAAAGACCATTGGAGTTCCAAGAGGGAGACTATGTGTTCCTCAAGGTGTCACCCGAAAAGGGGGTGTTCAAATTTGGCAAGAAAGGAAAGTTAGCTCCAAGGTATATCGGATCATTCGAGGTGATCAAAGCGGTGGGCAAAGTGGCATATCAACTACGGTTACCAGCTCAGCTGTCAGGAGTACATGATGTATTACATGTGTCAATGTTAAGAAAGTGTCAAATGGATACAACGCATGTCGTCGATTTGGAGGATATTGAAATTCAAGATGGAGCAACATATGAAGAACAACCGGGGAAGATTCTCGACACCAAGGAGAAGGTGCTTCGCAACAAATTCATTCAACTGGTGAAAGTCTTGTGGCAACACCATGGAGTGGAGGAAGCTACTTGGGAACCGGAGCTAGAGATGTGAGAGAAGTACCCCCACTTGTTTGCTACTTAAGGTAAGTTTCGAGGATGAAACTTTTTTTAAGGGGGGTGGATTGTAAACCCCCACACTTTTATTTTAATATGTAGCAAGTAAATATATGAAATTTCTTTTTGTAATCGAACTTGTACCAACTATGTTTGATGTCCAAATGTATGTTGTATAAGTTTGGGTCGGTTTTGGAAAGGTTTGGAATGGATTAGAAATAAAAAACAAAGGAAACAGGTAAAACTGAACAGACCATACCGGTACTGCCAGTACACTCGGATGTTACCATATCGGTACAACATACCGGTACGCTACTGTCCAGAGAGTTTACTGTACCGGTATGCTTTGTAAGTTTCAAAAATTTTAAGTCATGATCTGGGGTCCATTTTTCACCCTATAAATACATAATGACGCCTCCATTTAGCCCCATTTCAACACCTCAAACCCTAGAAAACCTTAGAGAGAAAGAAAGGAAGAGAAAAACACAAGATCAAAGGGGATTTACACCTTGGATTGAATCTAAACCCTAGATTTCTTCAAGAACACCAAGGTAGGGGTTTCTCCTATTCTCTCACATTGAGGCTAGGGCTTATATATATATGTATTCTTTTGACTCTAAATCTTATATGTATGCTATGAAATCTTTGATTCTTGATATTCTTACAAATATTACATAAACAATGTTTTGGTTGAATAACCATTAAATCTCTTTTCTTGCCATGAAACCCTAGTTTTCAAGATAAATGGATTTTTCTCTTAGTTTTTCCTTCGTTCTTAATTTCAAAAAAACTCTAGTGCTTTGTATTGAACAACAAATGATATTTGTGATGATCTCTTGCTTATTTTTTTAAGTTGTGCTTTTGTAATGCAAATTGTGGAAATTGGGGATTTTGGATTTCATTGTGATTTGAAAAAATATTTGTGATTACATCTCTTGTATGGTTGTTGTATTGATTTTTTAACTTCAAAGTCTTTTAAAATGGGTATTAAATGCACTTCTTCATAGTTTAACTTTTCTTGCATTAATTAAAGTTCCAATCTTCATTTCTTCACAATGTATCTTTGCATTATGTATGTTCTTGCATTAAATATGAGTAGCTAAGCTTTAAGTTGGCTAATCCAAGGGAGGCATGCTAACTCAACTCTTTTCATTCCTTCTTGTTGTGTATGACGGTTTGGTTTGACTAGATTGAGTACGGACGTGATTGTGAGTTCTTGATACACTGTAGACTTATCACAGGGTATGCTTGAATCTTCACCTTCATTTGAATCCCTTGCTTCCTTCGAATCAATCGAACGCCTAGGCACCATTGGATGGATGTCTTGAGTTGATTTGACATTCCCATTGGAATGACCTCTTCGGATTAGCCAACATTTGTTTCCATTACATTTCTATAACCAATCTTCACTCACCAAAACTCAAACTCAAAAGATTTTATACTTTTCATTTTTCACAAAATCACCTTCACATAGTTCATCTTCCTTCCCTGAAGAGACAACCTTGGAATACCAATTCCAAGTAAAACATGACACTTGAAAGTCTCTCTGCTCTTGGGAAGCACTTTTGTACACACACACACATTTTGTTCGTACACACCCATTTTCCCATTTCTTGCATCATTCCGAGGGAGAGTGACACTCACCTATTCATGTAAGCCATACACATATTATGGGCTGATGTGCGGAGATTAGGAATGATGAAATAACCAAAGAATTTTTGGCACTGTTGCCGGAGAAGGTAAAACGTTGAATTTAAAGGCAAATTTTGGAGAACAAAGGTATGTCTCGTGATTTTCATCACGAGCCAAGGTACGTTGCTCATTGTATATATTTTTGTTTTGTTGTCTTTTCTATTGTAGATAGTTCTTTTGTATGTGGGGACGAGATGACCAAAATAGATTGGTTAGACAACCTTTAGGTCCAAACATGAATATTGACCAAGACCTATTCGAGGATGCGGGTGATAATTTTGAGAATGTAGGTGCTAATCCAAATGTCCAAAGGGGTGGGGGAGTGTAGGACCCTAGAATTCCTAATCCTCGAATACAATTCCCCTCTCCTAGGAATGAAGGGAACAACTCCAAATTGATCCTCTGGCGAGGTCAATGAGGCATTATCTTCAACCCACATGTAGCACCACTCCCTAAGTCGAGAATGTTGCAACTAATTCCTTAATTCCACGGAATTGAAAGAGAGAATCCTTATTGGCATATTAAGGAACTCGAGGATATAGTAGCAACCTTCCTCACTAATCATGCTATGGAAGATATAGCTCATTTGAAATCATTTGAAATAAGGACAAATCCAAATCGTTGTTGAATTCCTTGAGGCCTCGATCCATAACCTCTTGGGCACAAATGCTTTTCGAGTTTTTGAACAATTTTTCCCCGGTGCCTTAAACCACCGTTGTTAAAAAACAAATCTAAAACTTTTCAAAAAAATCCAATGAGCAATTTTATCACTGTTGGGATCACTAATAGAATTGCTACAATCCATTCCACATCATGGTTTTGAATCATGGCAATTGGTGAGTTTCTTCTACGAAGGGATTACACCAGGTCGTCGATAATTCATTGACATGATGTGCAATGGGGAGTTCTTAAACAAGGACCCTGATGAGGCCCTAGACTAATTTAGTACATTGGCACAAAATGCACAATCTTGGGATATTACGGATCCCACTGATGTACCGAGGTTGTCTCTAGGTAGTAATCAACCAAGCGGAGGGGGGGATGTATTATTTGAGGGATCAAGAAAACTTGCTTTCCAAAATTGCCAAATTGTCTCGAAAAGTGGAGAGTCTTTAGGTCAATAGGAGACATGAGGTGTCCAACATTGCAAATACAAAGAGTTTTGCTCAATTTGTGAGAGTGTAGAGCATTCCATATCGATGTGCCCCAACATTCCAAAACTTAAGGAAGTGTACCATGAGCAAGTCAATGCCTTTAACCAAATAAGACAATCATTTTTCCCGCACTGAAACACTTACAATCTGGGTTGGAGTAATTAGTTGAATTTTAGTTGGAAGAATGATTGTCATGGCCAAGGTCAAGCATCTAACTCTCAATACCCCCGGTTTAATCCGCAAGGGTATTCACAAAACCCACCTCCACAAAATTTTAGTCAACAAGGACCATCCAACCCATCCACTTGCCAACCTCCCCATAAGAGGAACTTAAAGGATGTGGTGCATCAATTCATACAAATCCAAACCACCATCAACAACCAAACCGCTACAGCTTCTAATGACATTCGGACCCAAATCACAAAGTTGACAAATACCATAGGGACATCACAACAAGAGAAGGGGAAATTCCCCACTCAACCCTAAAAAAACCCTAGAGGAAAGTCTCATCCAAAGCCATATTGCCAAAAGAGAAAGAGACTAAGGGTGACTTTGAGGGGGGTGAGGTAAATGAAAAAGAAAAAAATGTTGATGATTTGAATATGCATGCATGTCCCATCCTGGTTCCTTTTCCCAATTGTTTGAAGCCACCCTTGAAGGTGGCTAACTATTCTGGCATTATTGAGATGTTCAAGCAGGTTAAGATCAACATCCCACTCCTCGATGCCATAAAGCCAATCCCGTCATGTGCCAAGATCTTGAAGGACTTGTGCACAGTTAAGAGAAAATTGAATGTTCACAAGAAGGAATTCCTCACCGAGCAAGTGAGCTCAATCTTGAGGACAAACACACCACCAAAGTTCAAAGACCCCGGCTGCCCAACCATTGCCATCACAATAGGGAATTTCCAGGTGGAGCAAGCACTTCTTGATTTGGGGGCAAGTGTCAACCTCCTACCCTACTCAATGTATCAACAACTCCAACTTGAAGAGTTGAAGCTAACTCCAATCACTTTTCAATTGGCAGACCGAAGCATTAGAACACCAATGGGAGTAGTTGAAGATGTCTTAGTCTAAGTTGACAATTTTTATTTTCCTGTTGATTTTATTATGCTTGAAACTCATCTAGTTGCTAACTCTAGTTCAAAAATTCTTTTCATTCTTGGTAGGCCGTTCCTTGCTACTTCTAATGTCGTGATTAATTGTAGGAATGGACTTGTGAAGCTTACTTTCAGGAATATACAATGGATCTCAATGTTTTCAACTTATGCAAGCAACCGGGAAATGATGAAGAAGTACATTAGATCAACCGGATCAACACACTAGTAAAGGATCACTAGGAGCTAATGAGCACATTGGAGTTTGGGGAGGAGGAGATAGTTGATATGGAGGAGATTGTTTATATAGAGGAGATTGTTGAGCAAGGGGAACTAGAAATTTTATATGGGGTGAAAAAATGGACCCCTACATTTGAGAAGCTTCCATATCAAGACAAGAAGATCTTTCCATTGAATGTGTAATAACCCATCTTAGAGTTAAAGTCTTTACCATCCAACCTCAAATATTCATTCTTGGGGGAGCATGAGACCTTCTTGGTGGTAATAAGCTCAACTTTGGAGGCAAGCCAAGAGGAAGAATTGTTATGTGTATTGAGGACACATAAAAGGAGCCATTGGGTGAACCTTAGTCGACATCAAGGGGATAAGCCCCCTCATTTGCACTCATAGGATTTACTTGGAGGAAGATGCAAAGCCATCTCGACAACTACAATGGAGGTTGAACTAAATTATGAAAGACATAGTGAGGGATGAGGTGCTAAAGCTACTTGATGTGGGCATCATTTTTTCGATTGCCAATAACAAGTGGGTTAGCCCCACACAAGTAGTACCCAAGAAATCGAGAGTCATGATTGTTGCAAATGACGAGAACGAGCAAATTCCAATAAGGGTGGTCACCGGATGGAGAGTATTTATTGATTACCGGAAGCTTAACTTGTGCACAGGGAAGGACCATTTCCCATTGTCATTCCTTGACCAAGTATTGGAAAGAGTAGTCATACACTTGTTCCATTGCTTCTTGGATGGATACTCCAGCAACAATCAAATTGATATTGTTTTGGAAGATCAAGAGAAGACCACCTTCATTTACCCCTTTGGTACCTTTGCTTACCGACTCATGTCTTTCAAGTTGTGTAATGCACTAGAGACTTTTCAACGTTGCATGATGGGAAGTTTTAGTGATATGGTGGAGAAGATAGTGAAAGTTTTTATGGATGATTTTTCAGTGTTCGGGGATTCATTCGATGGATATTCGGAGAACTTGGAAAGAGTTCTTGAAAGATGTGAGGAAAAAAATTTGGTCCTCAACTGGGAGAACTGCCACTTCATGGTGACACAAGGGATTGTGCTGGGGCACATTGTTTCGGTGAAGGGGATTGAAGTCAACAAATCAAAGGTTGAGGCCATTTTCAACCTCCCTACGCCAAAGGTCGTCAAAGATATTAGGTCGGTTGTTGGCCATGCCGACTTTTATCGTTGTTTTATTAAGGACTTTAGTGCATTGGCCCGACCTTTGACCAATTTGCTTTCAAAAGATGTCCTATTTGTGTGGTCGGATGATTGTGAGACATCCTTTAAAAAATTAAAAAGCATGCTCATTTCACCTCCGATCATGCGACCACCCACGTGGGACTCACCATTTGAGCTTATATGCGACGCGAGTGATTATGCGGTCGGCGCAG
This sequence comes from Ilex paraguariensis, assembly GCA_963454935.2. NCBI lineage: Eukaryota > Viridiplantae > Streptophyta > Magnoliopsida > Aquifoliales > Aquifoliaceae > Ilex > Ilex paraguariensis. The sequence goes on from CAUOFW020001781.1 coordinate 808,268, forward strand.
TGCTCAGTCAAAGGGAGGATAAGAGACCTTATGTAATATACTACGCTAGCAAAACACTTAAAGAAGCTCAAATGATACCACCACAAGAAAAGTAGTTGCTAGCAGTAGTATTTGCATTGGATAAATTTTGATCTTACATCATTGGTTCACCGGTAGTAGTCTATATCGATCACTCTACTTTGAAGTTTCTTTTGTTTAAGTAGGATGCCAAATCAAGACTCATTAGGTGGATCCTCCTACTCCAAGAGTTCAACTTGACAATCAAAGACAAAGAGGGAGTTGAGAACGTGGTGGTAGAACATTTGTCCCGACTTGTGTTGCAAGATGCCGATGAGCATATTCCTATCCCTAACTCTTTTCTTGACGAGAGTTTACTTTCAATTCATTATGTTTGTCCTTGGTATGCTAACATATGTAATTATCTTGCTACAGGACAAATACCACCGCATTGGAGCCTAGAGGATAGATGGAGATTTATGACGAATGTGAAGTACTTTTACTTCGACAACCCATACTTGTTCAAGTACTGCCTTGACCAAGTCATGAGGAGATGCGTACCAAAAAATGAATAACGGAATGTCCTTGCATTTTTCCACTCAGAAGCATGCGGTGGCCACTTCTCTTCCAAGAAGACTTCTGCAAAGATTCTACAGTTAGGTTTTTACTGGCCCTCTTTGACAAAAGATTGTGTCTCTTTCTGTAAAGAATGTGATGAGTGACTTGATCCAAAATGTGTACACCCAAGTATAGGTGGTCAAGTTGTAGTAATAATCCGGTGAATTCTAGAGTCGAATCCACAGGGAGCTATGATTGGTGTTTTGCAGTAAGCAATAATAGAGACCAAATGACTTTTGGAAATTTCGCGTGTTTGGAGTGGTGGGGTTTTCTTGATTAGAATAGAAGATTCTTTTCAAGAGTTTTCTAGACAAAATATAAGATTCTCAAAATAGAACAACCATTCTTTAGCTCGAGGATCAAGACATGTAATAGAGTATCCATTTTGTTATGTTTGTGCTTTATAACTCAATTAACTCCCATGTCAATAGCAAGTTAATCAGAAGATAAAAATGGACTGTGAGAATTAAGCAAATGATTCCGATGCCTTTCTAAAAGTTTACAAGAATTGTCTATGCCGAGACTTAACCCGTTTACAAACAAGCAAGTGTTTCTACAAGGCATCCAACCATGGCATTAATGATCCATTCTTTGAATAAAGCGCAATAATAGTGGGGATTGAAAGATTGTCATGAAGAGCTAGCCAGTGTACTTGCATTGAACCAACGGATCTTTCTATGCAGGAGTCATCTGTATCATAGATTGAGCCCTTGGTTATACAAAGTACCTCAACTTTACTAGGTGCATTCAATCGTTTGATGAACAGGTGGAGTATAAAGCATTAAAGCATGAAGAAGTTGCACAAACATAACTTTCAAATACTCTTTCATATTCATCACCTCTTACTAAAGCGTGAATGAGGAACTACTCACTTTTCATGGCCTTGGCAAAGCTAGAAAAGTGAGTGCTACTCATCCCTCTAAGTAGAGACGCTACTAAGTAAAGCAACTAAACAAAGAGCTTTTCTTCAATGAAGAATAAGTTAATCACTTTCCACCCTTCACGGCTTTGGTAAAGCTCTAGAAAAGTGGAAGAGTTTCACTCTTCTAAAAAAGAAGGATGTTCAAGCAATGGAAGTGAAATACATTAACAAGAAAAGTAGAAGAAAGGTAGTTGCTTTTGGAGGGTTTCGACCACAACCAAAAGATGAACTACCTCTCTTGATACTTTGTAAGTAAAAGCAAGTACAACTACAAGGGGAGTCTAAGCCTCCATCATGGTTGTCACAACATGAATGTAAAGACTTAGCATAAGTAAATGAAAGACTTCAACTACAAGGGGAGTCTAAGCCTCCAACATGGTTGATATAAATGGAAAATGAAAGCATAAACATGAAATATTCAAGAACTAGATTACTAAAACACTCTTACTTTACAAGATAAAGATTGCTCCCTCCTCTCTCTACAAGAGGAAGAATGCCCTTTTAAGCTCCCAACAAGGGAGTATTTATAGGCAAGCAAGGGGAAGGGGGTAGGAGATAGGTGAGGATGAGTGAATAGTGTTTGCCGCCCATGGGAGTCAACTATTTTGTAGACAGTCTGTAAGGGGACGTTCGAATGTTATCTGGCGTTCGAACGTCAAGTCTGCCTTTGCTTTGAAGGCATTCGAATGTCATCTTTCTTCCACTCAAGTGGCCTGTGGTCACTAACTTGGTCTCTGACTTAGTCACTTCCATACACCTTGACATCATTGACTGTACACTCAGTAACTCTTTAGTCACTCAAAACAACGTTCGAATGTGGAATGGCATTCGAATGTTGTACTCAAGTGCTTCTGATTTTTCTTTTTTTGTTGACTGCAACACGCTATGTCTCAGCAGCTGGTCTTGGCAGGGTTTCAGATGACGTTCGAACGTCCTTGCTTTGTTCTAACCTTCTGCATTTTTGCTCCCTTTTGTGCTAGTGTTACATTCAAGTGTGATTTTTGTTGTTCTTGGGCCTTTGTTCACTTTAGGACCTGAAATGTCATTACTTAAACTCCATCAAAGCACAATTAGTCCAAAAAGGCATAGTAAAATTTGTTAATTTTACGCATGAATCATACCCCCAACCTAAATATTGCTAGTCTTTAGTAATACAATGACAATGAAAGGTAAATCTATTCCTAATGCCTTTTTTGTTGGTCATCCGGTTGCATTTAGCTTATGCAACAAGTCGTTGAACTGCTAGGTTTACCTAGTGGACGAGTGTTGTCTCGTGAGGGTTTTCAGTGAAGTTACCTACAAACTTCAGTCAAATAAATGTGTGTGCAAGATTACTGACTAAAAAAAATGAATTAGCATCATGGTCGTTGGGACACCCAACCCTCAATCGTGACTTATTACCTACATTTTTCTTCCATTGGTACTCTCTTTATGCAAAAATTAGCATCTGCCACATTAGCATTTGAGATTCTCTGAGTAGTTGGATGGTCATACTGGAAACAAGAGTTGGTATGTAACAATCATTCTCTTTTTCCACCTTCCATGGATAGCTTTGATTACACAAGTCTCTCTAGGAATTCTCTCAGCAAAACAAATCCCTCCGGTTATAGTGACGTATCTCTCATAGGTAGCATGTGATCAGAAGATGGCCAGTCAAAAAAATCTCATGCATCATCAGTATAAGAGTGAAGTTTTGAGGAAACTAGTTTTAACCTTAGCATAATCTCATGAATGAATATTGATGCAAATAAAGAGATTATAGTTAACACACCCCACTTGTAGTAGATAATATACATATGCGTCACACTTGAGATCACCTAGGGATTTTTGTAGGTTGTAATAGGGCCAGAGGTCAGTGGCTAATGAAATAACGTCAATAGTGATCAAAGGCTATATTTTTATGTAGTGTTGCACACCTCTTTCTAACTTTCTTGATATTTTGTCTGGAAATGAGATTTCTTTCTTTCATTTGTCCCATTTTTCACTTTCTTGGCAAATCCCTGTCTCATAGTTTCTTTTCTCTTTTGGCTACTTCCACTGATTTTCCTTGTTTTGAACAGTAGCCACCATTTACTATTTTTCTTGTCTTTCTGTTTTCATATTGAGTTGCAAAAGGGTGCAATAAATTCGATAGCAGTGTATGGTAAATGTGTGCTTTTGTGGCTTTGGTCATTACACGGGCAAAAAAGAATTCATTTATTTGAGGCTCAATCATGGCTGACTAGGGATAAACTTTTGTAAAAGAAATAGCTAAGGCTCAAAGTCGATCCAAAGATGGCCTAGGATCCTTTCTCAAGTATGTGCATATGTATGCAAAAGTTCCTTGTGGGTTATGAAAAATAAATCACTTTAGTTGCATCAATCAAAGCAAGGTTAATGAGATTATTGAAAGAAATTTGAAGTGAAAGATCTTACTTTGAGTAATTGTTGGTATCTTCTCAAGAATCAATGTAAAGCTCAAGACTTACCATGGTTTTCTTTGTCATCTCCACTAGTCATGTTGGGTGTTTCAAGGAATGTTAGCTATATAATAATTCCGTTTTCGAGTCTAATCACCTTGTACTTTAAGAATAACAAATACTTATGTACATTTGACAAATTAAGCATAAAGATAGCATCGATGTTCCAAAAAATTAAGGTTTTAAGTCGTGGTTGTTAAGTTGAAGTGTCAAACCGATCATGTGCTTAGTCATTTTCACAAGTAATCTTAACATCCACATGTGTTTCGTTATTAACAAGAATTAGAGTGCTAACCCTATACATGCATTTTAAACAAATAAAAGTGATAAACTGAATCATTCATTGCATAAAAAATACTTGTTTACAATAATGTCAATGATGCAATTCATTCATTCAAAACATCACTTCAACTATCCACAATCATATACAAGTGTCCACAATAAGCACAAAACTACCACAAGAATTATCAAAAGAAACTCCTTCACAACGGTACAGAAATCTCCTAAAGACTATTCAAAGAAGAATTAACAACCAATTAAGAATAGAAATCATCTACCCCTCCTCAAGAACAGAAATAATCAATCCTCTCCTCGATCTCCTTCAGCACCACCCCTCAAAAGCCTCAAGATCTCATCCTGCTTAGCTTCAATGCTAAGCATGATGTCCTGTAGAGATCATCGAATGATCGTGCTGGGGCCTGCTTGATCTGGCTGCTCTCTCTCTGTCTCCATTTCTCTTTCTTCTTCGTCGTCCAACTCCTCTTGCACCTCATCTATTCCCTGAGGAGGGGGCACTTCTTGTCTATCAGTCGGGGCACCACTATGCCCTCGGCTTCTCTTGAAAGATCCCTTATTGAGTGGCCCCATTGGCTTTTGGATCTCCATCTCAGGTTTCACCTTCACCCCACTATCGATGCACATCTCCGTCACCAAAGTGCCAAACGGAAGTGCACTTCTTTTCACATCACATCCTTTTTTTCATTTCACTCAAAATGAGGGAGGGAAGATCAATACTATGGCCCCTTCCAATTGCATAGAGCAAGTGACCCATATCTGGCAAAATTTCATTTGATCTTTTTATGGGAGAGAAGTTGGCGACAGCAATCAGGTTTAGCATTTTATATCTATCTATCAACTCCCCTTGTTTCAGAAAATTCCTCCTAGTCCAAGAAAAGTTGGCTACCCTAGTCAATTCTTTTCCTACCCTATCCATTGGTACATCTTTCTTTGGAGGGTATGTGGGTTTGTCTACCCGAGGCAACTCTATTCTTATCTCTTTTATGTATGCCTCGCCTATGTCAATGTGGATACCTCTCACGTAAGTGCGGATCGCACCGTTGATGATTTCAGCGTTAGAGTAGAACTCCCGCACCAAATCAACAATAGCTTCCCCACCATTTCTTAAACACCAAACCCATTCCCTCATTTCTATTTCCTCCTCTATTCCTAATTCAGCAAAATTAGAAAGTACGACGTCCCTTTCGCAAACAACAGAATGCTTATGCTAGAAGTTTTCATACCTTTCGGCCTTTAAGGCACTTGGAAACCAGGTATGATCGTATCTTTTTGTTCTTTCCCTTCCCTCTCTCTCCAATATCACTTCCTCAACAAAGTTTGGCTCCTGACTTGCTGGTGGATCGCATCTGCCAGGAAGTTTCACCCTAGGCATGGTGCTCAAATATCTTTGAGGTTGAGACGGTGCTGAAAACTTGGAAATTTCTGTGTGGGATTGAAGTTTTTGAGGTGGAAATGAGTTGGGGAGGGTTGAATTTAAGTTTTCTTGGGCTCTGAGGGTGGATTGAAGTCTGAGGAATGAAAAACGAGCTCTAGGGCTTCAAAGATTTAGAGGGATTTTGGGAATTTTCAAATGAATCAGACGTTCAGGCTTTTATACTCTGAGTCGCGACGTTCGAACGTCACCAACGTTCGAACATTTGTAGAAGGATTTTTGAAATATCGTTCGAACGGGGGATGTTCGTTCGAACGTTAGGAGCTCCCAGTACTTTTGAGTTCTGTCAGAGGCCAAAGTACTGTAAGCTTCTGTCGTTCGAACGTTATTCTCGTTCGAACGGGGCTATTGGCATTCGAACGAGATGAGCTCCCAGTACTTTTGTTTCCATCAGAGGCTGAGTACTGTTAGCAGGCTACGTTCGAATGACACTTGGCGTTCGAACGTAGAATCAAAACTCAAAAAAAATTTCAAAATTCTTCTGCACTATTTTATGCAATACAAAAGTGGGCAAAATATTCAAATTTGAACCAAAAGTTCATGGCGTCTCAGAATAGATCCCTACCCACGCTTCAGGTTGGTATTTTGGGACGTTTCTTACTCGACCCATGTTTTCATTTCAGTCAAAAGAGTTTGTACAAAACAAAAGAAATTTTTTTTTTCTTTTACAAAAATTCGGACCCTTGGCTTTTATCCCAACTATTCTAATCCAAGTCTTCATTTGTGCCTGTGCCATCTGAACAACCAGTAACTCTCCCAATTTTCTGTCTCACAAATCGGTTAAGCAATGCACCAGAATAGGATGATGTGTTAGGATAATCCTTACTTTGCCCATTCACTAACCAGTCTAATCGATCAAGCACTCGACCAGAAATTGGTTCAGAACACTGGTTATATCTCTTCTCGTGAAAATATCTACCACACTATTTACAGGCACCCAATCTTTTGGCATGACGGCATTTGGCATAAGTGCTTCGGCTCTCACCAATCTTGCTTGTCTCATGATCACAGTGTGCACATCATAAGGAAATGTGCGTAGAACTCCTAAACTAAACCAAAAAAGTTTAACATCCATGCTTTTTATACTATTAAGACTCACTATCTGGTTCTTTAACGTCTACCAGTCACAAAGACGATCAGAAATGACCCACAAACATAATCATAAAAATATAAAACATGGTAAAACTACGGTACACAATTTGGTCAAGAACAACAACAACAAAAGCAACAACAACAACAAATTTTTTAAAATTTTCTAACAGGCTCAGGCTCAGGCTCATAGAAACTGTAGTTCTCTCCCCCTAACCTAAACTAAACATTGTCCCCAATGTTTCAAATTTACCGATCAGATGAGCTTTGAATGGTAGAGATCTGGTTCATTAGTCGAAACCTACAAGCAAAATACACAAATCAACCATCTCGTTGCAGATCTGGGTTAGGGTGATAACCCTTGATTCTGAGTGCAGACAGAAGAAGCATAGCCATGTACAAATAAAGTAAACACACATAGATTATGAGACAAAGGATGGGATCTTCCGGTAGTATGGTCATGGTGTTGTTGGGTCTAGAGTATCGTAACAGCGAAGAAGAAGAAGAAAGAAAAGAAAGGGGAAAGGGACTGAGGTGCGTGGAAAGGGAGAAAACAGGGTGGGGGCCTTATAAAGGCGGTGGTGTGGTTCGGGTTGGACCGAGTTCTTCCTAACCCGGCCCTTTTTGTGTCGACAGGCACTTTACTCGAAGCGTTGTTCTGGATCCATTAAAAGAATGGTCTCCACATTTTTGAAAAAGTCCTCCACAAAGGATTTCAATCTCTGACCATTAACGATAAAGATATTATCGTTTGATGGGTTCTCCACTTCCACTGCCCCATATTCAAACATTGTTTTGACAATGTAAAGTCCAGTCCATCTTGATTTCAACTTTTCAAGAAAAAGGCAGAGTCTTGAATTGAAAAGTAGAACTTTTTGATCAGGTTCAAAAGACTTTCACACTATGTTCGCATCATGAAAAATTTTCATCCTGGATTTTACAATCTTAGCATTTTCATATGCTTCATTTCTTAATTCTCTAATTCATTAATCTGAAGTTTTCTTGCTAGTCCAGTTTGTCCATGTCAAAGTTCACTGTCTTAATAGCCCAGTATGCCCTATGTTCCAATTCCACAGGTAGGTGACAAGGTTTTCCATAGACTAGTCGACAAGGAGACATGCCCAAAATTATTTTAAAAGAAGTACGATACGCCCAGAGTGCATCAGTTAGTCTTGATGACCAATCTTTGCGGTCTGGATTTACCATTTTTTCTAAAATTAATTTGATCTCCCGATTAGCCATTTCAGCCTGTCCACTAGTTTGTGGATGGTATGGAGTTGTAATTTTGTGAAAAATTAAGTATTTTTTCATCAGATTCCAGAAAGGTCGATTACAAAAATGAGCACCTCTGTCACTTATGATGGATTTTGGGATTCCAAATCAGGATAAAATATTTTCTTTTAAAAACTTAATCACCGTTTGATGATCATTATTCTGACATGGAATTGCCTCAACCCATTTGGATACATAGTCTACGGCTACCAAAATGTATAGATAGCTAAAGGAATGGGGAAATGGTCCCATAAAATCAATGCCCCAATAGTCAAAAAATTCAATTATCAGAATGGGGTTTAGAGGCATCATGTTTCTCTTTGAAATATTTCCCAACCTTTGACATCTATCGCAAGTTAAACAAAAGACATGGACATCTTTGAAAAATGTGAGCCAGTAAAATCCGCACTGCAGGATTTTTGCAGTGATTTTTCTAGATGAAAAATGACCTCCACATGCTTCAGAATGATAAAATGCTATTACCTGTTTGCTTTCTTGAGTAGGGATGCAACGTCTTATGATTTGATCCTTACAGTACTTAAATACGTACGGATCTTCCTAAAAGAAATTGTGAACCTCTCTCAAAAATTTCTTTTTGTCTGTGGGGGCAAAGGACGGATGGAGTGTTTCAGTAGCAAAAAATTAGCAATATCAACGTACCATGGGGTCTCATCAATTATGAACAGTTGTTCATCGAGGAATTTTTCATTGATTGGCATTTCATCCTCATGAAATTCGTAAGTCAACCTGGAAAGATGGTCTGCTACCACAATCTCAACACCCTTTTTGTCCTTAATGACCAAGTTAAACTCTTGAAGTAAGAGTATCCATCGCAAGAGCCTAGGTTTAGCATCCTTCTTTATAAGCAAAAATTTTAATGCTGCATGGTCAGTGAACACAGTAACAGAAGAACCAACAAGATAAGAACGAAATTTTTCCAAAGCAAAGACTACGACAATTAATTTTTTTCAGTTGTCGAATAGTTCATTTGAGCATCATTCAAAGTTTTACTTGCATAGTAAATCACATGTGGTTTCTTATCTTTTCATTGACCCAACACAACACCTATAGCATAGTCACTTGCATCACACATTAGCTCAAAGGGTAAAGTCCAGTTAGGGGGTTGCATTATTGGGGCAGAAATTAACATGCCTTTAAGCTTGTCAAAAGCTTTTTGGCACATTTCACTCCAATCAAAGATTACATCCTGACTTAGGAGATGACAAATGGGTTTAGCTATGGTACTGAAATCTTTTATGAATCTCCTGTAAAACCCTGCATGTCCCAGAAATGATCGGACGTCTTTTATAGTCTTGGAAGCAGTCAAATTCTCAATCAGATCTATTTTGGCCTTGTCAACTTTCATGCCCTCAGATGACACAATGTGACCTAGGACAATGCCTTGTGTTACCATGAAATGGTATTTCTCCCAATTGAGCACTAGATTTGCTTCCTGACATCTTACCAATACTTTTTCTAGGTTGGCCAGACATAAATCAAATGAGTCACCATACACAGAGAAGTCACCTATGAACACTTTCAAAATTTTTTTGACCATGTCACTGAACAAACTCAACATGCATCTTTAGAATGTTACAGGAGCGTTACAAAGTCCGAATGGCATCCTTTTGAATGCAAAGGTGCCAAAGGGACATGTGAATGTGATTTTCTCTTGATCATCGAGTGCTATCTCAATTTGATTGTATCCGGAATAGCCATCTAGAAACCAGTAAAATTCATGCCCTACGATTCTCCCTAGAACCTGGTCAAGAAAGGAAAGAGGGAAATGGTCTTTTCTAGTTAGCAAATTGAGTTTTTGGTAATTTATACACATCCGTCATCCTGTGACGACTTTAGTTGGTACCAATTCATTTGCATCATTTTTAACCACTGTGACTCCAGACTTTTTAGGCACAATTTGGGTTGGACTAACCCATTTGCTATCAAAGATGGGGAAGATTATCCCAGCATCTAAGAGCTTTAAAACCTCTGGTTTTACTACTTCTTTCATGTGAGGGTTTAGTCATCGTTGCATTTAACGAGAGGGTTTTGAGTCCTCTTCAAGGTATATAACATGATTGTAGATTAATGGGCTTATATCTTTCAATTCAGCGATGGTCCATCCAATGGTGCTTTTGTGACTTTTAAGAATTTCAATCAGTTTAGACTCTTACAAGTCTGTGAGCTTAGACGAAATTACCACTGGGAATGACTCGTCCTTTCCTAGGAATGCATATTTAAGGTCAGATGGGAGAGGTTTCAATTCAAACTTTGGTGACTTATCACTTGATGAGAGTGGCTTTGTGCCATTTGGTGAAAGTTCCTCGAAGTTGGGGGCCCATGTATTAACAGCATGAATTGGGCAATTCTTTGGATCATTATCCATGGTTTCAGATGTGATGGATTCTAAAAAAGAAAGTTCAGTGGAATTTTCAAAGAATGTGTTGTTGAGATGGTACTAGACAATAGACTCAATGAAATTTATTTCTCTTTCTTCTCTGTCCTCTCCTGGGTGTTTGGCAACATTGAAAATATTCAGCTCAAGTGTCATATTTCCAAAGGTTAATTTCATGACTCCATTCCTGCAATTGATTAGTGCATTTGAAGTTGCTAGAAAGGGTTGACCAAGAATAACAGGAATTGGATTCTTTGAATATTGTGCTAGCTGAGTATCTAAGACGATGAAGTCAACAGGAAGTACAAAGTTGTCCACTTAAATAAGTACATCTTCAATAATACCCCTAGGAATTTTGACCTGTCTGCCAACTGAAGTGTAACACTTGTGGGTTTGAGTTCCCCCAAACCCAACTGTTGGTAAACAGAGAATGGGAGCAAATTGACACTTGCTCCAAGATCTAACAGTGCTTGTTCGATTCTAAAATTTTCAATGACACACGACATAGTTGGACACCCTGGATCTTTGTATTTTGGAGGGATTTTGTGTTGAAGCAACGCACTGGCATATTCTGTCAACAATGCTCTTTTTTAAATATTTTGGCTTCTCTTGACTGTGCACAAGTCTTTCAGAAACTTGGCATAAGATGGAACATATTTGATTGCATCCAGAAGTGGGATGTTGAGTTTTACTTGCTTGAAGAGCTCATAAATTTCTGGCTGATTATTCAACTTTTGTGCAGTTTTGAGTCTATGAGGAAAGGGAGCAGGAATAGAACACGAGGGTTCTTCTTCTTGTGATGGTTCTGGTTTGTGTTCAATCAGGGGCTCGGGTTCCTCTTCTCTCACAAGTTCAGGCTCGATTGATGAGTTGACTAGGATGGATTTTGGCTTTGGAATTAGCTTATCTTGGATGGTCTTGTCAATCACCTTGCCATTTCTTAGTGTAGTGACAACTTAGGCTTGATCTTGTGGATTTTCCATGGATGAAGGATTTCCCACCTGAAATTGGCCTTGTGGTGGTTTTGGTTGGGCAGAAAACTTGCCTTTTTCATGTGTGATCATGAATTGAGTCAACTTTTGAATGTGACTTTTAAGATCCTCGAAAGATTGAGTGGTCTGAGTTTTGAAGTCAGTAAAAGCTTGAGTGGAACTATGATTGTAGTTCATTTGGCTTTGCATGAATTGGTTTAGTGTGTCCTCAAGGTTCCTCTTTTGTGGTGGTTGGTATGCGGGAGGTCCTTAAGGTGGTGGGTGTGAACCTTGTTGGTTCATTGGAGTTGGCTGTGTGTTCCTCCAACTGAAGTTTGGGTGGTTCCGCCACCCTGGATTGTATGTTTTAGAGTATGGGTTGGAGTAAGGCTTGTTGAAATTAGAGACAACATTTGTTTGTTCCAACAAAACCTCTTTGAATGCGAGAATTGTGGGACACTCCCTAGTAGGGTGTCTTGTTAGTGTACAGATCCCACACACTTGTTCTGTGGGAGAGCTAACATCAACTTGATGAACTTTTTTCATCTCTAAAGCTTCAAGCTTTCAAGATAGGGTGGACATTTTGCTCTAATGTCATCATCATCTTTCAAGACATACTTACCTCCTTGGAAAGTAGATGGTTTGACTTTAATAGTTGTAGGAGAGGCGGTGTCCCATATCTGAGAACTGTCAGATATGGTATCAAAGAAATCGAATGCCTCCTCTGGACTTTTTCCTATAAACTCTCCTTGAGCCATCATTTCGACAAACTGACATAGTCTGCTCGGCAGGGAGTCATAGAAAAATCCTACCAATGTCCAATTCTCAAAAACATGGTGTGGGCAAGACTGGAGTAGATCCTTGAATCTCTTCCAACTTTGGTAAAAGGTTTCTCCTTCTTTGACTGAAAAAATCATGATTTGCCTCTTCAATGCATTAGTGCGGTGTAGAGGAAAAAACTTTCTGAAAAATTCATTTTGTAATGATGCCAGTAAGTTATTGAAAGAGCTTTTAAAGAATTTAGCCATTGTTTAGCTTTATCCCTTAGGGAAAAAAGGAAAAGTTTCATCTTGGCTAGTTCAGAATTGTCTTAAAAGTTTCACATACTTCCTCAAAATCTTTTATATACATATATGAGTTTTCTGTTTTGAGTCCACGAAACTGAGGGAGCAGTTGAACTGTCCCCATCTTTACAGTAAAGGGGGGTGCATCTTCAGGAAAAATAAAACAAGAGGGGACACCATTCCTTGTGGGATTCAAGTAATCCCTTAGAGTTCGAATGTTAGGTATTTCCCTTCCCTTATAGGAATTTCCTCTTGTCTCTCACCATTTGTCATTTTGCTTTCACAAGAGTTTGCTACTGATGTAAGTGAAAGTGGTTCAGATTGATTCACAGATCTAGAGGATTCCGCTGGCAAATTTTGATAGTGAGGGACGTTTTCAGACATAAAAGTAATTAACACAACTTTATATACAGAAAAGCAAATTCATACACAAAAATGAGGTCTTTTTACCTTTTACCATAAAACACCTTTTATGGCTTCCTGACAACGGCGCAAAAAACTTGACTTGATTCGACATGTGTACACCCAAGTGCAGGCAGTCAAGCTGTAGTAATAATCCGGTGAAGTCCAGAGTCTAATCTACAGGGAGCAATGATTGGTGTTTTGAAGTAAGCAGCAATAGAGACCAAGTGACTTTTGAAAATTTTGCGTGTTTGGAGTGGTGTGGTTTTCTTGATTAGAATAGAACATTCTTTTCAAGAGTTTTCTAGACAAAATATAAGATTCTCAAAATGGAACAACCACTCTTTAGCTCGAGGATCAGGACATGTAATAGAGTATCCATTTTGTTATGTTTGTGCTTTATAACTCAATTAACTCTCGTGTCAACAGCAAGTTAATCAGAAGATAAAAATGGACTATGAGAATTAAGCACATGTTTCTGATGCCTTTCTAGAAGTTTACAAGAATTGTCTGTGCTGAGACTTAACCCGTCTACAAACAAATAAGTGTTTTTACAAGGCATCCAACCATGGCATTAATGATCCATTATTTGAATAAAGCGAAATAATAGTGGGGATTGAAAGATTGTCATGAAGAGCTAGGCAGGGTACTTGCATTGAACCAATGGATCTTTTTATGCAAGAGTCATTCGTACCATAGTTTGAGCCCTTGGTTATACAAAGTACCTTAACTTTACTAGGTCCATTCAATTGTCCGATGAACAGGTGGAGTATAAAGCATTAAAGCATGAAGAAGTTGCACAAACATAACTTTCAAATACTCTTTACATATTCATCACCTCTTACTAAAGAGTGAATGAGGAACTACTCACTTTTCATGGCCTTGGCAAAGCTAGAAAAGTGAGTGCTACTCATCCCTCTAAGTAGAGACGCTACTAAGTAAAGCAACTAAACAAAGAGCTTTTCTTCAATGAAGAATAAGTGAATCACTTTCCACCCTTCCTGGCTTTGGTAAAGTTCTAGAAAAGTGGAAGAGTTTCACTCTTCTAAGAAAGAAGGATGCTCAAGCAATAGAAGTGAAATACATGAACAAGAAAAGTAGAAGAAAGGTAGTTACTTTTGGAGGGTTTCCACCACAACCAAAAGATGAACTACCTCTCTTGATACTTTGTAAGTAAAAGCAAGTACAACTACAAGGGGAGTCTAAGCCTCCATCATGGTTGTCACAACATGAATGTAAAGACTTAGCATAAGTAAATGAAAGACTTCAACTACAAGGGAGTCTAAACCTCCAACATGGTTGATATAAATGGAAAATGAAAGCATAAACATGAAATATTCAAGAACTAGATTACTAAAACACTTACTTTACAAGATAAAGATTGCTCCCTCCTTTCTCTACAAGAGGAAGAATTCCCTTTTAAGCTCCCAACAAGGGAGTATTTATAGGCAAGCAAGGGGAGGGGGGTAGGAGATAGGTGAGGATGAGTGAATAGTATTTGCCGCCCATAGGAGTCAACTATTTTACAGGCATTCTGCAGGGGGATGTTCAAACGTTATCTGGCGTTCGAACGTCAAGTCTACCTTTGCTTTGAAGGCGTTCGAACGTCATCTTTCTTCCACTCAAGTGGCATGTGGTCACTGACTTGGTCTTTGACTTAGTCACTTCCACACGCCTTGACATCATTGACTATACACTCAGCAACTCGTTAGTCACTCAAGACAACGTTCAAATGTGGAATGACGTTCGAATGTTGTACTCAAGTGCTTCTGGTTTTTCTCTTTTTGTTGACTGCAACAGGCCATGTCTTAGCAGCTGGTCTTGGCAGGCTTTCAGATGACGTTCGAAGGTTGGTTGACGTTCGAACGTCCTTGTTTTGTTCCAACCTTCTGCATTTTTGCTCCCCTTTGTGTTGGTGTTACATTCAAGTGTGATTTTTGTTGTTCTTGGGCCTTTGTTCACTTTAGGACCTGAAATGTTATACTTAAACTTGGTCAAAGCATAATTAGTCCAAAAAAGGCATAGTAAAATTTGTTAATTTTACGCACGAATCAATAGATGCCAGAGATTGGATAGTGTGACCCATAGGAATATGATGCCCTTATCCGCCGTGTTGGTAATTGAGATATTTGACTATTGGGGCATCGACTTCATGGGTCCCTTTCCCGTGTCATTTGGCTACCTATACATTCTGCTGGTAGTGGACTAATGTGTCCAAATGGGTGGAGGTTATCCCAACCAAAACCAATGACCACCAAGTCGTAGTCAAGTTCTTGAAAGAGAACATTTTTTCAAGGTTCGGGATGCCTTGTGCTATGATAAATGATGGTGGTTCTCATTTCTATAATAGGCCATTTGCATCTCTAATGCATAAGTATGGCGTACCACACAAGTTGTCCATCGCATATCACTTATAGACCAATGGTTAAGCCGAGTTGGCCAATAGGGAAATCAAGAACAACCTATAGAAAACAATGAATCCAATAAGAAGGATTGGTCATTTAGGTTGACCAATGCTCTTTGGGCTTACCACACTGCTTATAAGACAATTCTAGGCATGTCACCCTATAGGCTAGTCTATGGCATGGCTTGCCATTTGCCGGTTGAGATGGAGCATAATGCCTATTGGGCCATCAAGATCTTGAACTTCAATATGAGAATGGCCGGGGAGAATAGGAAGTTTGAAATGAATGAATTGGAAGAGATTCGAAGAGATGCGTATGAGAGCTCAAAAATTTCAAAAGAAAGGGCTAAAATTTTTCATGACAAATCCATTTTAAGAAAAACATTTAAGCCCAGAGAAAAAGTGCTTTTATATAATTCTTGTCTCTTGATCTTTGAAGGAAAACTCCGATCCCGTCAGGATAGCCCCTATCTTATCAAGGTGGCCTACTCCAATGGAGCTGTGGAAGTCATAAACCCTAAGGATGGCAAGACAATCAAGGTCAATGGCCAAAGACTTAAGCCATTCTTCAAGGGGTTTGAAGGTCAAGGGGTGGAGGAAGAATTGGTAGATCCAGTCTACCCGGACTTGTTTGAGGATTAACTGTTCTTATGGTTTTTAGTGTAAAGTCGTTTTTACTTACTTTAACTGTTTATGCTTACTTACTTTATCTTTGCGTATAGTGTTGTCTTTCTTAGTGCAGATTTGGTGTTTTTGTCAAAGCTCAAGTGCGAGGTGTTTTTTTACCCTTCTTATCTTTTTACAGTATTTCATTGCATATCAAATTTTTTTTTGTTGCATTGAAGACAATGCATGAATTAAGTTGGGGGGGTGAGGTGCACCATTTGTATGATACACCAATGCTTTTGACAATTTTTTGTTGATAATATCATTTTTTTTGTGGTGAAATTCACCTTTCACATAGCCTACAGAATTTTGTTTATAATATTGCAAATTATGTGAAAATTTTGAAAATTTTTGTGAAAAATATCTGAATGTTGATCTGTATTCCAGGGTTTGTTGATATGTTGATCCTTGCATTGAAATTTGAATACATGAGCACATTATAGAAGTACATCCTATACTTGAGTATCACATATGCATTGGCTTTTGAACTCACCCATAAGTGCACATTGAATGTGTAATTTTGGCAATTTACGGATTGAGTTCACATTTTAGTGCTTGATATGCATAGTAGAGATGAGTAAGGACCCATGAGAGCTTTAGTGCTAATCTTTGTTGGAGGGAACTTACATTTACTCAAGGAACAATTCTTTAATTTTCAAATTTGTTCAATAATCTCATTATGCTTGTTTTGGTTAGAGTGCATTTGGGTAGTCGATTGACTTATCTTGAAATGCAAAATGCTCCCCTATGCTTATCTAGAAATGATCTTAGGCCATCTTTGACTTACTTTGAGCCTTAGCCTTTTTCTTGTGAAATTCTATCCTTAGTGCCGTGATTGAGTCTTGTTGAAAATTCATTTTCATGCCACACATTTAACTAAGCCCATGCAAAATGATAAAAAAATTTCACACCTTGGTTGTTCCGAGAGCTGACCATGATTGAACATGAAAGAAAATGAATTGTGTTATGGAAACCCAACAAAAGGGGTGATAAATGTGGGATTCATATGTTGAATGAATAACAATGATGAATCCAAGAAAAGGGGAGAAAAAGGGTTAAAGAGAAAAAAAAAAGTGATCAATGAAAGAAGGAAAATGTTAAGGAAAAGAAGAAAAAGAGATAATGAACGAAGTGATGGCGGTAGACTTGAAATCCCATAAAAAGGGAGATCTTTTTGAAATAAAGGTCATTCACTCAGAACAACCCTCTTTGTTATACTTTATTCTTCATTTCATGTGTCCCAATATCACCTCAAGGCCCCATTATAACCTTTGAAGTCCTAAATGATCTAGAGATGACATGAGGGAAGCACACTTTTAAAGAAAAAAAAAAGGTTGATTTAACTACCTAGTGCCCTAGCATTCCTTTCATGAGATTATGCCAAGGTTGTTTCATTTGTGTACATGTGCTTTATTTTTGTATTATATGTGGGCATTTTGGTTTGTGCATAAGATTCTATCTCACATATACACATGGAGAGCAGGCTAGGATAACCATAGTGTGATTCATTCTTAAGAGACACCCTTGGTGAGTTTCGCATTGAAGCTTAATTTGGATAGCCAAAGTGAGCGTGAACTCCATTGTGTAAATGCTTAAATCACATGTTCATTTGTATGTGCATACTCTAGAATAGTATTTAAAGCCATGGTGATGATCATGTGTGTTCAGTTTAGGTATTTGAACAATGTCGTCATATAGCCCTATACTTGTTGGATAAGGAAATAGTGCTTAACTTTCGATATTTGATAAGATTTAGGAATGCCCTTGTTATTTGAATCTATGTTTTAGATTTTGGGTATTCATTTTGGTAGTTAAACTTAGAAATCCATGTCTTGCATTTTGAAAACATCAAAAATTTAAATCATGTTGCAATTTCGGAAATGACTTCGGGCATGATCTCTCAAATTTGGTTTACATGTGTGGTTCAAGTTTTTGGTAGATTAGATGTCATGGATAGGGTGTTTGAATGTTTAGGAGTAAAATAAAGTTGGTTTGGATGTGAGTTTTGGAGCTAAGGAATGGTTGTGCAATTAAGGCAAAACCTTCCAAAAGGTTTTCATCAAACTTTTGGAAGGTTTTGCCTACTGGACATTTTTGCCTCATAGTAAGCAAAACCTTCCAAAAGGTTCTCATCAACCTTCTGGTAGGTCTTGTCCAGAATGCTAAAAATGAGGGTTTAAGTTCAAAACTTTCAAAAAACCTTTCACATTTCCCTAAATTATCAAGCTCCAAAACTCTTTTCTCTCCATCTACTCTCTTCCAAACTTCAAAAACACTTCACCAAAGCCCTTACACCCTACTTCCTTATTGATTAGGGTTGATTTTGAGTGGATTGTGGCCAAAAAACCCTAGGTCTCCAAAGTTCCCCCAAATTCTCAAGTTCTTGTTGATCTTCTTCAAATCTCTAATCCCCTTGCTATGGCTTATTTGGGAAAGGCATCCCTCAGCATGTTTCAGCCCATTGAATGGGTCATGATGTGGTTTTTGACTATCATTGGTGTTGGGGCACTGTTGGCCCTCATGGCCCGCACCAAGAGAACGGGTCCAGAGTCGCCACCACCCACAGGCAATAGCTCCCAAAAAAGGAATGTGGAGGGCTCGGATAGCGGGGACTGGGAGGAGAGAAGGACAAAAAGTGAAACATGACACTCAGAGACAAAGGTTAAATGAGATAAGCGTCATATGTGAGAGGTATGTGAACAATATCACACTTGGGCCAAAGGATGAAGTGGTGAAGGTGATCGAGGGACATGGCTTGGGTATTCAGTTTGAGGAGGTGAATGGCTATAATTTGGGGTTTTGTAGAGAATGCTATAAGAAATTGGCGGTATTGGGCGAGGACGGTAGTGTGTTAAGGGCGAATGTGTGGGGAAAGACGTTCAATGTGACCCCAGACATGATTACCACATTGATGAGGTATCAGAGGCCTCCCCCTACTACCATAGTATACCCGCACAATGTTGAAGGGGTTAGGACACTTGCCGATTATGTGAGGCTCACATACGAGGACCTAACCACATTTAAAGGGATGACTCTTGTCGGGGGCTTCAAACACTTTTACGGAGTCATGAACAAGGTCCTACATTATAATCCGAAACCCGGGGGTATGAGAAAAGATCAAATATCGAGAAGCTAGCCCTCCTCCATGCATTAATGATGGGGAAGGAGATTGACATAGCCCTGTTAATATGGGAGGAGATAAAGGATTTCGCTTAGGCTGCAAAGCCAAAGGTGAATCTCCCCTTCGACAACCTTGTCACATGGATGTGCTCTCACTGCAAAGTGAAGTCCAATACACATGATACAATGCTACCCCCTAAGATTGGTGCCATCGGGAAGTCGATCAATAGTAATAGGACTGCTAGGACAGGGGGTGAGAGAGCTAGAGCATCGGGACTAGAGACATCATCTTTTGAGCCTGCCACTTATGCTTTAGCTCGCACTGTACCTCAGCGTCTGGACGCCGTGGAGACCACTATGCATGGGCTGTAATTGATGGTGATGAGACTATTTCAGCACACTTTCTCAGGCGAGCCCATCCCCAGTGGACCTCTGCCGTTTCCAGTTGGACCATCAACCTTAGCTCCTATACCTTCTATGGTTGTTAAGGTGGGAGAGACCGATGATGATGATGAGGGGAGTGAGTCCGAGAGTGAGACTGAGGAGGAGGATGCTTATGATGAGGGTGTTGATTTGGATGTTTCCTTATGTTTTGTTTCTTTTGAAGTTAGGGTACACAGCTAGGGTTAGTTTTGTCGGCCCAGTAGAAGTGTCTTTAGGATTTTGGGCCATTTTGTTTTGAACTCTAACCAGTTGTACTAAACTTTTGAAGTGATTAATGAAAAATGCCACACTTATTTTCCCTATCTTGCCCAAGTCTATATCTTTAATTGCATTGTGATTTTTACAATTTTGAATGTTTGAATATTTACTTGTATGAATAGGTTGTGTTATTTTTATATCTTGTTGGTTGAAATGAAGTTCGCTAGGGACTAGCAAAACTCTAGTTGGGGGTGTGATTAGCACAAAATATTGCATAGTTTGTATGCTTGTTATGCCCTTTTATACTTGTTTTTGTTGTGAATTTGGGGAGAAATCCGATTAATCTACTTTTTAATAAGATCTTATGTGAATGTAGGTGAAGAATTGCAAATGGCCTGAGTTAAGCCCCCATTGAAGTGCATAAAGACAATGAAGATGAAGGAATAGCTTAAAAGTAAGGATTGGAAGGTGAAGAGACCAAGAAAAATGAAAAATTGAATGAAAACCTTCCGGAAGGTTAGGTTACCTAACCTTCCAGAAGGTCTGCACTTTGAACTGCCCAATGTCCTGGAAAAACCTTCCGAAAGGTTTTGCCTTCTGGAATAAACCTTCCAAAAAGTTTGCATCAATCTTTTAGAAGGTTTTCATTTGGTCTACCTATGCACTGCCAGAAGGTTTTGCCTTCTGAAATAAACCTTCTAGAAGGTTTACATAGACATTCCAGAAGGTTTGGGCCACTAGAAAACTTTCTTCTCTGTTCCTACATAAACCTTCTAGAAGGTTTTGCCCAGAAATGCCTGAAAGCCTATAACTCAAGCTCTGCCACTTGGGGATCCCACATATGATTCTCCCACTTGTCCCCTAACATCTCTTACACACATACATGCCTCCGCTTGTCTAAGGTTGGACTTTGGAGGCCCAAGCATTGATGAGGAAGAGAGAGAAGAGGGAAGCTTGGGAAGTGACAAGCTAGGCTTGTCCTAGCCTGTCCAAGGCATCAACTCAACCCCCCCATTGATGGGAAGCCTCACGCACAAGCTATAACACCTCCATGGATGAAAATGCAAGGATTATTTCACATTATTCAGCATTAGAGAGCATTGTAGAGGGAGAAGCTCAAGGAGAAAGACATAGTTTTAGAGAGAGAAGTTAGATTTTTACATTTCCCTACCCATTTCACTTGTAATCTTCTATAAGACTCTTGTAAGCTTTATTTATTGCATTGAATGTCATTTATTTCAAGTGTATTGCAAGTTTAGTTATGCATTCTAACTTCTACCATTGTTGTATTGAGTTTTTAACTTCAAAGTCTTTTAAAATGGGTATTAAATGCACTTCTTCATAGTTTAACTTTTCTTGCATTAATTAAAGTTCCAATCTTCATTTCTTCACAATGTCTCTTTGCATTATGTATGTTCTTACATTAAATATGAGTAGCTATGCTTTAAGTTGTCTAATCCAAGGGAGAATTTCTCTTGGGTATGCTAATTCAACTCTTTTTCATTCCTCTTCATAGTGTATGATGGATTGGTTTAACTAGGCTGAGTGTGGACATGGTTGTGAGTTCTTGATACAGCGTAGACTTGTCATGGGATAAGCTTCAATCCTCGCCTCCATTTGAGTCATTTGCTTCCTACGAATCAATCGAACGTCTAGGCACCATTGGAAGAATGTCTTGAGTTATTTTGGCATTCCCATTGGAATGACCGTTTCAGATTAGCCAACACTTGTTTCCATTACATTTCTATAACCAATCTTCACTCACCAAAACTCATACTCAAACTCAAAACATTTTACACTTTTTCATTTTTTACAAAATCACCTTCACATAGTTCACCTTCCTTCTCTGAGGAGACGACCTTGGAATACCAATTCCAGGTAAAACACGACACTCGAAAGTCTCTCTGTGCTTGGGGAGCTTTTTTGGACGCACACATTTTGTTCATACACACCCATTTTCCCATTTCTTGCATCATTTTTAGGGAGAGTGATACTCACCTATCCGAATAAGCTAAACACATATTACAGGATGATGTGCGGAGATTAGGGCATACAAAAAAAAATCCAAGCAATTAACCAACTAAAAGTCTAGCTACTCACAGTCAAAACAAGAACAAGCATAATGTAGTCAGACATAGTAGTGAAATAAAGCATAAGACTTGTATTGATGCAAGGAAAAGTTTAGACTACAAGAACAATTTCATTCATACCCAAAGTATCAAGATTCAAAAACAAATACCCAAATGAAGAAATGTAAAATGCTAGAACACTTAACAAAGCTTGATTACAACTTAAATAAAAGAGTTTAGAGTGAAAGAGGGAAGGATTACAAGTAATTGAAAGCTTACTACAATGAAAATGGTGAAGGAAATTCAAAAATCCAACTTTCTCTCTCTACAAGTTCATATTCTTCCTAGGATTTTCTCCCTCTAAAAGCCTGTTACTGAATATTGTGTAAAAATTGGTCCCAATTTGTCCATACCCCTTCCATGGTCTGTGTGAGCTGAGTTCCAATGAGTGGGACAGGATTAGACACTTCAACAAGCAAGGAAAAACTTAGAATGCACCTCTCATGCCTTCACCAACCACCCCCTTTCTCTCTCATACATCTCACATGCTTTCCTTCCAAAATCAGACTTTAGGTGTAACAGATCATCATGGTGTGTCAAAGATGTCAGGGCATGTGTGGGATGACAAGAAGTGGGCCCCCCAAGTAGTTGGAGTCATGTTTAAGCCAATTCACAGAGCAACAAAATACTCAAATCATAATGCAATTAAGTAAATGAACTTGGGCAAAATGGAATAAGTCAAATGTGGTTCTTTCATTAATTACTCTGAAAGGTTCAGTACAAATATTTGAAATGAAAAACAAGACGGCCTATAATCCTAGAGACTCTTCTACTAGGCCGACAACTCTAAATCCTATGGGCAACTAAAGAAAGCAATGAAAAACCATATGATCTCCCTACTCCTCATCATCATCCCCTAACTCCTCATCATCCCTCTCCTTATAGTCATCACCCTCCTCATCGCCGAACTCCTCATTGGACTCCTCCACCTCTGAAGTAGTGGAACCCATGGGGCAGAGGTGGATGGACCAGCAGTATAAGGTGGAGGCACATCGAGGATTGGATGTCTATGAAAGGTTTGCTTGTACATCCTTGTCTTCATCAAAGAGAGTCGTTGTATAGTCCCTCCGAGGTCATCTAGCCTCCTCTCCATAGTGTCCAGGCGCTGAGAAACTGTGCGAGTCAAGGTAGTGTTGGATGGCCCGGCAATGGATGGTCCGGCTATTTCAAGGGTTGTAATGAGGCCTTGGGGTTGATATTTGAGCTTAGTGAAATGAAGGATAAAAGGAGACAAAAAAGATTATTCTAAGGGCATTGACCTTTATTACCAAAATCTCCTTTTTGCATAATTTTTAGATTTACATCTTCACTTCACTTTTTGTTTCTTTTTCCTCCTTTTCTTTTCTTTTCTTTTCTTTTCTTTTCTTTTTCAACCCCTTCTTCTCCTTTTTCTTGGGCTTTCTTTCTCTTTTTCATTCAAAATTTGAATTTGGCACCCTTTTATCCTTTTTTTAGGTTTCCTCCCCACATTTTCTTTCTTTTATGATCAATCACAGCCAGTCTTGGAACAACCAAGGTGTGGTAGATGATTCATCCTAATTTTCAAACACCAGCCCCAGATGTGTGTATATGGCTTATACGAGTAGATGAGTGTCACTCTCTCTTGGGTTCAATGCAAGAAATGGAAAATATCGTGTGTGTGTGCAAAAGTGCGCCCCAAGTAAAGAGAGACTTGCAATTTCATGTTTTACTTAGAATTGAGTATTCCAAGGTCGTCTCCTTAGGGAAGGTAGGTAATTGTTGTGAAGGGTGATTTGTAAAGAAATGAAAATGAGAAAATCTTTTGGTGAGTGGTGTTTTGATAAAAATGCAAGAAAACAAGGTTGGCTAATCCAAAAAGGTCATTCCAATGGGAATGCTAAATCAACTCAATTCATTCAACCAATGGTGTCTCGGTGTTTGATTGATTCATAAGAAGTGAGAGACTAATGTGGAGATGTAGGCACAAGCATACCTGTGACAAGTCTACGGTGTATCAAGAGCTCACAACCACATCTGCACTCAACCTAGTCAAGCCAAACACTTTACACTACGAGAAATAATAGAGGAGAGTTGATTTCACCTACCCAAGAGAAAATTCCCTTGAATTAGCCATCTAAAAGTCTAGCTACTCATAGTCAAAACAAGAACAAGCATAATGTAGTGAGTCATAGTAGTGAAATAAAGCATAAGACTTGTATTGATGCAAGGAAAAGTTTAGACTACAAGAACAATTTTATTCATACCCAAAATATCAAGATTCAAGAACAAATACCCAAGTGAAGAAATTTAAAATGCTGGAACACTTAATAAAGCCTGATTACAACTTAAATAAAAGAGTTTAGAGTGAAAGAGGGAAGTATTACAAGTAATTGAAAGCTTGCTACAGCGAAAATGGTGAAAGAAATTCAAAAACCTAACTTTCTCTCTCTAACACTTAATCTTCTTCCTTGAACTTTCTCTCTCTAAAAGCTTGTGTGTTACTAAATAATTGTGTAAAACTTGGTTCCAATTCATCCATACCCATTCCATGGTCTATGTGAGCTGAGTTCTAATGAGTAGGAAGGGATCAGACACTTCAACAAGCAAGGACAAACCTAGCATGCACCTCCCATGCCTTCACCAACCTCCCTCTTTCTCTCTCATACCTCTCCCATGTTTTCTCTTCCAAAATCAGACTTTAGGTTTAAGAGATCATCATGGTGTGTCAAAGATGTCAAGGCATGTGTGGGATGACAAGAGGTGAGCCCCTAAGTAGGTGGAGTCTTGATTGCAGGCTTCTGGTGTTTCTAGGCAAAACTTAGAGGTAGAACGATCAAAAACCTACCGATTAGCTTTTTCTAGCAAGCAAAATCTAGTGGTAGGTTTTGGCAGGGGCTGCGGTAGAAGAATTCTAGTACTTTTCCTACCGGTAGGTTTTGGAACTTCTAGCGGTAGGTTTTTGTTGATTTCTTCCAGTAGGTTTTAATGAACTTTTACCGGTAGGTTTTCTCCTGTTTTGGCATTTTCTTAGAGTGTGTTTGGGATGACTTATGAAATCTAAAAAATATTTTTTTAATAAATGTTTATGAAAAGTGTTTATATGAAAAACACTTTTTTTAAATAAGTATTATTTAGATATTCAAAATTTAAAATACTTAAATTAATGTATTTTATAAAAAATACGTTTGGATGTAAAAACACTTATTTATATTAGAATTGTTAATAGTATTGAATGCACATACACTACACATATAATGATACACACAAAAAAAAATCATACACAAAAATATCTTATTAATAATTGAATTTTTTTTTTTAAAATGACAACCTTTCCTTTCATCATACCTATCTCCCAATTTGTGTGCCCTGTATTCAAACCAAGCGCACTCTCTCTGCTCTTCTCCTTCGTCTTCCCGTCCCTCCCCTTATGACTTGTAGTAGTAGAACAGCCAACTGATACAACAACACACTTTCAATGGAGAATCGAACTTGCCTTCCCTTCATACCTCAAAGCAATTTTTGATCGATTCTACATCAAGTGTGGGAATTGCTCAGTATGTTGGAGAGAGAAAGAGGGAGAGATAGAGAGAGAAATGGTTAAGTGACTAGACAAGGAATACAATTACCTATTTAAGGTAGTGTTAATCGGTGATTCAGGATTGGGGAATCGAACTTACTTTCTTGATTCACTAGAAATGAAATCTACTTGGAATCCAAATCCACCATCGAGACTTGCAGAGAGGTATCGGCCATCGAAGGAGTGAGGAGAAAATGAGAAGTGATTTTTAAAAGATACTATGGTATTTCTCCATATATATGATCAAACTATTAGTCATTGATCACTCATTTAATTAAATAACCTAGTTGCCATAATTTATATAGCTTTTTTTTTTTTAATTGGAATCTCTATAGCTTAAAAAAAAGAGTTCGACATGTCAAAAACTTATATAGATGTATCCCTAAAGTGTCCAAAATGTGTTAAAAAATTCATAATTATATAAGTATGGGGACTATACTAATTGATAGAACAAAAAATGATAGAATGAGTACACTTAAATATACTTCAAATTATTTGAAATATACATAAATAATATTTAAAAAACAAATTGAGGGTGGGCATGTTCCCCCTGGTCCTCAAGTGGCTCCACCCTTGCTTATCAAAAAGTGTTTTTAACAACTTAAGTCAAACACTACTTTTAAAAAAAAAGTATTTTATATAACTTAAAAGTCCCAAAAACACTTTTTTTTTAAGTCAATGTCAAACACACTCTTGGTCTCTTGATGTCCTGAGCTATCTGTTAAGTCGTCCCTTCTTTTTCATTGCCTTTAAGCATTTGATGGGAGGGTTAATACACGCTCTTACCTGCTCTTTACCTACAATCACATGAACTTCTATTAAAAGTGAGTTTAAATGTATTTTTTCTCATTTTCACCACAAAAGCACGTATAAATGGATGCAAAGAGATACATGATATTCAATATTCTATGCTCATCATCAGGATGCCAACTTCCACCATCTGGATAGTGCTTTTCCACTAAAATTCATCAACCTTTTCCTTGGTCTCTTCTGCTCTGCTGATGGATTGTTCTTCATAAAATCCATTAAATTTAAATAATTATTTTAACGAATTAAAATGATGTCGTTTTGGATTTGGGGAATTTTAATTCCACTTTCAAAACAACGTCGTTTTGAAACCCTAGATTGGTTCTACCTTTCCTCTTCTTCAACAATCGCATCAGACGACCCATTCTGTCGCCTCTCTCTGTGCGTTCGATGACACCACCATCGTTGTGAGTCTTCTCTTTCTCTTTGCACAAATTACCCACACCTTCACTCTCTCTGTGCACAACTCACCCATACCCTCACTGTTGAATTCACTCACACACACACACAAATGACATACACCCACCCACACCGTCACTCAGGCACACAGGCACACACATCTCCATCCTCTCCCCCCACCACGCAACAGATTAACACACAAAAACAGTGAACACACATCCATTACCACTCCTCTTACTCTCTCTCTCCCTCCCTCACCTTTTTGCCAAGCGGCTGATATTGACTCCCTCTGATTTCTGTTTTGATTACGCCATTAGACATACTGGAGTTTCTTTTAGCGATTCGTCTCAAACGCTATCCTTGCACATGAAGTGTTTGTTGAAATTCTTGAGAGCACCTCCTTCTCAATCACTACCCATTTTAGTATCATTTGGTTCCAGTATATATGGTTTGTGACCTTTGTAATTATAGAATGTTTTTGTGCTGTTGCAATTTGAGTTTGAGAATGGAGTCCACTTGCATCTAGATTTCTAACTGGGAGATGTAACTTAGGAACCATTGCACCCGAACAACTACAAGGTAAAACTCATTCTAAATTACACTTACTATTTCTGAATGTTTTACAGCCCAAGGTTTCGACAATATTTATGTGGTTATTCAGAAATTACACTTCTAATTCTTCAAATTTCCCCTTAATATGCTATTCCCCTAATTTGTTGTTGATCATGGCTGTTTTGTTGTTGAAGGTAGACCATTTTCCAAAAACAAAATTTTCAGAGTATCTGGTTTGAACATTTAATTTACCAGCGTCTACTTGACTGTTACTCACTAGAATTGGGAGTTTCTATGAGGTGTAGCTCCTTTGTTCAACCAAATATCCTTTGGGAAATGGTTTGTATGATATGTAAAACTCAGCCACTATCCACTATCACTGGTTTTTATGATATATACTTTGGTTTGATACTCGTAGATGAAAAGTCAATTTACACATGAGGGACATGTTTATAGTATTGTTCTTTCTTTCATATTTTAAGCTTTGACAGCGTTCCCATTAGTCTAATAGAGAATTCTCATTAGTCTGAAAACTTTAGGTACCTAAAAAAATGGACTTAACTAGCATGCCTTGCACGCGTGCACCTCACTAATATTTTGTAAATTGCTCTATAGGATTCCACCTGAGCGCTTCTCGAGGTCGACTAAAGGGTTTGTGGTGTGTTATTTTATTGATTATGAAACATTGAGAACTTGTTCGCGTCTGTTTATGTGTATTTTCCCATACCTTTTTCTTTTATAACTTTTTATCTGTTTTATGACTGCAGTTGTTATAGTTCTATGTTTCATATAACGCGGTGGACAAATAATACTTATGTTGTGCTGTGCATTAATTAATACATGCATATTTGGTTGGAAATTATGGGTTTTTTGTTGGATCTATGTCCACCCAGAGTGCTAAGCCTTTTTGGTTTCATCGGCATAAGTAATCATTTTTGTTGTTGTAGATCATGCTTAATTTTTCCTGCTTTATTTTGGGTCAGACTTAATTTTTCCTTTCAATGTATGAATATTCATATTAAAGACATAGAACAGGTAGAGCTCAGAAAGAGGGCTGACAAAACAGATCTCCCACTCGATATGTATAATTCTAGCCATGAATCTAATTTTGTAGTTTTTTTTTTCATTTTTAGTTACATTTGTTTTCTTGATGGTCATAGAGTTCAAACATAGTGACCGTACCAGAAGAATTAGGTGTGACAAAATAGGTAGCCTATACTAGGTCCAAAAAAGCTAGTTTTCAAAATTTGTTTCAAGTGAACTAATGTGAAAAAATTCTGTTGATTTCTTGTTTTATAAATACATGCTTTCATATTTATGGCAACTTTTTTTATATATAATTTTCACGTTTTAGATGTGTCAAGGAACTGTGCTATCATTCTAGTACACACTTGACCAATGTAAGATAGTAGTCTTTATAGTTTTGATGAGAATGTAAGTTGCTGTAGTTATACACATTTACCTTCTAAACTTATAAGTTTGTGTATTGTCATTTTATGTGTCACAGGTTTGACAATGGCGTATGGAATTGGTATCAAGGTTTCAAGAAGCTCGTGTTTGTTATGCAGATATATTTTTGTATTTTGATTTCTTATGGATGTATTTGTTATTTCATACAGTGTTAAGTTATTTGAGTACATATTGATGTATTGGATGTCATATTGTTCAAATAGAATAATAAAAGTTTATTCAATAAAATTTTTGGTCTTGTGTTTCTGGGTTCATGATTGTGATATATTTTTGTTTTCTTTTTCATTTCCTAAACAATTAACTACAAAAGGACTTTTGGTGATGAATATGTTTTCATTGCTGAAATTATCTAACTTTTTTAACAATGAAATTTATTCGTCGCCAAAAGTCTTGAGCAAATTTTTTTTGGACTTTTCTACGAAAATTCTCACTTTATTGCAACAAATATTTGCTTTTTTAGCCATGAAGTACTTGTAGTCCAAAAATCTATCTTTCACAACAAAAAAATTTTGTCACCGAAAAAAGCACTTTTGGCCACTAATTCATCATTTTGTCGTAGAAACTTTCTATGATGAGCCTAGAGCGACATTTTAGCGACGAAAATATTTCGTCGCAAAAAGTCTTATGCAACAAAATTTGTACTTTTAGTGACGAATAAATTTGCTGTTAAAAATCAAATTTATTGTAGTCATTGAAGCATGTGTTTTGTTTGGAAAATTAACACTCATCCATGTGATTAATGTCCATTTGGTAATTAAGTGTTAAGCCAACGAATTTTTTGATTACAGTAACTAGTGCACTAATACATGATGTTTTTTTCAAAACATATAGATAGGGATTTTTACCCCAAACTTAAGAGGAAGTATTATGAATTTTTTTTAAAAAAAAATTGGGAGTAATAGCATTTCTGGAAAAGTGAGGGGGGACAGGGGAAGACCCCATTAGGCCTGTATGTAGTTATGTCACCGGTCGATAGTTTTATCACGCGATATTACTAACATAGTTTGTTGTTTTTTTTTTTTGTAATTTTTTGTAATTTTTTTTTTTGGGAGAGGGAAAGGAGGAGGGAGACTTGAACCATGAAGAAGACAAAATCTTTACAAGACAAAGAGTACCATTGAATCAAAGACACATTAATATTGACGTAGTGTAAACGTTGAATTGAATATTTTTTTGAAATTGAGAGATAAAAACTTTGGTTCATTCACTTTTTTTTTTTTTAATATTTGGGCGGGACAATTTTGTTGGTAGGATATATCTGTTAGATTGACAATAAATATTCACAAAGTGATCTGGTACATTCGAACAATTTTATAAGTTAGGGGGATTTGAAATTTTTTGTACTTTATTATATTAGCAATGTACTACGTAAGTTGTATGTGAATAATTTTTGTACACAAAAATTAATAAAATATATTAGATATATGTGTATCTGAATTAAATATCATCTTAAATTTATTAAACTTAATTTTTTATTGCTCATATTCTATGATAAGATTATGACAACTTTTTATATTTCTAAAATTCTTTGTATTAACTAAAAAAAATATTAAAAAATAGAGTTAAAGTTCAATTTTTTTAGAATTTTGTGATTGAGATTGATTTTTTAGTGATATTTAAGAAATTAAATTTTTTGAAATTTATTTTATTAGTATTTCACTTATAATTTCCTGAATAAAATAAAAATAATTGTTAATATACAAATAACATTGAAACCTTACTGTAATTATGAATTAGTTATGTCAGTTGGAAGAAGATTTATTTTGCTACTCTACAATATATATTTATCAAACATATTAAAATTCTAAAAAATTTAAATTTTACTTAAAAATAACTACAATATTTATTTTTATATTAAGTTTTAGTACAACTTAGAAAGTTTATTATAATTGAAGAATTATACTGATATAATATAAATTAATTTAAAAAAATTATATACAAGATTATTTTTTATTTTAGAAATGAAAGTGATAAACTTTTTGTTGAACAAGGAAAACACATATGTAAGCATAATATTATCTTTGGATATGAAATGAATAATATTGTATTAATAGAGTTTTTAAAGGTTTTTTGAATACTTTATTAAAAATATAATGATGCATATTTTTTAAGAGTAATATTGTCAATCAAATTTTTTTTTATAGAAACTTATAGATAATTAAAAGAGATATTTTAGATAATTTAGAAACTTAAATAAATAAGGATATGAGGGTAATTTAAATATTTAATTGTGAAAGGATAGAGTGGTATTTGCAATCTTTTATAAGAGTAAAATAGAGATTTAAAAATTATATAAATAAATAAAAAAAGTTTCAAAATTATATCTGTAATATAAAATAAGACACACTTCAATAATTTAATTTGACGATTTTAAATACACTCATCAAATAATCACCATCATCTTTGTTAAATTCATTCACATTTAATTTTTAAATAATTAATTTATGTTGCACCGTACTTTCATGTGCATGTTATACATGTTATAAATAGATTTTACTTTTGGGTCATAAGAAGAAAATCAAAACTCGGACCTCGTATGTGAGCTTGATCAAAGCCCAGACCCGCTCAGACAGCATGATTTGATTCGTTACCTGTGTCCATTATTACCCACAAAAAAATTAGACTAGCCGAGTTCTTGCCCAGATTGCATTTAAAACCCTTCAACCCCGCTGCGTTTTGGCTACTCTTTTAATCAACACATTTCTTCGCTCAAAATGAGTTCGCTGGCTGCGAAATTCGTTAAGTTCCTGAGAGTCTCAACGTTCACCAGACCCACCTCTTCATTTGGTCTGTCTCTTTCCCTCTCTCTGTATGTCTGTATGCATCTGACGTATATGTATGGTTTGGATTAATTAGTTGATATAACACAGTATTAGAACACAGAGTTTCATGAAATTTTCAGGGTTACTTTCTTAAATTTCTTTAGTAGATGTGCTGTATAGTGATACGCATTGTTTAAGAGGAGTTTTACTGAACACTTGGTGAGCAGGATAAAAATTTTCGTATAATAGCCTCATGTAGTGCAGCAAGAATGTTTTTGTTGCTTCATAATATTTGGTGGTCGTGTTTTAAATTGTAGTTGTGGGTGAGCAAGGAGGCTCGAAATTGTTGTACTCAACTTCGACATTTGATGGTGACAATGGTGATGATGTGAAAAACAATGAAGGTGACGAGTTTGATGATGATTTTCTTCCCGATAAGCCAGAGTTACAACTCCAGAGTGTGGATCCCAGAAGGGGTTGGGGTTTTCGTGGTGTGCATAAGGTACTTGACATTAGTTTAATAATGCAGATATATAAATTTTTACCATGGCTCTTTTTTGTCATGCATTCTCGTCGGTGAAGTGGTGGGGAATGTGTGCTGGCGAACTTTCAGTGCAATATAACTTCCACTGGTACCCAAATATGCATCTACGCACCACTTGGTTGCATAGAAAATAAATCGAAACTTAGTGAACTGTAGAAATTTCAATGATATGGGGACTGGAGAAACTATAACTTCAAGTGTGGCCAGTACCACTATATGGCAACCAAAACCACATCAATGTCAAAGTTGAGAAATTTAATTCCATTTCTCGTCCTATGTTCTCTTAAAAACCACCTGGAGGATAGAAATTTCCCAATTATTGTGTCCTAGGTGAATATCTTCAGTCAAGGGTTATTGTTTACTTCTACAGGCAATTATATGTGGCAAAATTGGGCAAGCCCCTGTACAGAAGATCCTGAGAAATGGTCGAACAGTAACCATCTTCACTGTTGGGACAGGGGGCTTGTATGATCAGAGAATTGTGGGAGCAAAAGACTTGCCAAAACCAGCACAATGGCACCGAATTGCTGTGCATAATGAGATCCTTGGGGCTTATGCAGTTCAACAACTAGCCAAAAAGTATACATCTCTAATTTTTAGTATGTTGGATTTCCTATTGTTTTCTGCCTAATGTGTGGAGCGCCTTTTGCAGCTCTTCAGTTTATGTTGAGGGTGATATTGAAACCAGAGTTTATAATGACAGTATCAATGGTGAAGTTAAAAACATACCTGAAATATGTGTGCGACGTGATGGTATGTTAATCTAGGTGTCACATTATTTACATCCCATTTCTTTCAATGATGTTCGTTGATCCAATTAACAATACTAAAAGTAGTCAAATTGATGTTTTATTCAAATGGTTGGACTTATCTAGGAACGTCAAAGTATTGTGATGTTTGTTCAATGAAAATATGTCTTTTCTAGGTGAGGTTGTTGGCCATATTTCATTATCTTTGAGGCTGGGAGGAATATTTAATCCAATTTCTTTTCCCGTTTTCTGTTTGTGTACAACAAACCCAAGAAAGTAGGAAGTAAATCTATGTATCCATTACAATTTTGTTGTCTTTTTTTCAGTTTTATATGCTTTATTGTCTGCTTCTGAAATTGTTGATGTTTGCATTTTCGTTTTGGGATTTTCACGTAATTCTCTTAGGATTTCTTAGGGAAAAAAGATACCTATTGGCGATAACGTGAGAGGTGGAGGGATACAGAAGCTAATTTTAAATAAGATAGGGAAAAAAAATAGGATAGAGTTGATGAGGAAACAACCATTGAAAACGAAACAAGGGAAAGTCCTCAAGATGGTTCACTCATGTGTATGTTAAGGATCAAGTGTTACCACAGTAATGGAGAGCTTTTAATGAAGTCAAAGGCCTCAAAAGCAATTGCAAGGAAGTCCAAAAATGAAGTGAACTGTAGCAAGGAGAAAAGGACGATTCCCTGAAGTTTAGATGAGAATTTGGCTCATCAGAGAACCAAATGGCCAAAATGAACTCTCCATGTAATTGCTAGTTTCTCCGGACTTAGCTTATTGTTAATTGCTATATCCTATGCTTATGCCAGCCCCCAGAAGAAGGCATGGGAGGAATATATGTATTGCAACAGAAATGTCAAAATTTGTTAGTAACCTGAGGAGGAATATATATATATTGCAACCTGATTTGGGATTCTATATTAGGTCCTAACCAATCTGAGTTGTTGATATACCAACCTGAGTTTGTGAATATCAACATGGTTTCAACTTCGGTTGTCCTACCTGGCTAAGGTTTCAGTGTCCAAGATTACAACACAACGTATTCAAAGCAGAAATAAAATATATGTTGATGTAATGTTTTGAAAAAGACATGAAAATTTTAAATTTGATATAGTACAATGAATTAAGTATGCATTATCATCTAGCTGCCATACACATTGCCCTTGCAGGGAGAATTCGCTTTATAAAAGCAGGGGAAAGCATCAGCAGTATTTCATTTGAGGAGCTGCGTAAGTTTTTTTTTTATGTTGTAGATATTTGCAAATGATTATGTACACTATTACGGTGTTCTTGTACTTCCTCACTGATTGCAGTTGGATTGGGAATAATTAATTTTATGACAAGATACCATTTATTTCCCAATCTAACAGTTTTCATCAGTGGGTGTGTCTCTTTTAATCATTATATTATGTTAATGCTTCCATCTGGTTCTGGCAGGAGAGGGGTTGCTGTAGTAGAAAATCAATTGGCACATTTACAAATCTGATTCTCAGAGAACGATGAACAGCTCAAGAATCATACTTCTGTGTATAAATGTACTGATTTAGAAGGTTGATTCATGAAGAGGCCAAGACAAAGACTGTATTTATTGGATTTTCCCTGATATTAGTAGTTTAGTCAGCATTTAGCAATATTTGTTTGAATTTCCTTACGCTGTGTTTGGTACGTAGGATTAAGCTTTAGGAATGGAATATACATTCCTTGGTAATACTCATTCTTATGTTTGGTTGGCAGGAATTAGAATTAGAATTCATTCCTATTCCTAAGGAATGCTTAATCCCACAAATCATGGGATTAGACATTACCAAATTTACTATGGTATTTCTCATTTCATTCCCACCAAGTGGACGCCAAATCCATTCGCGAAAAGGAAAAAAAAAAACCCTATTGGTTCTTTCCCTTCCCAATCATCGTCTCTCGCAGGCTGCTCACAGCGTACCCCCATGGCACTCCACCCCTCTCCTAATCCCTTACCAATCACTTTCTGCCTCTCCCTCGCTTATCTACAAAGCAAGGGGTCACATAAGCATCAAAGATCAGCCTATTTATTTATTTCACTTTATTCATTCTCTTCCTTTCAATCAATGTTGAAACATTTCAGTGTTCATTACTCTTGATGAAATTGCAGAAATGGCGATGACAATTGAAGGTAAACTCTCATTTCCAAATGTGAGTCTCTCTTGAATTTGCTTTAATTTTTTGAATTTATATTTTCTATTCTACTTCGGGATATGGACCTAGATTTTATGCATGTGAAACCATTCATACCTGTAATTGGTGAATTATGCAGACTAGGTGTTTGTCAAAATGTTTGACATAAGTAAAAGCGAAATTGGCCTTCTGTTTGCCTTCATGGTCATGGGTGGTTGTTGACGTGGCCTCCAATTTGTTCAAATGTTGTTTGGAGTGGTGATGAGTAATTTGGTTATAGAATTTCTGCATATTGGTGAAATTTAGTCTAAAGAATGTGTTGTGTGTGACAAATATATGATACTAGATAGCTCCTAATATCGGGCTTTCCAAAAAAAAAAAGGAGGAAAAACGAACACTCATGCTCAGGCTTGTGATTTAGTCCACTCTGCTTCACCTGTTTCTATTCCAAAAATGAAAATATTAGCTGATAAGAAGATTTGAGGTGCAATGCATACTTGCTGATGAGATGGTTTTATGATTCAGTCTACCGGGCAGTTAATTTGGGTCAGCTGATAAGACCTTTTTTACTTTTTTCTTTTGGGTTATTTTTTTTTGGGGGGTGGGGAGTGGAGACTTAGAGCATAACAGGACCTGTTATATCTCTGGTTCCATCATCGACTGCTACAGAGCAAAAGCAGGTTACGAACTGATCTGTGTAAGGAAGCTCAGAATTAATAAAAGTAGTGGGCTTATGATTATGGTTAAACAGAGAGCCCCATGGTTGCTCTGGCAACTTCAACTTCCTCTCCTTGCTAGCAGCCACCACGACCTGTGCCACACTCGTCAAGGGACTACCCTCTGGTATCACCATGACATAAGTCCTCGTGCTCACAAAGAAGAATGCACACGACAGGAACATAAGAAACGAGGGAATGGCCAGCCTGAGCGCTCAGTTCATGTCCGATTGCACGTAAGACAATGACTGTCGATGATACTATCATGGCGAAACTGAAGGTGAACTAGTACCAATTGAAGAAACTATTAATTCCCCTTCTGCCAGACTCTGTATTGGGACCGAATTGGTCGGAACGCCAAGTTGCATGGTCGAATCCCACTAGCTCCGACTACCAGTAGTTCGAATCCGGTTAATAAAAAGGCCATTTGCCATGTTGTTGGCTCTGTGCATGTGCTGCTCTTTGTTCCAAGTGAGGAGGATGCAGCTTGGTAATTGCTGTTGTTAGTAGACTGAGTAATATTATTTGTCAAGTTTTAAAACTAATAAGAGTATTCATTGTAAAAGAGTATGCTAAATTGAGTAGAAATTTTGTGCTAGTGTTAATAATGGCGATTGGTGGCCGAGCCTTCTTATTCTATATTTTTTCAAAATATTTTGCACCTTCCAAAGGTCATTATTGTAATTCTGTGAGTTTTCTATCTTGCTAGAAATATTTTTTTTCTATCTTGTTTAGCATTCTTGAATTTCAAGAAAATGGAAATTTTATAAAGATATTGGTTGCGAGCTAATTCTCAGGTAGAGGATACATACGACTGTCAAGATGGAGTTTTGAATGATCTTGAGGGAAGTGTGGATGCATGATCATAGAGAAAGACTTTTTTTTGGGACTAATATATGATTTGGTATTGTATTTGGGAAGATAGGCCGAATATAATTCTTTTAAATTGGATGGCAACTATAAGTAACATAGCTAGTGGAGCATAGTAGGTTTTATTTTTGTTATTATGGATGTTCATATAAATCAAGTTATTTATGTTGGTTTCATGTATGAAAGTTTAATTTATGTCAATTTCTATTTATTAAAATTTAGA
This sequence comes from Ilex paraguariensis, assembly GCA_963454935.2. Taxonomy (NCBI): domain Eukaryota; kingdom Viridiplantae; phylum Streptophyta; class Magnoliopsida; order Aquifoliales; family Aquifoliaceae; genus Ilex; species Ilex paraguariensis. The sequence goes on from CAUOFW020001781.1 coordinate 844,934, forward strand.
GTGGAATAAATTTATGGTTGTTTTTTAGGTATTTTATTTTTTTTGGGTATGATACTATGTATTAGACGTAGGGGTGTCCATGGGCTGGGCCGAGCTAAGCCAGCGAAATTTTTTTCGGGTGAGGCCTAGGTAGTGTAGGTTCAAACCCTTACCTAAGTGAGTATTGGGCAAGTCGGGCAAGTCTTTAGGTAGGGGTAGGCTACCTGCAGCCGAACCCGCGGCCTATTGGACGGGCTTGCTCACGAGTTTTTTTATTTACAACTTCAGTTAAAAATAATGAATATTTTTGTAATTTAATATTTGTGTAAATTATATTTTTGATTAGGGGATGAACTACATCCAATAGAATAAATATATTTCAACTAGTTTGACACCTACTCACCTATCTATCATTTGCATTGCTCTACCTTTAAAACTTATATGTTTAATATATGAAAAAGAAAATAATACATTATGTATAGTATCTAAAATTTTAAAACTTCAAATTCCGATATTAGGAGACTTATTTTAAAATTTCAAATTTAATGGTTTAAAATGTATAACTTTTTTTCAAAGGAAGGTTGGTGGGCTGGGCTGGCTCTTGGGATGGGTTTTAACTGGTTTTTTTTGGTAGGATATTGGGCCGGTTTTCGAGCTGAGTAATGGGTTTGGGGACAAACATAAGCTCTCTTTTTAAAGATATTAGGCTCAGGCTCGGACGAGTCAACTATCAGACCTGTCGAGTTTCGAACTTATTTTTTTGGGTCGAATAATGGGATTTGTAGGTAACCCAGCCCATGAACAACCCTAATTATACGTTCCATTGAAATTTTAGGTGATGTAATAAATAGAAATCTAACTTTAAAAAAACGTTCTTCATAAAAGTTATCCTAATTTTTGCCAACAAACTAAAATAGGACTTTGAGAATTGTACATTTTTATTTTATTTGTCAAGTTTTAAAATTAATAGGTGTGGAGTCTTCCACTATAACAAGTGCCTAATGGTACACAACAATGAGGGTGAAGCCGACCGATAGCCTTTAAGGCACTCAAGTGTCGACTGGTAGACAGCTAACTACGATTCAGTATGTATCACACTATTGTCTTCTAATTGTCCATCTCCGCAAGACGAGTCCTACTTGATTAAGGTTCAACCTAGGATCAAGAGTCCTAGTCCAACACACTACCCCAAACATCCAGAACCTAGTGATAAGACACCAAGGACCAAGACTCCTAGTCCAACACTACTCTAAACTTTGAGGACCTGGTGATGAGATCAATTATATCACAACTTAGAGTTCGAGTTCCTTTGGGAGACAACTTCTTACTATTATAAATAAAGGCCTTCGGGTACCTGGTAAGAGAATTCAATCCTAACCTATTTAGTCCATATTCTTCTTCAACTTAAGATTTGATTTAAGCATCAGAGTCCCTTTGGCCGTCTTCGGTTATCAGTTCACCTAGATTTTCTCTTGTCTTGCAAGTTATTGAAGGTGTCCTCACCATCTTCTCCGCCTGCACGAGTTGGTGACTTGCCTTTTGTGGGAAAACGACTAAGTTTTTTGGTAACCCAGAAGCTTAGAGCCAAGTAAGGCAAAATAAGTCACGATCCAAAAATAAGTCACACATTAACTTTACTCACTCCAATTTTAGAATATTCTTTGGTCACCTCAAGCCAACCTCCATGGTTGCACCTCAATCCAACCCCCCGTCATTGAATCTCAAGGCTACCTCGCCTCTAGCCAACCTCAGTGGTCGCACCTTAAGGCTACTTCGCTTGAAGCCAACTTCTGTGGTTGCACTTCAAGGCTATTTCGCCTTTAGCCAACCTCCGTGGTTGTTCTTCACAGATACTTAGCCTTCATACAACCTACATGATTATCCCTCAAGGCTACTTGGTCTACATGCAACCTCCACAGTCAAGTTGCCTGACCACCCTACAACCTCCACGATTGCCCTTTGGGCTACTTTTTCTCCATGCAACCAAGTTGCTCTCTAATTTTCTTAGCATTTTGACAGACAACCAGCAACTTCTATGATTATTGAGCCGACTACTTAGCCTATGTTAAGGATTTGCCACCTCTACGAGCAACAGATGCCTTAAACCACCATCATTAAGGAACGTTGGCACATGTGTTAGAAGACTCAAATCACCATCATTAAGGAACTTCTCAATGATATCAGGAATTAGAAAATCATTCTTGGACCATGTAACGTCCTCCCAAACTGGATATTACCCATCAATCTGGTTGCCATGGGAGCTTCTCCCCAACCATCTCCGAAGGACTTGTTCTTCTCTCTTGCATATTTCTTCTTGACTTTGTCTAGGATCCCAGAGTAATGATCGCAGACAACATTCTTCACTTGCTATTCTGTCTCAACACTCTTCTCTTTACGCCGAGCTCCAGAGTAAATAACAAGGGAACGAAGAATTGAAATGAGAACAAAAATCTCAAATCTATTAGGCAACAAAGCCCTAGGTTCCTAGGAGCAAGAAAGGTCCGAAAAACCTAATTGAGGTATGAGGGGGCAATTGTGGAGTCTTCCATTATGGCAAGTGCCGACTGACACACAACAATGAGGGTCAAGCTGATTAATAGCCTTTAAGGCACTCAAGTGCCAACTGGCAGGTAGCCAACTACAACTCAAGAGGTACCATGCTATCGCCTTTTGATTGCCTATCTCTGCTAGACGAGTCCTACTCAACTAAGATTCAACCTAGGACCAAGAGTCCTAGTCTAACACTAGGACTGGTGGTAATGCACCTAGGAGCAAGACTCTTAGTCCAACACTACTCCAAACTTTGAGGACCTGGTGATGAGGTCAATCCTATCACAACTTAGAGTTTGAATTCCTTTGGGACACAACTTCTTACTACTATAAAGGGAGGCCTCTGGGTACCAAGTAAAGGGATTTAATCCTAGCCTGTTCATTCCATACTCTTTTTCGACTTCCAATCTGACTTACGCATTGGAGTCCCTTAGAGCTCTCATTGGACATTTGATCTTATTTAATTTTGTGGCAAACTGCCAAGAAGGGTCTGTTGCTTTTTCTACTCAATTGATTTGGTTGTCTTATTAGTTTAGTTGCTGTATTGAATTGGTTGGGAGACATAGAGGGGCTTTTTTTTGAATAAAAAATATTCTAAATTTCATTGCATTCCATTCAAATAAGAATTATTTTATCTAAACTTTATTGGACTTAATCCCAAGTACTTGCCAAACGTTGGAATGGTAATGCATATTCCATTTTATTGCTAAGCAAATTTCATTTTCATGTCAATTCCATTTGCGCTTAAAAATATTTCTACGAGTCAAACGCAACATTAATGTTTCTTATCTTATATTTGCCATGAATGAATATAAGATTCATGAAAAATATAAATCAGGTTTGGAGGGGCAGGGAGAACGGGTGGCAATTGGAGATAAAAGTTTCTGGTCATTTTGTTGAGTCTTAATGATGTCAGCGGTAAGTTGCCAAGTGGCTGTGTTTATAATATTTCGTTTTCCCCAGACTGGTGGAAAGAAAAGGGGATAGAACTTGATGAGCCCAGATTTTATTGGGCCAAGCCCAATTTAGATAAATCGAGAAAGCCTAAAGAAGTGTCCATTGTCGACCCATCGAGGAGGACACCAAGAGGACAGCACCAAAAGCCAACGGCCGAAGGAGGAGGAGGACAAGGGAGCCCTTGGGCGCCGCCCATGGCAGCTTTGGGCGCCTCCTAGGCTGGCCCCTTGGGCGCCGCTTGGGCTGGCCCCTTGGGTGCCTCCCTCTTCGCTCCTCCTCACCTTGGTACTCTAGGTCCAAGTCCAAGACAAGTCTAGGTCCAGATCCAAGACAAGTCCAGGTCCAGGTCCAGGTCCAACTAATGTTCTCCTCCGGATGAATAGGAGCACGAGGGAAGATAATATGCAGATAGATATAGACGATCTCCTACCATAACAATACTTTCCAAAACAATAGAATTCTTTTCCCTCACGTCACCGCTTCCACTACCTTACCCTAGCTATATAATGTAAGCCCTCTCAATATTGAGGGCATGCCTCCAACGCCTCCGAACCTTACACTCATTTGTTTTCTCTCTATCCCCCTAAAAGCACTGTATTTCTCCAGAATACTATCATTCATCAACATCAATAAAGAACACAGGCCACTGCTGCCATTCCCGAGAGTGGACGTAGGTCACCCGGATCGAACCACTATAAATCTCTATGTTGATTGCTTAATTACTATTTTTAGCCATTGATTGTCGTTGATTGCTCATTAATCACACCCTTACACATACTTGACTGCTGATCTTGCACGAAAACAGTTTTGTGCATCATCAGCTTGGCGTCGTCTGTGGGAACCGACAAAGTTTCTACTATCTTTCAACCTTCTTGCAATCCATGGCAATCACGACCCGAGCAAGGTCTCATCAACAGGGACACAACAACCCTACGCACCAGGAAGAGACTCCACCTCCCTTCGCACCTTCAGAACCCTTTGCCACGGTGCCTCCCACCGTTGGACAACAACAACAGCTTCTACAGACTATGCAATTGCTGGTGAAACACAACCAGCAGATGATCCAGTTAATGCTCGACTAAGGGAGCATCACCCATCATCCCGTAGGGGAAGTCCCACTCCCCCAAACGGGAGAGGAGCCGTTACCCGTCTCTTCTGGGCGCTAGGTCCCTCGCCAGAATGTTCCAGGGCAACGTTAGGGAGCCCCTCGTCAAGCGATCCCTCCTCAATGCGCAGGAAGCACACGTATTCCCCTTTTCGCACGTGCCTGCACAGGAGGACGAAGGAGAAAATCAATATGGAGACCACGAGAGCCAGTACCATCACCCAATCGAAGGAGTCCCTAACCAGTGGGATAAGAAGACCAGGGAAGTGCACGACCAGCTTAGTAATGCCCTCAACGCCATCAAGGCACATGCCCCTGAAACTGTGGACTATTTGGTGAGGCGCACTGATACTCCTTTTATTACTGACATTATTAATTACCCGTTGCCTTCGAAGTTCAAGATGCCCACCATCGAGATCTTCGACAGCACCAAAGACCCCCTTGACTATCTGGATACCTACAAGTCCCTTATACAACTCCACAATGTGCCTGAGGAGATCATGTGTAGGGCTTTTCCTACCACCTTAAAAGGGTCTGCTCACCAGTGGTTCTCCAAGTTCAGGCCTTCCTCCATTCGCTCCTTCGTAGAACTAAATAGGTCATTCGTCTCCCACTTCATTGGGGGACGTCGCCATCAGAAACTAGTGACCCACCTGTTCACCATCAAGCAGGATAGGGAAGAAAGCCTTCATGACTACCTTACCCGCTTCAATGAGGAGGTGCTCCAGATTGATGAGCCAGATGATAAGGTGGCTCTGGCTGCCTTTATTGCCGGTCTTCGCACCTCCAGCTTCATGTTCTCAGTCCTCAAGAAGCCGTCCTCCAGTATGCCTGAACTACTGTCTAGGGCACAAAAGTAAATGAATGCCGAAGATGTCACTAAGGCCCGTCGGGATGAGTCCTCTCGAGGAGGGGAGAAAAGAAAAGCCAACCGAGAAGATAAATGGGAGACCGAGAATAAGAAGAAGAAAGCCAAGAGAGTCTCTATAAAAGACCGCCTCGGACCATTGCCCCTGAGGGACCAACGACCATTCACTCCACTCAATGCCTCAGTGGAGCACATCCTACTCCAGATATAGGATGACCCCGCCATCTGTTGGCCGGGGAAGATGAGGTCTAACCCCAAACGCAGAAATCCCAAGAAGTATTGTCGCTTCCACCGTAAACATGGACATGACACAGATGACTATTTTCAGTTGAAGAAGTAGATTGAGGAACTTATTCAGCGGGGTCACCTTAGACAGTATGTGGCTGGTTGAGGACCAACTCCACCGCACAAAGAACAAGAATGCCAGCAGCCCCTTAGTGAGATTTATACCATTGCCGGAGGATTAGAAAGAGGGGGTGACTCCAACTCCGCCAGGAAGGCGCACGCTCGTAGGGCCAGACAGGCGGAGTCTCATGACTCTCGCCCAATGAAGACCCCACGACACGGGGAGGAGGAGGTCATTACTTTCTCAGACATAGACCTTGTAGGGGTCCAGGTCCCTTATGATGACCCTTTAGTTTTGACCTTGATGGTGGCCAACTATCAGGTGAGGAGGATCCTAGTCGACAGCAGCAACTCAGCTGACATCCTTTTTGCCACAACCTACGACAACCTTCACCTCGGCAGAGAGAGACTACAGCCGGTCAGGACTCCCTTGGTTGGCTTCTCGGAGAGAGAGTCCAGCCCTTGGGATCCATCACCCTGCTTGTCACAGTAGGAACTGCACCCAGGAATTCTACTATCATGGTAAATTTTATCGTACTCGACTGTCCCTCTGCCTATAATGTGATTATTGGACGCCCTGCCCTCAATGCCTTAAGGGCAGTACCCTTAACTTACCACCTTCTCCTCCACTTCCCAACCTCCAATGGGATTGGGAAAGTAAGAAGAGATCAGGTCTCAGCCAAAGAGTGCTACGTGACCTCCATGAGGGCTAGGAGACCGCACGAGACTCTCCAAGTTGAAGTCCTTAACCCCAGAGACGACAGTACCTTGGAGAGGGGTGAACCAGCAGAGGAGCTCTGCCTAGAAATACTAGATGACAGCCTCCCGGAGAGGAAAGTATACTTAGGCTCCTCACTCTCTCAGGAGCAGACATCTGCCTTAGTAGATTTCCTTAGAAGAAACACAAACATTTTTGCTTGGTCCCATGAAGACTTGGAAGGAATTAACCCCGAAGTGGCCTCTCACCAACTCAATGTTGACCCCAGATATAAGCCTGTCCGCCAAAAGTTGAGAAGTGTGAGCACTAGGAGGGGGCAATCCATGGAGAAGGAGGTAAACAAACTCCTGAAAAACGGGTCAGTGAGGGAGGTTTCGTACCCAGACTGGCTATCCAATGTGGTAATGGTGACAAAGGCCAATGGAAAATGACACCTCTGCGTGGACTTCACAAAGCTGAATAAGGCCTGTCCCAAGGACATCTATCTTTTTCCACGCATCGACATACTCATTGACGTCACTGCTGGACACGAACTCCTAAGTTTTCTGGACGCCTACTTTGGGTACAACCAGATTAGCATGTTTCCCCCGGACCAGGAAAAGACCTCGTTCATCACCCTAAGAGGCACTTACTGCTATAGGGTGATGCCCTTCGGACTCAAGAATGTCGGTGCCACATACCAGCGCCTCGTTAACAGGATGTTTGAAGCCCAAATTGGAAAAATGATGGAGATCTATGTGGACGACATGTTGGTGAAGAGCACAACAGCGACAGATCATGTAACGCACCTCCAGGAGACCTTCGATGTGTTGAGAGCTTACAAGATGAAGTTGAATCCTGAAAAATGCGCCTTTGGCATCAGTTCAGGGAAGTTCCTAGGATTCATGGTCCACGAAAGGGGCATTGAAGCTAACTCGGATAAAATCAAAGCTGTCTTGGAGATGAAGTCCCCTACCTCAATCAAAGAAGTCCATGCCTCAATGGGAGAGTAGCCGCCCTCAACAGGTTTGTTTCTAAGTCTGCAGATAAATGTCTACCATTTTTTAAGATCCTCCACAAGTCTTTCCAGTGGACCCCAGAGGCAGAGGAGGCTTTCCAAAGGCTCAAAGCCTATCTCATCACACCACCACTACTTTTTCATGTTGTACCAAGAGAGACCCTCTACCTTTACCTCTCCACTTCATCCTCTGCCGTAAGTTCTGTCCTCATCAGAGAGGATGAAGGAATCCAGAAGCCAGTCTACTATGTCAGCCGGGCATATCGAGGAGCAGAGGTGAGGTATCTAGGACTGGAGAAGTTAGCTCTCGCCCTCGTCACTACCGCAAGACGCCTGCGTCACTACTTTCAGAGCCACACCATCGTGGTTATCATAGATCAACCGCTTAAAAGAATTTTGAGAAAACCTGATGTTTCAAGGCAGACTCCTCAAATGGGTTGTGGAGTTGAGTGAATTCGATGTGCAGTACCAGCCGAGGGCTGCCATCAAAGCATATGTACTTGCAGACTTTGTAGCAGAGTCCACACCGATACCGGAGGAGGTAACAGGCACCCCCACATCCGTTTGCTCAGTACATGCTAATTCCATCCAACAGAAGGTAGGACTTGCAACTGAACGAAGACCCGACAACCATGAGAAGGAAAAAAGGGTAGAGCCACAAACCAGGGCGCCACCCACCTCACCTTGGGGGCAACTTTCTCAGCCTCCATCACTCATCACTTTTCCCTCTCTCCAGTCAACGCCTTCATCATCCGCCATGTTATGCTGAAAACTCTATGTCGATGGATCCTCTACCAATGAGGGCGGCGGAGTAGGACTCGTGCTGATCAGCCCTCATGGCACCCCCTTGAAGTATGCAGTTTCCCTACACTTCACCACATCAAATAATCAAGCAGAGTACGAGGCCCTTATATCAGGCCTAAGGTTAGCCTTGGAGATGGAAGCACTCAACCTCATGGCACATAGTGACTCTCAACTCATAGTCAACCAAGTGAAGGGAGATTTTGAAGCCAAGGAAGAAAGGATGCAAAAGTACCTCTTGGTGGTCCAAGCCCTCCTCACGAAGTTTGCCAACTTTGAGATCCACCATGTACCTCGAGAGGAGAATGCCATGGCGGACGCCCTCGTAAAATTTGCCTCTGCCAACATACTTATAGGCCCAGCATTAATAGGTCATCAATTTGAGCCTAACACCTCCAAGCTAGAGGAGGCCAAGGTTTATTGTGCATCGTCAGAGTCCAAACTGGATGACTTCTATCCGAGTTTACCTAGAGGAGGGCACTCTCCCAGATAACCCAGTAGAAGCCAGAAAGTTGAGGATAAGAGCATCCAGGTATGTTATACTGCAAAATACCCTTTACAAGAAAAGTCATTCTCTCCTACTACTTCGCTGTCTCACCCCAGAGGAGGCCGACTACACCATGAGAGGAATCCATGAGGGGATATGTGGGAATCACTCAGGAGGGCATTTATTAGCCCATAAAGCAGTCAGACAAGGGTTTTATCGGCCTACTATGATGCGAGACACCCGAGCCTTTGTAAAAAAGTGTGATAAGTGTCAACGCTTTGCAACCATGCCCAGATAACCACCCGAAGAGCTCACCATCATCCAGAGTCCATGGCCTTTCTCCATGTGGGGGATCGACATCTTAGGTCCCCTCCATGTGAGTCGAGGTCAGTGCAAATTCATAGTCATAGCCATTGACTACTTCACCAAGTGGGCAGAAGCTGAAGCCCTAGCTAGAATCACAAATCAGAAGATAAAGGACTTTATATGGAAAAGTTTGGTTTGCCTCTTCAGGATACCACATGCCATTGTAAGTGACAACGCCAAGCATTTTGACAACAAACTCCTCAACACTTTCTGTGCGGACCTGCAAATCAAACAGCCCCACTCTAGCCCCGCACATCCACAAGCGAACAGGCAGACAGAGATCACTATCAGGACCATACTCTGAAACTTAAAATCCAGACTGGATTCTACAAAAGGAAAATGGGTAGATGAACTCCCAGGAGTATTATGGGCCTATCGCACGACACCAAGGGCTCCTACAGGCAAGACCCCATTCTCCCTAGCCTATGGGACAGAGGCAGTGATTTCAGTTGAAATCGGGGTACACTCCCTTAGAGGGCAGAACCATGACCCTACCAGTAATGAAGAAGGCCTCCGCATCATCCTCGACTTGATAGAGGAGGAGAGGGAGATAGTCATGCTCAGGAATGCAGAGTATAAGCGTCGCATGACCAAATACTACAACTCGAGGGTGAAGCCTCGCATCTTCTTACCTGGGGACTTGGTCCTCAAAAAGGTCATATTATCTACCAAAGACTCTTGGGAAGGGAAATTGGGACCCAACTGGGAAGGACCATACGTATCACGGAGGTTGTAAAGCCAGGCACCTACAGAATCTGAAATTTTGAAGGAAAGGTCCTGGGCCACCCGTGGAATGCAGAACATCTAAAGAAATACTACTAGTAGCGGGGGACAGTAAGTCATAAGTTGGTGTCCATTGCGTAGGTTATTTATCTTGTCGGTCAATTTTCTATGTTAATCATTTTTATTCATTCTTCAAAAAGTTGTATTCCATTCAAAAGTTATAGACCTTTACAAAAGTTGTGTTCAAATTCATGAACTTTTTACAAAAGGATAGACACAGTGTATCAGCAAAACAAAAAATGCAAAGGCACCACACTACCTCCACTCACGTAGTCCTCATCATCAGACTCAAGAGCCTCATGAGGCTTGAGGTCAGAAAGATCGCAGTAAGGGAATGCTACTGAGGCTTTCCTCCTAAGCTCCTCATAGCCGTCAATGAAAGCATTGGCTCTGGCCCTCTCAGCAGCGTTCCTCTGAACCTCTGCTCTGGTGGCTCTCTCAACTGATACCCGAAGGTCAGCCTCAAGCTGGGCTACCTTCTCCTCTGATAGCCTCAATTACTCAGCAGCGCTCTCTTGCGTCCGCCGCTCAAGCTCTAACTACTTCTCGACATCCTTTCATGCCTGTCGAGCTAGCCTTTCGACGCCCTCTCGCGCCCGCCGCTCAAGCCCAAGCTACTTCTCAGTAGCCTTTCGTGCCCGTGTCTCCCTAGCCAAGCTATCGACCGCATCACGGATCTACAAGGTGTTATTAAACAAGCCAGGCAAGGCAGCAGCCACCTGTAGGCATTCAAAGAAAAGAGTACAAGGAAAGTCATAAAAGAAGCTAGAATATGAAAGGAAGCTAGACGCGGAACAGGGATATAAAACATACCAAGGCTAAACCCTCAACAGTGGCATTAATCATGCCCTCAGAACCTCGAGAGATGATCTCTTAGGCCTCGAATCCGGTCATGAAATCACAGAGTCTCTCCCTTGCCAATATCATGTCCTATAGCATAGATAATGGGGGAGCACCCGAAGTGGGACCGCCTATCTGGTCCTCAGTCCTAATGGAAGGTGGCACCGAAGCCCCAACACCTACAGTAGTGCTAGAACAGTCTCCCGGGGGTGGGGAGGAATCAGCCAAGGAAGAAGGAGGAACATCACTAAGGTCAGCTCCTGTGAAGGTAGCTTGATCGGTAGACCTCAGTTGAGAAAAGCTGGGGGTACTGGACTTCGCCCTCTTAGAAGAAGGAGGAAGGGAAGATGCCACCTTGGAAGTAAAGACTTCCCCCACCACCGACCTATCAATGGGTAGACCTGCAGAGCCAGCACAATTCAAAAAAGCCTGCCAAATTGAGTCTTTAAGAAGACTACGAAGTGAAAAGAGAAAGGGTCAAGTACCTTTCTTTCTCAACCTGGGAGGAGTTATAGAGGTGCCAGACGCCATCATAATATTGAAAAAATCCTTGGTCGGGTTATTGCGAATCATCTCAAGCAACCTCTCTTGAATCGGAGTTACAGTCGGTACAGCTACATGCAGACAAGTGCACCATAAGAATAAATACATGAGGATGGAGACACAAATTAAGGGCAAAAATCTCGCACCTTATTTCGTCTTCGAAAACTGTACTCCATCGTGTGGGCACAAGGTCACGATTGGACTCGGGGGCCCAGTCGCCTCCAACAAAAAAGAACTTCCTTTTCCATTTATGATGGTTGGATGTAAGCCCGCCAATAAACTTGCCTGATCTTGGGGTGAAGCGGTACCACCCCCGATGAGGAATAAGATTTTTCGCCAGTGTGTATATAGCCATAAACTTCTCGAACGGTGGAGGGACGGTAGCATTATGCACCAACCACCATAAGGCAAAGAACGCCGAAATCACCCTCCAACCATTAGGAGCCAATCTCCCTGGAACCAAAGACAAATGCCCAAGGATTTGACATATAGGTTCGGGGATAGGGAACCGAAGGCCCGCTTCCAACATACCCTCGTATACGACAATCTCACCCAAAGAATCACAACATACAAACTCATCGGCCTCAGAGCAACGGTAAGTCACACAGGGTGGAATACGATATAATGAAATTATTTCGACAATATCTTCGTCATGGTGAAGCAAGCTAAATATAGAAATTACCTTGGAGCCATCGCTCTCTCCAACAATTGGACCTCCGTCGGAATCTTGAGAAGCCTCCCTCTCGCCTGGATGAATAACCACAAAAGCGAGTTCAGGCCGTAGCTCAAAAAAAATAATTATGACAGCAAAAAAAAAATGCTGCAACATACCTTGAGACTTAGTCCCATGCAGATCGGTGATCGATCGTTTTTTGGACTCTCGAAGGGGCGACTGCACTATGCCTGGGGCGTCGGTAGCCTATGGCACCGCCCAGCCCAGGACGGGCACCCTCCTTCTCCATGGAAGAGTCACTTCGCTGCCCACCTATGTTTGGGGTCCCTCTCGATACCTCTTTGTTTGTGCCTTGCACTGAGAGTCCCGAAGGGTCACTCGCTAGCTATCGAGGCCACACCGAAACCAACACCAGGAGGGAGACCCAACCGTCCGAAGCCCAAAAAGGTGTTGCCCAAGCCCCCGACGCCGCCCAGGGGGGCATCGCCCATGGTTCCACCATCTGCGCTGCGATCGAGTCCACCCGAAGCTTGGGCGCCGACTGCTTGGACCAGGATGGGCGTTGGTGTCGTTCTCCCCAGACCGCTACATGGAACGACCTCATGAGCGCCGCCCAGGCTAGCCTTTCTGTCTTCTCCATCTTTAGAGCTTCTCGTCTTCATGATGATTTAAAAAGAGAAATGGAAGAGGGGATAAAAACAAGGGAGAATGAATGAACAGTAGCTCTTGGGCCTATTTGTAGAAGAAGAATGGCTTCTCAAGGAAGCCTTGCCACAGCTTCTTGAAGAAGCTTGGTATGAAGCTTCTTAAGGAAGCTTGCAGGAGGCAACTACAGAACAATTTGGGAGGAAGGAAAAAGAATGAGCAAGACATAAACAGTGGCCTCTATTTATAAACGAGGATGTAAAAAAAAAAAAAATTCAATCGATTTCATTGAGTTGTGCTAAAAACTCAAATTCAGAGAGATAGAAGCGTTTTTGGGAAAATTAGCTGACCAAACCGCCTTCGGCTGTTTGTGAGTCGAAGATCATGAAAAAATACCCGAATTCAAAAAAAAAATTCGCCTCAAACGGACTCCTGTGCGTAAAGTTATAGCCGTTCGAAGTTTTGCCAGATTTTCAATGCTCCAGCAATCCTTCTCGCCTATGGGCGCCTACTCTCGCCTTGGGCGCCTGTCTCCTCACCCATGGGTGCCTACCTCTTGCCTTGGGCGCTTGTCTCCTCACCCATGAGCGCCTACTTCTCGCCATGGGCGCCTGTCTCATCGCCTTGGGCGCCCACCTCGGTCACATGGGTGTCGCCCAAAGCACCTGGGAGTCTCCTATGATATCAAGGGCATGGACTCCTCCTCATTTCTCTCCTCCACAACTGCTTGAAATCCTAGTTCCCATGAACTTGTTGTGGTACCGAAGAAAATACAAGAAAAATTTGACTTACTCAGGTGAAGTTATAGCACATGCCCACAACCCCTTCCTCTCACCAAAAGTTAGAGGCTTGGGGCATGAGGGGCAAATGATGAGTCCAGATTTTACTGGGCCAAGCCCAATTTAGATAAATCGAGAAAGCCCAAAGAAGCGTCCATTGTCGACCCATCGTGGAGGACACCAAGAGGACAGCACCAAAAGCCAACGACCGAAGGAGGAGGAGGACAAGGGAGCCCTTGGGCCCCGCCCATGGCAGCCTTGGGCGCCCCCCCATGGCAGCCCCTTGGGCGTCGCCTGGGCTAGTCCCTTGGGCGCCTCCCTCTTCGCTCCTCCTCACCTTGGTACTCGAGGTCCAGGTCCAAGACAAGTTCAGGTCCAGGTCCAACTAATGTTCTCCTTCGGATGAATAGGAGCACGAGGAAAGATAATATGGAGATAGATATAGAAGATCTCCTACCATAACAATACTTTCCAAAGCAATATAATTCTTTTCCCTCACGTCACCGCCTCCACTACCTCACCCTAGCTATATAATGTAAGCCCTCTCAACATTGAGGGCATGCCTCCAACGCCTTCGAACCTTACACTCATTTGTTTTCTCTCTGTCCCCCTAAAAGCACTATATTTCTTCGGAGTACTATCATTCATCAACATCAATAAAGAACACAGGCCGCCGCTGCCATTCTCGAGAGTGGACGTAGGTCAATTGGACCGAATCACTATAAATCTCTGTGTTGATTGCTTAATTACTATTTTTATCCATTGATTGTTGTTGACTACTCATTAATTGCTCATTAATCACACCCTTACACATACCTGACTGTCGATCTTGTACGAAGACAGTTTTGTGCATCAGCAAAACTTGACCCTCATTTGAAGGTGTTATTAAGCACATTTATAAATTAATTACCTGGGATGTTAACATATAGCAAAACAATTGTCAAGTTCATTGTTTCACTTCTATAACGGATATATTCACCTGTTCTTCAGTAAGATAATATGTACATGATAGTGCTGGGTGAAGGAGGATACTGTCCAAATTTTAACGGATTTAGATAATAAATAGAATTGATCTGCAGACCCAATTAATAAATGGGTTGACATAAACCAGCTTCGAAAAGAAAAGGATCAAGTCAAACACCGTTTCTACCTGAGATGAAAATAACTACGAGATAATATGAAGTGGTCTTGCAGTTCATCTCTAAAGAGGCTGTGGCCTGGTTTCTTTGGATTTGCAGTTCAATACCCCGTCTCTCAATCTGTCCACATATATGTATATCCATCTGTCTTTTTTATGGTGGCGGTGTAAATAGTGGCGGCAACAGTGGCAATGTGGGTGAGGACGATGTTGGTTGCAACTATTTTGATGTGTAGTTTTGGTAAGGTCGTTTTCTAACCACATATCATTTAGTAATTTGTTTGATTGTTCTCATACCTGTTTACTAACTGCACAAAAAAATAATTATTGATCCCGCTAATTTACGAGGTGTCTCAAAGACGTGATATATACCGATTTGCTTGCTGCCTCAGATTTTCTTTAAAATGTGGCAAGATTCACAGCATTTTCATGTTCTTAACATCTTAACGTAACCAAAATACTGAAATGTTGACACATATTAACCTTTGGTTTGCTTGTTTAGAACTGCATGATTGTAATATCTGTTGGTGTGTAATACTTAAGTTGCATCAGCCTGACAAATATTGCCACCTATACTCACTCATGGCCTAACTAATGGCCTTTGAATGTTTGAATTAGGCACATCCCACCACCTTTAGGAGCAACTTTGCCAACTTGTCCTTTTTCTAAAATCCCATATTTTCTATGATTTATAAAAACCCACTTTTGGAAATGGGATTCCCTCATTAGGCAAATGGTCCCAAAGTAATGTGCCATTAGCGTGTCATGTAATTACATATATGATAAATTATAATGACATCCCCAGACATTTATCAAAAGGATAAGAATACTCACTGACATTCTATAAATGACATAAGAAACCTAATCGGAGATTTTAAGTATGAAATTATTCATGTATCCTCATTTGACTTACAAATTTCATCAAAATCAAACAGAAAATGAAAATAATTTGGGGGAGAGAGAGAGAGAGAGTACTCCCCTTCTTGCTGCCCCTACCTTGATTGAACCAATCCTTGGTTATTAGGTGAGGTTAAAAAAAAAACATCCCTTGGTTCACCTTAGTGTAGAGGGGTGATGGTTCCGTCCTTCAGGATGCATCCCGGTCAGGTGGGGCAGCGGCTTGGACCAGTGGCAGCCAGTGTAGTGGATATTATCCTCTGAAATCTCACATCATTTGGTTCTAGACGGATTCCAAACAAGGACTTTTGGGCCTAAGGAATCAGCTTGTGGTATTCAACCATGCATCGTATTGTAAAGTTTTTATGGAGTGCTTAATAACTTTGATCTTTGGATCTTCATTATGCAATGTGTTTTAAGGTCGTATCTGCCTAGTCCAAAGAGAACAATAGTATGCAATGTTGGTGTAGAACATTATAGTTTTTGTGTCTGTGCTTGCGTGTGAGATAGTGGAATAAGGGGTAAAACTAATATCTTATGCATTAAATATGATGATGTCAATTGTTTTCCGTATCAAACAGTGTCTTGTAATTAAAAGCTCTCAAAGTTAAGGAATAGCCTGCCATTTATGAAATGTTAGGGAATGACTGTGTTTTCTTACAAATAAGGGAATGCCATCGTAATTTATCCTCTAATATTCTATACCCTCCTGACTCGTGTAGGCTTAAAGAAACCATTGTTTCACAGAAATGTAGAATCTATTGTTCATAATAAATCATATGGCAGAGGCTAATGGACCATTTGCTTTATCCACTTCCTAGGAGCACTTGGATCTAACTTTATTTATTTTATGCCATCTATGAGATGAAGTGTAATCCATTCCGTTACGAGTTATATCATTTATTTTTTGGCTATCTTATAGTTATAAGGCTTTTTTTTCTCTCCATTCTTACTAGAAATCAAGGTTTATCATGATTTATGTTATCTTTGAGATGAGTACAAGCTCATTTATCCAACTTTAAGTATTCGTTCAATGGCTGCTGTCAATTACAAGGGACCAAAAAAGAAATAAAAATAAAAGAGGAAAAAACTACTTACCGGATGTTGGATATGAAGTGATAGAAAGTGTTTATCCGTCTAATTGATATACTACGGAACTGAATATCACAATCAATATCTCTAAAATTGAAAGAAAGATCTATACTACTTGCCCTCATATACATAGTTTTTGGCAAAAGTCTAGTGAATCGGTTAGAATCTTTTTTGAAAGGCTGCCGACTACAATGGAAATCTAGAGAAATCTTGTCTAGTGTCATTGCGATTTTTGAATGTTCAAAACGGAAGGAAGAATGGAATATATTTAACTATCCATCAAGTATAGAAGACTTCGGAAGATGTAAAAGAAATAGCTCAATTCAGCTAATCATCTTCAAGATCCATGGGGGTCACACTAACCTGATAAATATTATCCTATTCGCTCCATAATGAAGCTGAAACACTGACGTGTGTCCGGTCATCATGATGCAATTCTGAAGTTTGAAACAAACAATTGTATTAGTTTTTGAGTAGAGTAATGCTATATTTATCAAAATTTTTACTAAAAAAATAATTGTAAAAAATAACATTTTGATCAATATTTGGTGGGTCCGAGCTGTCAACTCATTTAGTAAAAACATTTTTGGGAAAATTTTTTGCATGCGCAAGGATCAAAATATTGTTTCGAAACAGTCGAAACGTTTTTGTTTCCAAGGAGACCGAAACAAATCAGTGATAAAATCGAAATTTTAATATTTTAAGATATTTCATAATGTTTTGTGATATATTATAATATTTCAATGTATTTGCACAATTGTTTCGCAATGTTTTAAGGTATTTCAAGATACTTTGATATATTTAAATCAATGTTTAGAAAAATAAATTCTTAAATTTTTATTTTTTTTGTTATGTTTATGAAACAGGTCAAAACGTTTTTGAAACACATCGAAACGTTTCCATTTTTTAAGTGACCGAAACAATACACCAAAACAAAATTTTGATCCTTAGTCTCATGTACATTACATTGCATAATTAACTATGATTATTAATTTCATATTATCGCAGTTGAATAAGTCCATTACAAATGGGATGGAAACTGGTGTCACTGTACATCCACACTATGTAAATATGTTTCACTTTGTTCCAAAATCTCATGAGACTTGGGTGTTTTTCTTCCAAAAACTTAAAGGATATCTTGTGTAACTATTTCTATTAGTTGAGTGGCAATGTGAGGAACTCAATCATAAAAGGAATAAAGTAAGATCAAAGCTATGATTTAAGGGTACAAAGTATATATTTTTTGGCCATTTATTTTGATGGTATTTACTCCTCTGGTGGTTATAAATAGGGGACTAACTCTTGGTCATATTTGCTTCTCTGTAGCTATATTTCAAAGTCTAGCTTTAAAACGCTAGAGTGACTATGGCTGTTCTGATACTTTTCCTGCTCATATCATTAACCTACATATTGACCATCCATGCCTGCCCAAAATGTGGCAGCATGGATGTTCCATACCCCCTCAGCACCAACAACAACTGTGGAAACCGTAATTATAGTGTCTACTGCAACAATGGCACTTTGGAGTTCTTATCAGCTGCAGGATTTTACTACCAAATTCTCAGCATTAACCCAAGTGCTTATAAGCTCATTATACGCCCACCCGCAATTCAAAAAAGCACTTGCCAGTCCTCTGATCTGGCTTTGGGTGGCTTAAGGCTCGACGAAAACTCTCCCTTCAACATATCTTCCCACAACACTGTCATGTTACTGAACTGTTCCGAAACTATTCTGTTATCGCCATTAAACTGCTCTTCAAACAGCCTCTGTAGGCAGTTTGAGGAGAAGGTTGAAGGGGGAAGTAGTTGTAGAGATGCACTTTGCTGTACTTACTTGAAAGATGCATCAATGACTTCACATAGAATTAGGGTTAGAGTTGGAGGGTGCACTGCTTATACTTCTGTGGTGTATCTAAAGCCAGGAGACTCCATTGATTCATGGCATTATGGCATTGAGCTGCAATGGCTGCCGCCTAACTGAGGCTCGAAACAGTGCTAGTCTTGCCAATTTTTTTTACCACAGTTTACTTATCAAATCAATAAAGAGTGGTGAATCAATGGATTCCATTATCATTTTTTGGCGGGACTTACTAATCTAGCTACGCACATTTATTTGGTAAATAAAATTTGATAAGGAATTTGATATGCACATCTTTGCTCCTAAGATTCGGGTTCTCCGTTGGGCCAGTGAACTGCGAGGGTGATATCAGGTTACAGACTGATGTTACCAAAAAACGAAATTCCGCATATGCTCGAGCGAAATGACACTTTTGAGACAAGTTCGAACTTCTATTTGTGCCGTTGTGTTCTATCACCGCGGTGTTGTGTGTTACTTAGTATGTATTGGTCCTTTCTAGTTGTCTGCTATAACCTTCGTATCAATGAATGAATGAATAAATGGACTTTCTAGAATCACTATTTTTTTTTTCCCATAATGATGTGAATACTAAAAACTTTCCTCAGTTTTGATTATTAAATAAATGCAGATAATTGGAACAGTAAGTCCTACTATTTGGTAATCCCTCACTACCACAAATCAGGTTTTCAATTAGGAAAACTTTCCTACGGAAAAAATTTTCTGTAAAAGTTATTTTCAACACAAATTTTCGTCGCTACTGTATTTCCTAGTTAAAATTTGAGTTTCAACGAGGATTATTTTCGTCGGCTCTTTTGTGCATTTCATGGCTAATTATTTCAATGTGTGGAAAAATGTAATCGGGAAAACAAGAGATAAAGTGCTTTTACCTAATATTTTCAAGGTAAAAAGTTAGCTTTTTACCAACAAAAATCATTCCTTGCAAAAAAGGTACACAAATGTCAACCTTTTCCCGAGCGAAATATTTTCTTAGATAAGCGAGCATATACAATAAAATTACGAACATCCCATCAATAAAAAATGTTTCATTTACATAATATGTATTACAACAAACATAAAATCCATCAAGCATTGGCTGAATAGCAACAACGACAATACAATACTAGTTAAATATTTAAAAAAAGAATTAAACACAACAAGATGTCAAACTACAAATGATCAAAACAGTGTACACGCAAACATTATTATATCATGGTGGTTTCAGCATCCAGATTATACACCAGGCTCCACAATGATATCAAAAGATTTTCAGCCTAACATGAAAGGCATAGAATGACGGATTTTAGGAGTTCATTCAACCATAGAAATTCGATGAGAGTTAGAGTCAGACAATCAATATTCTTTTCTTTTTTTTGGGTAAGTAATTATGTTCATTAATTTTTGTAAAGTGTACAAGTAAATTGTTGTCTTTTGGCTATCAAATGACAACTGAAACAAAAGAAATCCAAACTGGTAAAAGTACTGCAGAATAGTAGAATAGCAGAACTTGTACCCGTTTATGAAAACAAAAGAAGCTCATAGTTTAGCAAGAGCATTAGACCGTGGAACTCCAAATCTGAAGGAAGGCTAAGTTCATTGGAGTATGCCAGTAGTTAGCAGTGATAAGTTTGCACTTGATAACTTGAATAATGGATTTGAAGATGGTTGCTACATCCTTCTATTCGTTCCTGAAGATTCTAACATTTCTTCCTCTCCAAAGAGTGTAAACTGTGACTGTAATGCTCAATTTAAGCACAATGACCCTAAGAGATTTTCCTCTCCGGTGTTTAGAAGCTGATTGTATCGCATTTGGTGTAAACCCCCACACTCTTATCTTTATATAGTACGTAATTATGTTTTTGAAATACTAATTTAAGTAATGGAGTATGCATGAACTAAGTAGATTGTCATAGTAGAGATAAAAATGTTAATAGTGTAAAATCGGGTAAATATTTAGTTTAAACTTAGTTTTGACTTGTAAATATATGAAACTGTTTGCAATAGAACTTGTACCAACTATATTTGATGTATAAATGTATGTTGTATAAGTTTGGGTTAGTTTTGGAAGGGTTTGGAATGAATTAGAAATGAAAAACAAAGAAAACAGACAAAATTGACCAGACCGTACCGATACTGCATACTGGTACTCTCGGATGTTATCGTACTGGTATAGCGTACCAGTATGCTACTATCCAGAGAGTTTACCGTACCGGTACTATGTACCGATACGCTCTATAAGTTCCAAAAATTTGAAGTCGCGATCTAGGGTCCACTTTTCACCCTATAAATACATAATGACACCTCCATTAGCCCCATTTCAATATTTTTAACCCTAGGAAACCTTAGAGAGGAAGAAAGAAAGGGAAAAACACAAGATTAAAGGGGATTTGCACATTGGATTGAATCAAAACCCTAATTTGCTTTCAAGAACACTAAGGTAGGGGGTTTCTTCCATTCTTGTCCATTGATACTAGGGTTAATATATATGTATTCTTTGATTCTAAATCTTATATATTTGCTATGGAATTATATTTTCTTGGTCTTCTTACAATTATTACCATGTTTTACACAAGTTAGGGTTGAATACTCATGAAATCTCATTTTCTTGTTTTAAAACTCTAGTTTTCAAAAGAGATGGACTTTCTTCTTAAATTCTTTCTTTATTATTGATTTCGAAACTATAGTGCTTTGAGTTGAGTACTAAAGTGATATTGATGATGATCTCTTGCATTTTATTCAATTATTCTGTTGAAACACTACATGTGAAATTGAGGATTTATGGAATTGTTGTTATTTGAGGAAATTATTGGTATTGTATCTCTTGTGTGATTGTTGGATAAATATGGGCTACTATTGACTGGGTATCTTGGAGTGTGTAGACGCCTTCTTACTCTGTGTGAGTTAAAACTTTTCCTACCACTCGTAATGGGTTTAGTGTCTTGTGAGGACTAAACTATTATCGCTTACGGGTTATCGTAGAAAAAGGAGTTAGTATACTACTCTATGATTAGATACATCACTGTCATGGTGTTGGCATACGCCCTTCCTAAAGGTTGGATATCCTTGTGAGGATTTGTGTGGATTGTACGTGGGCCATAATATTTTCGATAGTATCCATGCGAGGTCTTACTTCATACCAGAGATACGAATATAGTGGTGGGTTATTGTTCATTGTACCAAAAATAGTTTCTACAAGAATTTTGAGAAGTATGAGATTCTGCAAGAACTTGGGAGAAACGGTTTATGGTGGAATGATTATTAGTTGTATATTGATTTCACTTATGCATTAAATTATTACTGTTGCTTAAACTTGAAATCTGTTTAAATGTCTCAGTTTTCTTTCAAAATTCATATATGTTATTTGTGAAAGGTGACCGACCATTTTTATATGTTTTTTTTAAATCTTGTTTGAGTTTGGGCGGAATGTTGCTACAGAGCTTAGTGCTCACTCCCTTACAAACTACATTTTTCAGATTATGTACTGGAGGAGGATTTGAAAATTGAGGAACCGACACACTGAGAGATTTTCATAGGCGGGCATGTTGATCCCGAGATGGACGCTTCGAACAACATTACGTTTTATTCTAGACTAGGAAATTTACTTTGGAAATATTTTAAAGTCTAGATTTTTTTGTAATTCTGCTGCGAGTTTATGTTTAATTTTTTTGGGATGTAATTATTTTACTTTGGGATCATATTATTTTGGGGATATATTCGTCATGTTTTGATATATTCTTTTGGGAACGAGATTGTAAAGATTACCTTTGATGTATGAAATTTCTTTATGGATGAATTATTTAGTTGCTCTCATGATGTGAATGGTTTTTAGTTTGTAATGCCATCCAGGGTAGGTTTTGGGGCATTACAAAGTTTTGGTATCAGAGCTTAGACTTTAGGTCTTACATAGCAGCTGTAGGTTATGGATCACCACTAGGGAAATAAGACTAGGTTGAATGAAATTATTAGATGAAATTTTATCTAAATCTTATACTTTAGGTTAAAGTGATAGTTAGGATGTCCTGTACATCAATGAAACTAAATTGTGAATTTATGTGCAAGATGGAGAGTGAATGTGGAAGTGGATGGGGACGTGATGACACTACAAACCCACCACCACCACCTCCAAATGCCCTGAATGACATCTATCAATGCCTAAGGGAGTTAACCACTTTGGTACAACGCTAGAATAAAAACAACAACCAGCGATGACAGAACTTCGCGATGGGAGGTCTGATCATGACTGGTGCTAGTAGCAGTGGAGCTACATAAAGGGAAACTCCGTACCGCCGACCTGACCAAGCTTTGGGGCTAAGGAATAAAGTCGTTTGAGGAGCTGGGGTTGCTCAGAACTGAACAAACACTGACCCACGTCAATTCTTCGCATGTGGAGGGTTCGGCCACCTCAAAAAGAACTGTCCATCAATTCCACCAAAGACCAATCAAGCAATGGGACAAGTACATGCAAATAAGCCACCACGGCAGAAGCCATTACAATTGAAACCATTAGGAGCTATAGCCCTAGGTGGTACCAAACAAGAAAGAGTTCTTACTCCGACACAACTAGAGGAAGACGTTTTCGATGCCGTTGTTGAAGGTATCGTTCTTCTTTAAAATTTTTGGGGCCGAATTTTATTCGATTCTGATACTATTCATTCATTCATACGCACTACATATGCTCTTAATTTGGGATTGGAATTTGAGAAGCTAGAACATGCCTTGAGTGACATGCTTACAGGAGAATGGTTGGATACTCCAAGGGTGCGTAGAGGTTGTATGCTTCGAATTGGGGAGCATTAGGTGAGGGTGAAGGAAACTCTAGGTTGGACTTTATTTGAAGTGATATGTTTATAAGATAAGTGTGATTTGTTACTTAATTAGGTTAGGAATTAATTATTTATTTGGATTCATGGATTAGCTAGCTTTGAGGAGTGGACGAAAATTTGGGATGTATATTCTAGTTTTATATCGTGTCATTTTAGAATATTCTAGGAGAAGAATGATAATTAGAATTTTGATTTGTAAATGATGCTAGGCATGAATCGTTATGCTAGTCATATTATCCATATTGGAGATGTGATAGCCCAATTTGGATGTGTGGTGGTAAGGTCGACTTAGATGTTTTATTTAAGATGAACTAAGTTTTGAATAATAAGGTTATGAAAATTGATGTGTGTTACTTAAAATTCATAGAAATTAAGGAATGAATGTAGTTTTGTTTTTAGGATATGAATCGTGGAAGATTATGTGTACCAAATAATGACCAAGTAAGGGAAGAAGTGTTGGGTGAGTTCCATCGTTCAAAATTCTCCATACATCCGGGCAGTACCAAGATGTACAGGGACATGAAGCGACAATATTGGTGGAAAGGGATGAAACAAGATGTGGCTAAATACGTGTCAAGGTGCACAGTGTGTCAACAAGTGAAGATTAAGCATTAAAAGCCAGGAGGATTATTACAGTCCATACCTATTCTAGAGTGGAAGTGGGATCACATCACCATGAATTTTGTGTTGACTTTATCACGGACTTCGAGAGGGTATAATGCAGTATGGGTCATTGTGGACAGACTCACCAAATCCGCTCAGTTCTTGAGTATGAAGACCACCGGCACGTTAGAGACCCTAAGCAAGCTCTATATTCGTGAGATAGTGTGATTGCACGGAGTTTTGCTATCCATTGTGTCGGATCGCGATTCTCATTTTGTGGCACAATTTTGGTAAAGTCTACAACGAGCTATGGGGACAGAGTTACGCTTTAGCAACGCCTTTCACCCTCAAATGGATGGCCAATCCGAGAGAGTGATACAAATTTTGGAGGACATGCTACGAGCTTGCGTGTTGGACTTTAAAGGGAGTTGGAGTGATCATTTACCGTTGGTGGAATTTGCATACAACAACAGCTATCAGGCAAGTATTGGGATGACACCTTATGAAGTATTGTATGGAAAACCATGTAGGTTACCGACTTGTTGGCTAGAAGCTTGAGAGCGTAGTTTGTTTGGGCTAGAAATTGTTCGGGAAACTACAGAGAAGATTTAACTCATCCAGGAGAGACTACGCACAACACAAGGTAGACAGAAAAACTATGCGGACAGAAGACGAAGACCATTGGAGTTCCAAGAAGGGGACTATGTTTTCCTCAAAGTGCCGCCTAAGAAGGGAGTTTTGAGATTCGACAAGAAGAAAAATTGGCTCCAAGGTACATCGGACCATTTGAAGTGATCAAAGCAGTGGGCAAATTGGTATCAACTTCAGTTATCGGCTCAGTTGTCAGGGGTGCACGACGTGTTTCATGTGTCGATGTTGAGGAAGTGCCAGTCGGAGACTACGCATGTAATAGATTTGGAAGATATCGAAATTTAAGATGGAGCAACGTATGAAGAACAATTGGTAAAGATTCTTGATACCAAAGAGAAGGTGTTCCACAACAAAGTCATCCGACTAGTAAAGGTTTTATGGCAACATCACGGAATGGAGGAAGCTACTTGGGAACCCGAGCTAGAGATGTGAGAGAAGTATCCTTATTTATTCGCTACTTGAGATAAGTTTTGAGGACAAAACTTTCTTTAAGGGGGGTGGATTGTAAACCCCCACACTCTTATCTTTATATAACACGTAATTATATTTTTGAAATACTAATTTAAGTAATGGAGTATGCATGAACTAAGTAGATTGTAATAGTAGAGATAAAAATGTTAATAGTGTGAAATCGGGTAAATATTTAGTTTAAACTTAGTTTTGACTTGTAAATATATGAAACCGTTTGTAATATAACTTATACCAACTATGTTTGATGTACAAATGTATGTTGTATAAGTTTGGGTTGATTTTGGAAAGGTTTGGAATTGATTGAAAATGAAAAACAAAGGAAACAGACAAAACTGAACAGACCATACCAGTATAGCGTACCGGTACGTTACTGTCCAGAGAGTTTATCATATTGGTACTGTGTACCGGTACGCTCTATAAGTTTCAGAAATTTTAAGTCGCGATCTGGGGTCCACTTTTCACCCTATAAATACATAATGACGCCTCCATTAGCCCCATTTCAACATTTTTAACCCTAGGAAACCTTAGAGAGGAAGAAAGAGAGGGAAAAATACAAGATCAAAGGGGATTTGCACATTGGATTGGATTAAACCCCTAGTTTGCTTTCAAGAACACCAAGGTAGGGGGTTTTCTTCCATTCTTGTCCATTGATGCTAGGGCTAATATATATGTATTTTTGGACTCTAAATCTTATATATTTGCTATAAAATCATCTTTTCTTAGTCTTCTTGCAATTATTACCATGTTTTACACAAGTTAGGGTTGAATACCCATGAAATCTCATTTTCTTGCTTTAAAACCCTAGTTTTCAAAAGAGATGGACTTTCTTCTTAAATTCTTTCTTTATTATTAATTTTAAAACTATAGTGCTTTGAGTTGAGTACTAAAATGATATTGATGATGATCTCTTGCATTTTATTAAATTGTTCTATTGAAACACTACATGTGAAATTGGGGATTTATGGAATTGTTGTTTTTTGAGGAAATTGTTGGTATTGTATCTCTTGTGTGATTGTTGGATAAACATGGGCTACTATTGACTGGGTATCTTGGAGTGTCTAGACGCCTTCTTATTCCGTGTGGGTTAGAACTTTTCCTACCACTCGTAATGGGGTTAGTGCCTTGCAAGAACTAAACCATTATCGCTTACGGGTTATCGTAGAAAAAGGGGTTAGTATACTACTTTTTGGTTGGATACGTCACTGTCATGGTGTTGGCATACACCCTTCCTAAATGTTGGATATCCTTGCGAGGATTTGTGTGGATTGTACGTAAGCCATGATATTTGTGACGCCCCAAAAATCGGGGGTCCTGTTGATCGCCCATCAACCCGCGAAATGCCTGTGGATATCGTATAACTCGATACCACACCGTTGTGTCCCATTTATCGGGATTCATAATTTAACAAAATTGGGCAGAGTCTTCTTTGTACAGGGAAACTCTACCCAAAACACAACCTGTGCAACGTACCATCACATGACCCATCCGAGGTCCCATCTACAAATGTTGACCACACAGGGTCTATTTATAAGAAAACATTGACCACACCGGGTCCAATTATCCATACTTTCACCTCATGAGTTTATGCATTAAACATAGTTAATACAAGTTCAAAATTATAATTCCTTTACAAATATTACATGCTAATACATAGTTTGAACAAAAGTCTACAAAACAGTCATGGTTAAAGGCCACATGTCGGCCCCTCTTCACCCTTGAGGCCCCGAATGAGAGTCCTTCGCCGGTACGCACCTTGCACCTGAAATATTTCCGTATAGGGTGAGCCAACACTCAGTAGAAAAACTCCTACAGACGCTACTCCCCACCTAAAATGCGTATGCAATGCGCACATGCCACAAACAACTTCTTCTATTCCAAATAAGAATATGTTATTCAAGATAGAATCTCATGATGCCATGCCAAGTAATGAGACAAAACTCACTCATGCATGCTATCCCGAGCCCACACCGACCCCCACAACATAATGCGACGCATATGTGTAAAACAAACGTCTTTGATAAAACACATCCAAAGATCATTTTGAAATCAACCATATGTCATAAAACCAATTCATTCTTGGATGTTTCCCATCAAATGAATTATTTATATATTAAATCATGTGCCTTTATTGGGTATCGGATTCAGGAATCGCACCTCCAGCTCCGTACGCTGTTACACTTTTCTGGAATTTCACCGCCGGTAAGTGTATGAACCAAGTGGCCGGATTTTTCACCCGAGGGAGTGTCTAGCCCTACTTGCTATACCCGACACAAATTTTCTTATGCATGTAACCGTGCAACTCAATAAGATGTTTCATCCTACTTTCCTGAGCCCACCACCAACCACCAAGGATGATGATTGACTAACCATGCAACCACACACCCATGCTCATGGTTATGGATGTGTTTATCCCGTGCATATGCAATATAATGTATCATTTCAAACTACTGCCATGTTCAATATGTAATGAATGTCATATAAACAATTTCAACATATCCCATGATCAATTATATCCAAATATATAAATTCCATGATCATCATAATGCTAACATATCGTTAAGCATACATCAACATAACATTACAATTGTAAATCACATCATAAACATGTAATTTCACTTTACCACATTACATGAGGATTTGGAGGCTTAGAGGTTAAGAAATCAAAGAGGCATTGGTGTTTGGTAACAAAGGCACCAGAACTAGTTCCCTCTGGTGGAAGTACCTCTATTGTTATCCATTTTTACCATGATCCACTCCGAATCTGGAAACGTTCAAAAAACAAAAGTTGTAGATCTAAATTTCTTCTATATTGTGTCAAAATTTCAGCTCAAACCAACGGTTGGATAAAAAGTTATGATGATTCTACGACAACTGATTCGGAGCAAAAAAGTTTACTGGCTTTTCTTAACCCAATTTTTATATCCATTGCAAATTCTTTCTTACAAGATTTATTTAACACATTTAGGCACCCTTTTCCCATACTTAACATACAATAATGGTGCATTCAACTAATTTATCTCAAGTCATACCACCCAACCTCAATACCCCTTTTTAACTAAACCATCAATTTCAAACTAGAAATTGATTATATCCTTTCTACACCAACTCCATAACTATAGGCAAGTGAATTACATAGTTCCATATGCCTACCATTTTTCCATCCAACCAACTATGGTAGAAAAATTTTAAAATACACAAAACAATCTATGTAAACCCAATTTTCCCAAGAGTTTACACTAATAGCTTCCACATATCAAATGTGAGCTAAAACTTGGTTTTTTCTTCCTTCTCTTTTAATCTCCCTCACTTTAGGTTTCCAACAAGCAAGAACACACATACACACACTGATGTATGAGTTAAACACACTCACTTTACTACATATTAAAGCACACATAACTTCCATCCAAGAAATTACACAAGTACTTCCACATAGCAAAACAAATTAGGCCTTGAATCAAACCCATTCTACACCTACTTCCTCAAGGCATAAAATAACATTTTCTATTTAATCACAATTCACAACACACATGTTATACATAGCTCATGCTACTAACACATTCAATTTTCAAGAGATTTCACAAGTGATTCCCACATATCACATACAACTAGAAATTGACCTAAGCCATTTCTACACCCTTTTTCATTCCCATTTTATCTATTTCAGATGCATAGGTGAGTAATATATATATATACTCTTTAATAACCTACACATTTCACATATACTATAGGTAGGAAATGAACCAAGGTAGGAAAACCCCTACCTCTTTGAAGTGTGGAGACTTCAAAAACACTAAAACAAGTCCTAAGTTCTTGATTTCTCAAAAATTTACCTCTGAATCTTCGGTGAAAATTGTTATTTTTGGTACCCATGCATAGCCTTCGTCGCGTATATCGACTTTAATTCTTGGCCCGACGAATTTCAAGCGACGGAACTCCAAGAATCGGCGGAAAAAAACTTGAAAACTCTCTTTCTCTCTTCTCTTCCTCTAACGTCTGAAACCAGCCAGCAAATGGGTGGAAAATATCTAATTTTTTAGATATTTCACCCTATTTATACTTTTAGAATGCTTGGCCTAGAATGCGCCACACGACCTTTTTTTTTCGGATCTATTTTCATCCCGAAACGATTAAATTCGGTCTCGGTTTAAGTTCAAAATATTTTTATTTTAACTTGCCTCAAATTATTTCCCAAATTTTAAAATTTTTGCCAAAATCCCATTTTTTTTGGTCACCCGAGATTCAATCGCCTCGAAAAACATAAAAAATCTGACTATTTCAGAATTTGATGAAATTTGACAGGGTAACTAAATTTTGCGAGACGAATCCAACAGTAAAGTCTATTTCATCATTTGAGTTCCAAAAAATTTTAGGTTTTTGACCCGTACTGTAGAGACAAAATTACCGTTTTACCCTTGTTTTCAATAGTTTAAATTTACCAGGTTTTACAATATTTTTGATGGTATCGATACGAGATCTCATACCAAAGATACGAATACAGTGGTGGGTTATTGTTCATTGTACCAGAAATATTTTCTACAATAATTTTGGAAAGTATGATATTTCACAAAAACTTGGGAGAAACAGTTTATGGTGAAATGAATTATTAGTTGTATATTGGTTTCACTTATGCATTAAATTATTATTGTTGCTTAAACTTGAGATCTGTTTAAATGTCTTAGTTTTCTTTCAAAATTCATATATGCTATTTGTGAAAGGTGATCGACTATTTTTATATGTTTTTTCTAAACCTTGTTCGAGTTTGGGAGGAATGTTGATATAGAGCTTAGTGCTTATCCCCTACAAACTACATTTTTCAGATTATGTACTGGAGGAGGATTTGAGAATTGAGGAACCGACACACTGGGAGATTCCCGTAGACGGGCATGTTGATCCCGAGGTGGACGCTTAGAACAACATTACTTTTTATTCCAGACTAGGAAATTTAATTTGAAAATATTGTGAAGTCTAGACTTTTTTGTAATTCCGTTGCGAGTTTATGTTTAATTCTTTTGGGATGTAATTATCTTACTTTGGGATCATATTCTTTTGGGAATATATTCGTCATGTTTTGGCGTATTCTTTTGGGAGCGAGATTGTAAAGATTACCTTTGATGTATGAAATTTCTTTATGAATAAATTATTTTAGTTGCTCTCATGATGTGAATAACTTTTAGTTTGTAATGTCATCCAGTGTGGGTTTTGGGGCGTTACATTTGGCCATGTGAGAGAAAACCAAGATGCATGGATGAGTTAAAGAACTTTGTTCCAAATTCCACCTGTCACCAAGCAATCAAAGAAAAGATGGCAGTGATTTTTCTTTGTGTTTCTGCAGTACAACAGATAGAGCTTAATTGCTGCATATATTTCTTGATATGATCCATAGTCTCTAGCTTCTCATGAATAGCCAACTACAATACAAAGCTCATTTTGGGAATGTGTTGAGGGAACCAGACAAGTTTGTACCAACAAACCTTAAGTGAAGCCCTATGGAAACATTTCCAAGTAGATTGTGCAGTGTAAATACCAGTGAAGTAGGGCATCCATCTCACCTTATCTGTTTGCTATGGGTTAGGGAGGTAATGGGGGAGAGAATTCTGAATTTGCATAATTTCATCTACCCTAGAAATAGGCCATGCCCAAGAATTTCAATTGATGATAGTTGTAGCCTTAGCATGAATTGGAATGGGAGAGGCATCAATGATAATAGTAGGCCATCTCAGCAATAAAGGGCCATGAGAATGCCAGTTATCTTGCCACAAATGGGTAGATTTCCCATCACCAATTAAAGTGAAGGAACAAAGGTCTAGCCCCATCTCTCAACTTTAGAAGTTTTCTCTAATTCCAAGAGCAAATTTGGGGCGGCCTAGCCTCCCAAAAACTCTTTAGCTTCAAGTAGTTGGTCCTCACCCAAATAGCCCAAAGATTCTCGTTTTCAGAGAGAACATATCAGATGTACCTAAGCATAAGAGCTTTGTTCAAAGTATAGAGATCTTTAAGACCAAGTCCTCCTTCTTGCTTTGTTTTGAGAATAGTTTCTCAAGCTACTTTAGGGGCCCCTTTCATTTGCTCTTTACCACTCCATAAGAAAGATCTTAGAAGTTGCACAATCCTTTTCAAGATACTTTTAGGAAGTATGATATGACAAAGCCAATAGCTTTGCGTGTTGTAAAGGAGAGATTTGATTAGCTGAAGCCTACCTACATAAGATAGTGATTTGTTGATCCAGCTTTTACTTCTAACCTCAGTTTTTTCCACCAATGCTACAGTCCTTTGGCCTTAGCTTGGTTGAAATGAGTGGAATGCCTAAGTGCTTAACTGGGAGTGTCCCAATTTTGAACCCTAAGCAAAACTTGATCAAATCACTTTCATCCTCTGAAACTCCAGCCATAAAAAGATGACTCTTTGTTGCATTTGCCACAAGACCAGAAAGACATTGGAATTTGTCAAGGGACTTCTTTAGAGTTGAAACGAAAGTTGAATCCCCATGACTGAAGGGAATGAAATCATCAACAAAGCATAAATGGATTGATTTTTGCTTCATATACCTCTGAATGATACTTAAAGGAGTTACATGCTAAGATTTCAGCATTAAGGATACAGGAAAGAGCCTCCATAGTAATAACAAACAAGTAAGGGGACATAGAATCACTTTGTCTTATTCCCCTTTTGCTGGAGAAAAAACCAACTAGTTCACCATTAAGAGACATGGAAAACTTTGATGTGGACAAGCAATTTTGTATCCATGCAATCAAGTTTGCAGGAAAGTTGAACTTCCTCAAAACAGATGTAATAAATCCCCAATCGACTATGTGAAAGGCTTTCATAAGATCACCTTTTATAGCACACCTAGGAGATCCTCTATTTTTGTGATAATCCATCATGATTTCTTGAACAAGAAGCACATTATCTCCAATCCTTCTTTTCGGCACAAAAGCAGTTTGGTTATGACTCACAATTTCATGGAGAACTTCATTCAATCTATTAGCAATTATCTTAGAAATGAACTTGTACATTGTGCTACAACAAGAGATGGGCCAGACAATTAATATTCAATCACATCGTTTTATATATAACTAATGCAATCAATAAAGTAATGACATTGGCATCCAATAAGCCCTTTTCTACTCTTTTGTGTTTTGCCTCCTAAAATGGCCTTTCTCTTTGGAAGAGAAGGCCCTGTGATATAAGTTGATCTCGAAACGCCGTTTATATTTAAAACAACAAAAGTTATTATTAATCTTTCTCATATGAATTTAGATTGGATATATTACATGGCAACACAAAAAATAGAACCTTCATTTATGACTATACTCTCTTCCAAAAAAAATAAAATTTGAGGCTATATCATCAAAACATGAACCCCCTAAGAATAAGATTACAATCAACTTCATTTGGTGGAGTTTGAACCCCTAGAAATAGGCATCCATTCACAAGGCTAGTCAGTTTGTGAAAATGATGCCAAGCTATTGGTAACCAGTTGAATCACCAAACCCACCTAACTTATTCAGCATTAATATCAATACCACAAACCCATATTCAAGAGGAGGGAGATGAGTATAGAATCGTGCATATCATGTATCTCTTTTGCACCCGTATTGCTTATTTTTGTGGTGAAAATTGGGGGAAATGCTTTCGAACTCACAATTAGTGGAGATTCGTGTGATTGTAGGTAAAGAGCAGGTAAGGTCGTGCATAAAGCCTCCCATCAAGTTATCAAATGCAATGAAGGAAGAAGGGAATTCTTAACGGATGGCTCGGGACCTCAAAGAACCAAGGAAATCCTAAAGTAGGACAAAACATGCCGGTAGAAGTCAACCAAAACCTACCGGCAAAAGTTAGTCAAAACCTACCAGTATATGATCCAAAACCTACCAGTAGAAAATTCTACTGGAATTCTTCTACATCAACTATGCAAAAACCTACCAGTAGAAAAGCTTATTGGAAAAAACCCACCGGTAGGTTTTCTTACGTTATATCGGTAGGTTTTGCCCAGTTTTGCCAGAAACCTACTCACACGACTTTACCTACTTCAAGGGCCCACCTCTTTGTATCCAAACCATACCCTGACATAATTGACACCCCATGATGCTCTTCTAACCCCAAAAGTCAGATTTCAAGTGAGAAAGAGAGAGGAGGGGAGCAAGAGAGAGAAGAGGAGTGGTTGGGAAAGCATGGGTGGAGTATGCTTGGCCTGTTTTTACTTGTTCAGGTGTCCAACCTCTCCCCACTCATTGCAACGCAGTTCACAAGGCTAAAGGAAAGGGGATGGACGAAAATTACCAAGTCTCACACCATTATTCAGTTTTTAGATGTTTTTAGAGAGAGAAGCTCCAAGGTAGAAGATGAAGTTTTAAAGAGAGAAAGTTGGGTTTTCACATTCCTTCACCATTTTCATTGTAGTAAGCTTTATATTACTAGTAATCTTTCCCTCTTTCCCTCTAAACTCTTTTATTTAAGTTGTAATCAAGCTTAGTTAAGTGTTTTGTATTTCCATTTTCTACATTTGGGTATTTTTCTCTTCAAGATTTGTAATTTGGTTATGAATGACTTTACTCTTGTAATTTAAACATTTTATTGCATCAATACAAGTTCATGCTTCATTTCATTACCATGTCTCTTTACATTATGTTTGTTCTTGCCTTTATTATGAGTAGCTAAACTTATAGTTGGCTAATCCAAGAGGAATTTTCTCTTGGGTATGTGAGGTCGACTCTCTTTCATTCTTCTTTGTAGTGTAAAGTGTTTGGCTTGACTAGATTGAGTGTAGACATGGTTGTGGGCTCTTGATATATCGTATGCTTGTCACGGGGTATTCTTATGCCCAGCACATCCACATTAGTCCCTTACTTCCTACGAATCAATCAAATACCGAGACACCATTGGATGAATGAATTGAGTAGATTTTGCATTCCCATTGGAATGACCTCTATGGATTAGTCAACCTTGCTTTCTTAATCTTGCTTTCTTGCATTTTTACCAAAACACAACTCACTAACACAATTCACAAGACTTTCTAGTTTTCATTTCTTTACAAATCACCCTTCAAAGCAATTTGACCTTTTCTTCCCTGAAGAGACAACATTGAAATACCCATTCCAAGTAAAACACGACATTGCAAGTCTCTTTACACTTGGGGAGCACTTTTGCGCACACACACACACACACGTGATTTTCCCTATTTCTTGCACGAACCTGAGGGAGAGTGACACTCAACGACTCATATAAGCCATATACACACAATCCGGGCTTATGTTTGGAGATTAGGGAAAACCAATCAAGTGGAGGGCTACCAAAAAAAAAAAGGAGTTGACTTTGAAAGGCAAAAGAAATTTTCAAGAGCTAAATTAGACCTCTGTATCTTATGAATCACAACCAAATTACTAAATACATGTAGCACTTTTAATAAACTATGCTTCAACTTTCGACCAAAGCTTATATTCATAAGAATAAGCAACAGATGTTCATATAAGCTCCAATCAAAGTGAAAACTAAAATCAACACTCCCGAAGAACATATGAGAATCCAATATAAAAAGCCTAAAGTCCAACTCTTTGCTTTCCAAACAATGATAGAGTTACACCACAAAATTTCACTTGCTTACCCTCAATTGACACATGACTACTCCATAAAGCACAGAACTTTAACTATAAAAAATTTCATTTGCGCACACATAAAAGTCTAAGAATTACTGCAAATTGGTCACTCCACCCTCTAGACTCGAAGCTCGAAGGTATAGTAGTATGACTTACCCTAATGATGTCCACTCCCTTCTCGACAAACACAAGTTAAGATAAGAACTATCTCCCATACAAATCTCAGTATTGTGTTGTCTAGAATTGACCTCTTCCTCTAATTCCCTGGACCCTAGCTCTCTTCTCATCTCTTAGAGGAATTTTCCAAAAGCAATCAGTGAAAATATGTAAATGACTATGATAAACTAAGATCTAAACTCAAACTTACACTTAATCTCACTCAATATAAAGTTTTAGTACTTGGACATGCAATGGGTAGGCTAGAAAGTAAGTGGGTTTAAGCTTGGAAGTGGAAGAAATTAGAAATGCCCGCTGAAATTTGAATTTAAAAGCTAGTTGGAGCAACTCCCTATATAGACAGCTCGAGCGAGGTCATGGACTGTTCAAGCGAGCCATGAAGCAAAGCAACTGTCTAGTCCACTTTAACCCATTTTGTAATGAATCTTAACATGCATGCACAATTTATATAATTTAAATGCAATTCAATGCACATGTATTGATGAAATTGGATCAAAATTAATGTAATTTTCAATTAGAAATATTAAATGCTCAGACTTCATAATCATGAAAATTACACAAATTCACATTTTATTAGATCCATCCAAAATCATCATCACAATAAACTACTCTAAGGCATATTTTATGCCAAAAAATGCTTGTCCCCAAAAATGATAAATATAAAATTTCTTCCCAACAGCAAGAAAATATATCGTATAGTAGATCAAAAATTGTTGAGATCATCTCCTTAGGGAAAATTAAGACAAATTTGGTGGCAAAATTAAAAAAAATAAAAATCCTTTGATTTAAAAGTAATGGTGATGAACAATTAAAAACTAAGAGACAATATTAAAATAAACTGGCTAATTATCAAAGTTCATCTCGCCGTGAAAAAGAATTTTGACTTAATTTTATAACTCATCCAATATCGTAATGAAACTCACTTGGATGGAGAATATTCAACTAAAACAAAAATTTAGAAAATATGTATTTTGAACAATCATTCAACTATATTTTCAAAAGCAATCATTCCAATCTATGAAAATAACTTTGAACATTGAAACCTTAGGTCAAAATCACTAATTTATGGATAAGGATCCCTCACCCAATTATATCGGAATTAAACTACTCACTTATAACGAAAGTAAAATTAAAAGCAAGTATGAATGACATAACAATTAAAAATTAAACAAAATTATGTATTAAAAGCATAATTTAAATTCCAAAACTTTATATCTAAACAAGACTAAAAGATTAATACTTAAACAAAATATTTAAAGTACTTTGTAATTAAACCAAACAAGAAAGCAAACTGTAAAGACAAGAGTTTCTTGATCCTCCTTTGCCCTAGAAGTTTTGCCTCCAAGAAGAGAACCCAACCAATGGAAAATTTGTGACACAGGATGCCTTAAATCCCCTCCAAATTTGGTATTCAAAGGAAATGAGAGAGGGAGAGAGAGAGAAAGATATAGCCTAATGATAGAGATCCTTTTTTAGTCTCTCTCTTAATCCTAAAAAATCTCCAAAAATATCTTCAAAATTTAGCCAATCAAAAATTTCAAAGAAATCTCGTTTTCTGAATTTTTTTCGCTTCTAATGGTAGAAAGCATGACCAACCTATCGGTAAAAAAGTTTATGTTTCAATAAATTGGAAAAAAGCGTGAATGATGAACCGGTAACAAAGTTTTTGCTTTGATGAACTGGTAGAAAGCAGGAATAATGAACCGGTACAATCACTATTGTTTTTTTAATTTTTGCTGCAATGTCTCCTACTTCGATTCCACTCCTTTGTAAAGATTTTCATGACATCAAAATGAGTATAAATCATCTATTTTTTACCTAGTTTACCTACAAACACAATTTACAAATAAAATAAAAACTCGACTAAAATGAAATGTATAATTGGTAAATAAAGTTAAGATGGTTATTTTAAGATATAAAATTATGTAAAATTGTTTACTCAACACCCCCTAAATTAGGCTTTTCTAGTCCCCAGCAAACACAAAAATCAAAATAAAATCTAAATTATAAAACCACTTTTGTATGTGATCATGGCTGTATTTAGTGTATGCAATAAGACTTTAAACCCCTAGGTTACTCCTAGTGGACGAGTTTTGTCTCATGAAAGTTTTCAATGAAGATACCTATAAACTTCTTTTTGTTCATCCACTCAAGTTATTCATATATAGGCTAAACTATAAATTTAAATTCTATGTAAGAGTATTCACATACACATCAACATTAGAAACTCATGTGTGTGAAATAATTGTAAGGTCCTGTATTAGAATTAAATAAGAATAATATCAATTTAAGATTTCTCCTAGGATGAATAAA
This sequence comes from Ilex paraguariensis, assembly GCA_963454935.2. NCBI lineage: Eukaryota > Viridiplantae > Streptophyta > Magnoliopsida > Aquifoliales > Aquifoliaceae > Ilex > Ilex paraguariensis. The sequence continues at coordinate 881,982 of CAUOFW020001781.1, forward strand.
AGGATGGTAGAAACCTTGAATCGTTATTGAAAGATCGATCATAAAGTTTGAGTTTCAGGTAAATTGACTTTCGAATCAAACCTAGTTCTGAAGGCGCGTAAGCTTGAGAATGGTTGTTAGGTAAGTTTTTAAATATTTTTAGGTCAAAATAAGGAAACCGTTGAATACCGAAGGTCGAGAAACATTGGGAGACATAATAAAGGGTGTATGATAAGTTAGGAAGTATTATAGAGTTAAAACGCATTTTGGAGAGAATTCGGATAGGAAGAAATTAGATACTACCTTAGTATTTTTACTATAATTTTTTATTCCAATGTTCGATTGATCTAATATTTGGACAATAGAAAGTAGACTTTAAGGACTACAAAAGTGTATTGCACAAAAAGTTTCTGAATCGTCTTCTGATTAGGTGAAAATCACTCTAGAAGTCGAGATAGAAAGTTGGTACCATCCAAAAACCCCCATCAATTTTTAGATTTTTCTTCATGTTTATCCTATAAATACCATAAGTATGTCCCTTTAGTAATGTTTCATTATTTTTCAACCCTAAGCAACCCTAGAGAGGGAGAGAGAAGGACAAAACACAAAATTCAAAGGGATTTTCATGTTGAGATGGATTCCAACGCGTTAGGGTTATCTTCAAATATCAGATTTAGGTAGGGGATTCTTCGCAAGTTCTTTCATTAGATTTAGGGTATAATTATGTATGTTTTAAATAATATAGATTATTATATGCTAAATAATGTTTCGTTCTTGGTTTCTTTTGATTTATATACGTTCGTTCTTGATTATTTTTTGAGTAACATGTGGTTTTCAACAAGATACATGTCTTGCATTCAAGAAACATTGTTCTTGAATTTCTAAAATCCTAATTTTTTCAAAATACATATTTTATTGTGAGAGATATATTAATTCTTGGTTTCTAAAATTCTTATTATTGATTAAATTAGATTTTCAATCAACTATTTATTCTTGCTCCATGAGATTATGTTTTTTTTTTTTTTGGAAAAACCCTAGAATTTTGATATTCAAATTTTAAAGGTTTTCTTAATATGATCTCTTGCATATTTTAATTCATTTATTACTGTAGTATATTAAGTTTTTATGGAAACTGTGATTGGTTAAGATTGTGGTTGTTGAGAAAATTATGATTTTATCTCTTGTATAGTTTAGGTGTGACAGATTTGAATTGCCTTTGAGAGCTTCCATAGAGTGTTAGAGATTAGTCTATCCCTGTAAGGGTAAGATAGTTGCCTAACACTTGCAGTGGATTGATTGATTGTGAGAGAAACCATTATTGTTCACCTAAGTTCGAGGATGAGAGATGGTATACGTTTCTTGAGAAAGATTTGTCAATGTCGTGTGAGATGGTAAACACCCTTTTTAAAGTGGTTTGTGTTGTGTCCTGCGAGAAATGATTGAGGTTGTGTGTTTGTGGTGAATGAACGACGTAGAATCGTTATGTAAATTTCTAAGAAGCAACCAACGGACATGAATATATGGAATGATGCTATTGGGTTATTAATTGATTGTTTTAATTTCTTGCATGTTTATTCTTGTCATTGATTTACTGTGTTTTGTACACTCGAGATCATTACAACTGTCTTGGCTTTACTTTCAAAAAGTTATATATGATATTTTCCAAAAGAGACTTGCCTTCTTAATATTATTTTAAAACCTTGTTTGGATTTGGCAGGGATTCCCTACGAGTTTTTGCTCACCTCTATAATAACATATTTGCATATTTTGGTAGATAAAGGATGTTGGATTAGATGAGCATTGTGAAATTGTGATACCTGAGTATTTATGAAAACTGTGATTGGTTAAGATTGTGGTTGTTGAGAAAATTATGGTTTCATCTCTTGTATGGTTTGGGTGTGACGGACTTGAATTGCCTTCGAGATCTTCCATAGAGTGTTAGAGGTAAGTGCTTGATTTATTTTGTTTACCCTAATCTCCGACCATGATTCCAGTTGTGTGTATGGCTTATATGGATAGGTGAGTGTCACTCTTCCTCAGAATGATGCAAGAAATGAGGTAAACGTGTGTGGGGGATGAAACTATTTGTGTGTGTGTACAAAAGTGCTTTCCAAGCATAGAGAGACTTTTGAGGGTTGTATTTTACTTGGAATTAGTATTCCAAGGTCGTCTCGTCAGGGAAAGAAGGGAATTATGTTGAAGGTGATTTTGTCAAAAATGAAAAGTGTAAAATCTTTTGAGTTTGAGTTTTTTGTGAGTGAAGATTGGTTATAGAAATGTAATGGAAACAAGTGTTGGCTAATCCCAAGAGGTCATTCCAATGGGAATGCCAAATCAACTCAAGACATTACTCCAATGGTGCCTAGACGTTCAACTGATTCGTAGGAAGAGAGGGACTATGGAGGTGAGGATTCAAACATACCCCATGACAAGTCTACGGTGTATCAAGAACTCACCACCACGTCCACACTCAACCTAGTCAAATCAAATCGTCTTTCACTACAAGGATGAATGAAAAAGAGTTGATTTAGCATACCCAAGAAGAATTCTCCCTTGGATTAGCCAACCTAAGGTTTAGTTACTCATATTTGATGCAAGAACATACATGAAGTAAACAGACATTGTGAAAAAATGAAGACTGGAAGTTAAATTAATGCAAGAAAAGTTAAACTATGAAGTAGTGCATTGAATACCCATTTTAAAAGCTTGAAATGAAGAAAACTCAATACAACAATGGTAGAATCTAAAATGTGTAACTAAAATTGCAATGCACTTGTAATAAATGATATTAAAGGTAATAAATGAAGCTTACAAAAGTCTTGCAGAAGATTACAAGTGAAATGGATGGAAGAAATGTAAAAATCCAAGCTTTCTCTCTCTAAAACTATCTCTTTTTCCTTAAATTTTTCTCTCTACAATGCTCTACAACCTGAATAATAATCCAATGAAGCTTGCATTTTCGTCCATGGGGGTCCCTCTAGGTGTGTGACAGACCTCCTATCCATAGGAGGCTGAAGTGATGGCTTTGGGCAGGCTAGGACAACCTACCCAGCAACTCCTAGGCTTCCATCTTCTCTTTCCTCCTCATTAATGCTTGAGCCTTAAAAGTCCAAGCCTAGGTGTGGAGAGGCATGTTTGTGTGTAAGGGATGTCAGGGGACAAGTGGGAGACTTATAGGTGGGACTCCCATGTGGCAGAGCTTGAGTTATAAAATTTGGTGTTTTTCAGTAAAATCTACCAGTAGGTCGATGGCAAAACCTACCGATAGATTTTATTCTAGTAGCCAAAATCTATCGGTAGTTTTCAGTACAACCAACTCCAGTAGCCAAAATCTACCAGTAGTTTTATGGACAAACCTATCGGTAGGTTTTTACTTGTTTTGCTCAAATCTTGGTTCTTTCACCTTCCAAGTCATTATCAAGCCCCTCCCTCATCTCCATTGACTTTGAGCACTACGATGGGGGCTTAACATACACCATTTAAGCTCTTTTACTTGCAAACACATCGAAACTTCATTAATAGCTCGAAACATTGTAATTCCTTCCATATTCACCACAAAAAAGTCTAAAAAGGGTGCAAATGTGCAAATGACGTGCAATATTTTGTGCTAATCACACCCCCCAAGTTGAGTTTTTCTAGTCCCTAGCAAACTTTATTTTCAAACCATAAAGTATAAAACTACAACAATCCATTTACACATGTATATAACCAACACTTAAAATGCAAAAATCACAATGCAATTAACGAAATGAACTTGGGCAAGATGGAACAAACAACTGTGGTATTTTTCATTAATTACTTTCAAAAGTTAAGGACATGGAGTTAGAATTCAAAAAGAAACAAAAGACCCAAAATTCCCAGAGATTGTTCTACTACCCGATAATTCTATGCCTAGCTGTGTACAACCCAAAATCAAAAAGGAACAAAACAAGAGCATCCTACTCATCATCCCCATCATCATCAACCTCCCCCTCATCGCCCTCATCCTTACTCTCCTCCTCCTCCTCCTTGTCATCATCGGAGTCTCCCACCTCAACAACTATGGTAGCTGAAGGGGGTAGAGGTGGAAGGTCTGGCAGTCAGAGATGGAGGTCCACCAAGGATTGGCTCACTAGGGAAGGTATGCTGGAACAGCCTGGTCATCATCGTCGATATCCCTTGCACTGTCTCCTCCAACACATCCAGACGCTGAGATACTGGGCGCACAGGGGCAGAAATATATGGCCCAGAAGCAGATAGCCCCTCGGAGGATGGTCCTACAGCTGATGACTCAGGCCTCGGAGCTTTGGCTTGCTCACTCCGGCTCATGGCTATCCTCTTGCTGCTGCTTGACTTCCCAATGTCTTCGATCTCAAGTGGAGTCAGCACGTTAGAGACATAACCTTCATCTTGGCGTGATCGTACATATGGGTGACGAGGTTGCTAAATGGAAGGTTTACCTTCGACTTTCTAGCTTGGGCGAATTCCTTCATAAACTCCCATATCAAGAGGGCTACATCCCAGGCCTTCCCATTCATGATAGCATGTAGAAGGGCCAACTTTTCCACATTAGGGTTCTTCTCAGCTCCCCTAGGAAGCAAGTTATAATGCAGTACCTTGTTCATCATCTCATAAGCATGCTTGAGGCCCCCGACTTGGATCGTTCCCCTAAATTGGGTCTGGTCCTCGTACATCAACCTCACATACTCTGGGGTGGTCTTGACCCTAGGAATGTTGTATGGGTACACCGGGGTGGAGGGAGGTGGCCTCTCATACTTCTATAGGGTAGTAATCACGCTTGGGGTAACATTGAAGGTTTTCCCCCTCACATTTGTTCTCAAAATCCCTGCATCCTTGTCCACCGCCTTTATTTGTTGGTAAAAATCTCTACAAAGAGCCAAATTGAACCCATTAGCGAGTTCAAACCAGATCCCTATCCTATGGGCCTCAATAATCCTCACTACCTCTTTGTTCGGGCCAAAGGAGATCCGATCTACAAACCATTCATAGGTCACATTCTTTTCCTTGATGCTTTGGTAGCGAGCATCATTTCTAGCTTTCTTCCCTTGCTCCCTCCTATCTCCACTCAACTCCTCACCACTCCTCTTGCGGGCACTAGCACCTGCGGGTTGGGGGGAACTTGGCCCGGTGCGCTTGGTGAGGGCCACGAGAAACAACAGTGCCCTGAACACCAAGAAAGAAATGAACACCATCAAAAACCCCTCCATAGGGTCCACGACATCAAAGATGATCTTCCCTATGAGATCCATTGCAAGGATTTTGGAGCTTTTGAAAAGGTTTAAAGAGAATAGGAATTAGGCGTAAAATCGACAAACCTAGGGTTTTGGTGATGAAGTCCACTAATCTTCACAAAATACATTTAATAATCAACCCTTAACAGTGAAATATGAAAGATTAAGGTAATGGGTGGGAGATTTTGAAGCTTAGAGATGCTTGGAGGGAGAGAGAAGTGCCTGAGAGTTCTTGAGTTTGGAAGACAATGAACAATATCCCGAAAAAATCTTATTAAAACCCTTATTTTTGGCATTCTGGACGAAACCTACTGGTAGGTCGATGCCAAACCTACAGGTAGGTTTTACTCCAGTGAGCAAAACCTATCGGCAGTTTTATGTACAAACCTACCGATAGGTTTTTATTTATTTGCAAAAAACCCGTGCTCTCTAATTCACTTCCTCTCCACTTTATTTCAATTCCTACACATTCTAACACCCTATTAATGACCTCTATTCTACCAAAGGCATGTGCTACACTTGTGAATCACAATTTGGACTATCATGCCCCAATTCATTACTGAAATTGCAATATGATTTAAAATTTTGATGCTTTCAAATCACAAGGTATGGATTTCTACATTTAACTACCAAAATGAACACCTGAGATGTAAGGCACATATTCAAATGACAAGAGCATTCCTAATTCCTACCAAATATTGAGAGTTGAGCAATATTCCCCTATATCGCAAGCATCGGGCTACCTAACACATCATTCAAATACCTGAACCGAGCACACATGAGCATCACTATGGCTTTAAATGCTAGTCTAGAGTATGCACCTACACAGTTCTTTTCAAACTTGTGTGTGTGTGTGAAATGGACATGTAATTTAAACATTTACACAATGAAATTCACATTTACTTTGGCTATCCAAATTAAGCTTCGATGCAATCTCACCAAGGGTGTCTCTCAACAATGAATCACATTATAATTATCCTAGCATGCTCTCCATGTGTTTATGTGAGATGGAATCTTGTGCACAAAACAAAGTATGTTCACATATAATCCAACAATGAAGTTTATGCATGAAAAATGAAACAACCTTGGCATAATCTCATGAAAGGAATGCTAGGGCATTAGATAGCAAAACCAACTTCTTCTTTTCTTTAAAAGTATGCATCCCCCCATGCTTCTCTAGATCATTTAGGACTTTCACAGGTTGTAATGAGGCCTTTGGGTGATATCTAGGTATATGAACGAAGGATAGTGGTTGTTCCGAGTGAATGGCTTTTGTTTCAAACATCTCCCTTTTCATTGGCTTTTCGGTCTAACACCATCACCACACCCTTTATTTCTTTTTTCTCTATTTTCCTTAACATTTTCATTTTATTTTGTCATTCTTTTCTTCTTTTCACCCCTTTTTTCTCATTTTTTTTGGATTTTCATTCTTTTTCCGTTCAACACTTTGAATTTCAACTTCATTCATCTCTTTTGTTGATTTTTCGCAGCATACTTCCTTCACTTTTATGATCACTCATATTCAACTCTAGGAACAACCAAGGTGAGGTAGATTTTTATCATTTTGCACTAGCTTGGTCAAATGTGTGGTATGGAAACGAATTTACAATTAAGGCTCAATCACAACACTAGGGATAAACTTTCACAAGAAAATAGCTAAGGCTCAAAGTAAATCAAAGATGGCCTAAGATCATTTCTAGATGGGCATGGGAAAGCACATTGCATTTCAAGAGAAAGTCAATCAACTACCGAAATGCACCTAACTAAAACAAGCATAATGAGATTACTGAACAAATTTAAAATTTGAAAAATTGTTCCTTAAGTAAATGTAAGTTCCCTCCAACAAGGATTGACACTAAAGCTCTTATGGGTCCTTACTCATCTCCACTATTCATGTTAAGCACTAAAATATGAATCCAATCCATAAATTACAAAAATTACACATTCAAGGTGCACTTAAGGTTGAGTTCAAAAGTAAACACATATGTATGTGATACTCATGCATAGGATGAAATTCTATAATGTGCTACTGTATTCAAAGTTCAATGCAAAGATCAACGTATCAATAAACCCATAACACTCTAAATAGGGAAATACGGATCAACATTCAGATAATTTTTCAAAAAATTACAAATATTTCACATAATTTGCAACAATTGTGAACAAAAATCTGTAAGAAATATGAAAGGTGAATTTTACCACAAAATTGGTATTATCAACAAAAATTTCCACAAACATTGGTGTATCATACAAATGATGCACCTTACCCCCCCAATTTGATTCATGCATTGTCCTCAATGCAACAAAAAAGATATGATATGTAATGAAGGACTGTAAAAAGATGAGTAGGGTTAGAGAACACCTCACATTGAGTTTTGACAAAAAAACACCAATGTCTTTAACTAAGAAAGACAACACTATGCACAAAGATAAAGTAAGTAAACATAATAGATAAAGTAAAGACAAATTGTACACTAAAGACCATATGAACAGTTATTCCTCCAAAAGGTCCGGGTAGACTGGATCCACTAATTCTTTCTCCACCCCTTGACCTTTAAACCTCTCAAAGAATGAATTAAGTCTTTGGCCATTGAACTTGAATGTCTTGCCATCTTTGGGGTTTGTGACTTCCACAACTCCATTGGGGTAGGCCACCTAAATAGGGGCCATCCCAACGAGATTGAAGTTTTTCTTGAAAAATTGAGAGACGAGAATTGTATATGAGCACTTTTTTATCTGGGATCAAATGATTTCCTTACAATGGATTTGTCATGAAAGATCTTAGCCCTCTCTTTTGAAATTTTAGAGCTCTCATACGCATCTCTTTGAATCTTTTCCAATTCATTCATTTCAAGTTTCCTATTCTCTCCGGCCATTCTCATGTTGAAGTTCAAGGTCTTGATGGTCCAATAGGCTTTGTGCTCAATTTAAACTGGCAAATGGCAAGCCTTGCAATAGACTAGGCTATAGGGTGACATGCCTAGAATTGTCTAATAAGTAGTGCGGTAAGCCCAAAGGGCATCGGTCAACCTAAATGACCAATCCTTCCTATTGGGATTCACTGTTTTCTGTAGGATGTTCTTGATTTCCCTATTGGCTAACTCTCGGCTGGACCATTGGTCCGTGGGTGATATGCGGTGGACACCTTGTGTGTGACACCATACTTATGCATTAAGGATTCAAATGACCTACTGAAGAAATGCGAACCACCATTACTTATCATAGCACGAGGCATCCTGAACCTCAAAAAAAATTTCTCTTTCAAGAATTTGACCATGACCCGGTAGTTATTGGTCTTGGTTGGGATAGCCTCCACCCATTTGGACACGTAGTCTACTGTCAGCAGAATGTATAGGTAGCCAAACGACATGGAAAAGGGACCCATGAAGTCGATGTCCCAACAATTAAATATTTCAATAACAAGTACATGGGAGATGGACATCATGTTCCTTCGGGTCACACCACCCAATCTTTGGCACCTATCGCATTCATTGCAAATGAAACATAGTCTTTCTTTAATGAGGGCTAATAAAAACCTGACTGTTGAATCTTTACCGAAGTCTTCTTGGAAGAGAAGTGGCCACCGCACGCTTCTGAGTGGCAAAATTCAAGGACATCCCATTGTTCATTCTCTGGTACGCATATTCTCATGACTTGGTTAGGGCAGTACTTGACCATGTACATGTTGTCAAAGTAAAAGTACTTCACATCTGCTATAAACCTTTGTCTATCCTTTGGGCTCCATTGCGATGGTATTTGTCCTATAGCAAGATAACTACATATTTCAGCATACCAGGGACAAACAGAATGAATAGAAAGTAAATGCTTATTAGGAAAAATGTTAAGGATAGGAATCTGCTCATCGGCCTCTTGCACCACATGTCGGGATAAATGGTCCGCCACAACGTTCTCAACTCCCTTTTTGTCTTTAATCATCAAGTTGAATTCTTGTAGGAGGAGTACCCACCTAATTAGTCTTGGTTTTGCATCCTGCTTAGACAACAGATACTTCAAAGCAGAGTGATCGGTATAGACTACTATAGGTGAACCAATGTAAGACCGAAATTTATCCAATGCAAACATTATCGCTAACAACTCCTTTTCCATGGTGATATAATTCATTTGAGCTTCATTAAGTGTTTTGCTAGCATAGTATATTACATAAGGTCTCTTATCCTCCCTTTGAACAAGCACAATGCCAGCAAAGTAATCACTCGCATCACACATAAGCTCAAATGGTGAGTCCCATTTGGGTGGTTGCATGATTGGAGGTTAAAATGAGCATGTCCTTTATTTTTTTTAAAGGATGCCTCACAATCATCTGACCACACAAATAAGACATCTTTTGAAAGCAAATTGGTCAAAGGTCAGTCCAATGCACTAAAGTCCTTAATAAAATGACGATAAAAATTGGTATGGCCAAGAAACGACCTAATATCTTTAACGACCAGCGGTGTGGGGAGGTTGGAACTTGCCTCAACCTTTGATTTGTCGACTTCAATCCCCTTTGCCAAAACAATGTGCTCAAGCAAAATTCCTTGTCACCATGAAGTGGCACTTCTCCCAATTGAGGACCAAGTTCTTCTCCTCGCATCTCTCAAGTACTCTCTCTAAGTTCTCCAAACACCCACTAAAGGAATCCCCAAACACTGAGAAGCCATCCATAAAAACTTCCACGATCTTCTCCACCATGTCATTGAAAATCCCTATAACACATCTTTGAAAAGTCCCTGGTGCATTACACAACCCAAATGGCATGTGTCGGTAGGCAAAGGTACCATAGGGGCAAGTGAAGGTGGTCTTTTCTTGATCCTCCAATGCGATCTCAATTTGATTGTACTCGGAGTAGCCATCCAAGAAGCAGTAAAATAGATGTCCAGCTACTCTATCCAACACTTGGTCGAGGAATGGCAATGGGAAGTGGACTTTTCTCGTGCACAAGTTGAGCTTTTGGTAATCAATACACAATCTCCATCCGGTGACCACCCTTGTTAGGATTAACTCGTTCTCCTTATTTTCCACAATCATAACTCCCAATTTCTTGGGTACTACTTGCATGGGGCTAACCCACTTACTGTCGACAATCCAAAATATGATGCCCACGTTAAGTAGCTTAAGTACCTTATCCCTCACCACATCTTTCATAATGGGGTTAAGACTCCATTGTGGTTGTCAAGATGGTTTTGCATCTTCCTCCAAGTAAATCCTATGAGTGCAAATGAGGGGACTAATCCCCTTAATGTCGGCTATGGTCCACCCAATGACTCCTTTGTGCCTCCTCAATACACATAACAACTCTTCCTCTTGGCTTGCCTCTAAAGTTGAACTAATTACCACCGAAAGAGTTTCATGCTCCCACAAGAATGCATACTTCAGGTTGGACATTCAACAAGAAGCTTCTTCAACCCCTCTTGGTCCCACAAGAAGCTTCAATTCCAAGATGGGTTTTTGCACATTTGATGGAAAGATCTTCTTGTCTTGGTGTGGAAGCTTCTCAAATGTCGGGATCCATTTTTCTAACCCTTTCAAGCTCTCCAACTCCTCTTGATTATCAATACTCTCCCCCTCCCCCAACTCCAACAAACTCAATACTTCCAAGTGATCTGCCACCAAGGTATCAATCCTATTGACTTCATGCACTTCTTCTTCATGCCTAGATTGTTTACACAAATTGAACACATTGAAGTCCATAGTCATATTCCAGAAAGTAAGCTTCATCAATCCATTCTTGCAATTAATCACAACATTAGAAGTAGCAAGGAATGGTCTACCTAGTATGATAGTAATTTGTTAATTAGGGTTAGCAACCGGATGAGTTTTAAGCAAAATAAAATCAACAAGAAAATAAAAATTATCAACTTGAACTAAAACATCCTCAACTACTCCGCTCGATGTTCAAATGCTTCGGTCCGCTAGGTGAGGAGTGCCTTCTTGTGAACATTCAATTTCCACTTCACGGCGCACAAGTCCTTCAAGATCTTGGCACATGAAGGGATTTGCTTTATCACATCAAGGAGTGGGATGTTGGTCTTAACCTGCTTGAACATCTCAATTATATCAGAATAGTTAGCCACCTTCATGGGTGGCTTCAAAACGATTGGGAAAAGGAGCCAGGATGGGACATACATGCATATTTTCACCAATAATGTTTTTTTCTCACTCACCTCACCCTCCTCAGAGTCACCCTTAGTCTCTTTCTCTAATGACAATGTGGCCTTAGGTGAGACTTTCGGCATAGTGGTCTTGTCTCTTTCTCTAATGGTCTTGTCAGTTTTTTGATTTGAGCCGAAATGTTATTTTTAAAGGTGATTTGGCTTTGGATAAAATTATGAACCACGTCTTCCAAACTCGTCTTATGGGGAAGTTGGTAAATGGATGAGTTTGATGGTCCTTGATGACCAAAATTTTGTGGAGACGGACCTTGGGAAAAAATTTTTGAAAGCGGGTTTTGTGAATACCCTTGCGGATTAGACCGGGGGTAGTGAGAGCCAGATGACAGGCCTTAGCCATAATATTAGTTTTGCTTAGGAGGCATGAGAGGTGAATATGCATTAGACCCGTGAGGAGTGGGATTCTCATTCTTTTAACTAAAGTTTGTGTGATTAATCCAATCCGAATTGTAAGTGTTAGAATGTGGGGAATATGAATACCTCGTTTGGTTAAAGGCATTAACTTACTCATGGTACACTTCGTTAAGTGCCAGAATGTTAGGGCACTCCAATATGGAATGCTCCACACTCTCACAAATTGAGCAAAACTCCTCGGTCTTTGCAATATTGGACACCTCATGTCTCTTATTGACCTCAAGACTCTCTACTTTCTGGGATAATTTGGTAACTTTGGAAAGCAAGTCTTCTAGGTCTCTCAAATCATACATCCCTCTCCCATGTGATTGATTACTACCTGGAGATGACCTCGGTACATCGGTGGGATTCGTAATATACCAAGATTGTGCATTTTGTGCCAATGTACTAAGGTAGTCTAGGGCCTCATCAGGGTCCTTGTTTAAGAACTCCCCATTGCACATCATGTCAATGAATTGTTGATGGCCCAGTGTAATTCCTTCATAGAAGAAACTCACCAATTGCCATGATCCAAAACCATGATGTGGAATGGATTGTAACAATTCCTTGTAGCGATCCTAACAATGATAAAATTGCTCATTGGGTTTTTCCAAAAAGTTTTGGATTTACTTTTTAAGAGCCGTGGTTTTAGGCACAGGAAAAAATTTGTTTAAAAACTCGGAAAAGCATTTGGGCCCAAGAGGTTATGGATCGAGGTCTCAAATAATTCAAGTATGTTTTGGCTTTGTCCTTAAGGGAAAAGTGAAATAATTTCAAGCGAGTTATGCCTTCCATACATGATTAGTGAGGAAGGTTGCAACTATATCCTCGAATTCCTTAATATGCAAATAAGGATTCTCTCTTTCAATTCCATAGAATTGAGGAAATAGTTGCAACATTCCTAGCTTAACTAGGCAGGTAGGAGCTTGGACCGGTAAGAGAATGCATGAGGAAGTGGTGCTACAAGTTGGTTGAAGGTAATCCCTCATTGACCTCGCCGAAGGATCAATTTGGATGTTATTCCCTTCATTCCTAGGAGGGAAGTGCATTCAAGGATTTGGAATTCTATGGTCTTGCACTCCATCTCCCCTTGGGATATTCACATTGGCACCTAAATCCTCAAAGTTGTCACTGGCATCCTTGGGTGGGTCTTGGTCAACATTCATGTTGGGGCCTAAGGGTTGTCTAACCAATCTATTTTGGTCGTTCCGTCCCCACATAAAAAATAATATCTACATATGAAAAGATAAATAAACAAAAGTATATACAAGGTGCTTGGTTTGTTTCTTTCGTATGCCCTAATCTCCGCACATCATCCTGGAATGTGTATGGCGTATGTGTGTGGGTGAGTGTCACTCACTCAGGTTCGATGCAAGAAATGAGAAAATGGGTGTGAATGAACAAAATATGTATATGTGAACAAAAGTGCTCTCCAAGCGTAGAGAGACTTTCAAGGGTCGTGTTTTACTTAGAATTTGTATTCCAAGGTCGTCTTCTCTGGGAAAAAAGGGAATTATGTTGAAGGTGATTTTGGTGAAAAAGAAAAAATGTAAAAATCTTTGATATTTGAGGTTTGGTGAATTGCGTATGTGATGAAAATGAAATGGAAACAAGTGTTGGCTAATCCAAAGAGGTCATTCCAATGGGAATGCCAAGTCAACTCAAGGCCTTCCTTCAATGGTGCCTAGATATTTGATTGATTCGTAGGAAACAAGGGACTAAAATGGATGTGAGGATTCAAGCATATCTCGTGACAAGTCTACGGTGTATCAAGAACTCATAACCACGTCCACACTCAACCGAGTCAAACCACATCATCGTACACTATGCGGAGGAATGAAAATGAGTTGAATTAGTACATCCAAGAGGAATTCTCCCTTGGATTAGCCAACTTAAAGCTTAACTACTCATATTTAAAGCAAGAACATAAATGTAATGAAGAGACATTGTAAAGAAATGAAGATTGGGACTTGTATTAATGCAAGAATACTTAAACTATGAATAAAAACATTCAATACCCATTTTAAAACTTGAAATGAAGAAAACTTAATACAACAATGGTGAAATCCAAAATGTAGAACTAAACTTGCAATGTACTTGTAATAAATGACATTAAATGTAATAAATGAAGCTTACACAAGTCTGATTGAGGATTACAAGTGAAATGGATGAAGAGAATGTATAAATCTAAGCTTTCTCTCTCTAAACTGTCTTCTACCTTGGAGCTTCTCTCTCTACAATGCAATACAATCTAAATTATAATCTACATGCATTTTGTCCATGAAGCCTGCTCTAGGTGTGTGACAGGCTTCCCATCTATACGAGGCTGATTGGATGGCATTGGGCAGGCTAGGACAGGTCTAGCCTGCATCTCCCTGGCTTGCCTCTTCTTTCTCCTCCTCATTAATGTCATTGCCTCCAAAGTCCAACTTAAAGTGAGGGGAGGCTTGTATGTGTGGAAGAGAGGTCAGGGGATAAGTGGGAGAAGTGTAGGTGGACCCCCCCCCCAAATGGCAGAGCTTGAGTTGTAGGCTGTTTGGGCATTCTAGGCTAAACCTTTCGGAAGGTCGATTCAAACCTTCTGAAAGGTTTGTGCAGGAACAGATGAAACAACATTTCAGTGAGCAAAACCTTTCGGAAGGTCGATGCAAACCTTTTGAAAGGTTCATTCCAATAGACAAAACTTCTGGAAGGTTTTTCATCCAAATTGCATTTTTCGTGGTCTCTTCACCTTCCAATCCTTCCTTAAGCTATCCCCTCATCTTCATTGACTTCCAACACTACGACGGGAGCCTAACTCAAACTGTTTACATCTTTTCACCTACATTTACACTAAACTCCATTAAGGAGAAGTTTAAATGCATTTCTCCCCAAATTCACAAAAAAAGCAAGTATAAAAAGGACATAACAACATACAATATATGCAATATTTTACGCTAATCACAAGGAGCAACGTACCTCACCCATGATGAAAGTCACAAGACTTACCTCTATTGTCCAAAAATCACCACCTAAATTCAACGCTTTACCTTCTCTGGCAACGATTCCAAAAATGCTTGATTTATTTTGTTGACCTTATTCTCCGACCATGATTCTGGTTGTGTGTAGGCTTATATGGATAAGTGAGTGTCACTCTACCTTGGAATGATGCAAGAAATGGGGTAAACATGTGTGTGGGATGAAACTATGTGTGTGTGTGTACAAAAGTGCTCTCTAGGTGTAGAGACACTTGTGAGGGTCGTGTTTTACTTGGAATTAGTATTCCAAGGTTGTCTTCTCATGGAAGGAAGAAAATTATGTTGAAGGTGATTTTTGTGAAAAATGGAAAGTGTAAAATCTTTTGAGTTTGAATTTTTTGTGAGTGAAGATTGGTTATAGAAATGTAATAGAAACAAGTGTTTGCTAATCCAAAGAGGTCATTCCAATGGGAATGCCAAATCAACTCAAGAAATTACTCCAATGGTGCCTAGACATTCGATTGATTTGTAGGAAGTGAGACTAAAATAGAGGTGAGGAAACATACCCTGTGACAAGTCTACGGTGTATCAAGAACTCACTACCACATCCACAGTCAACCTAGTCAAATCAAACCGTCTTTCACTATGAGGAGGAATAAAAAAAAGTTGATTTAGCATACCCAAGAGGAATTCTCCCTTAGATTAGTCAACCTAAGGTTTAGTTACTCATATTTAATGCAAGAACATACATGAAGTAAAGAGACATTGTGAAGAAATGAAGATTGTAACTTAAATTAATGCAAGAAAAGTTAAACTATGAAGTAGTGCATTGAATACCCATTTTAAAAGCTTGAAATGAAGAAAACTCAATACACCAATGGTAGAATCTAAAATGTGTAATTAAACTTGCAATGCATTTGTAATAAATAACATTAAAGGTAATAAAATGAAGATTACAAAAGTCTTACAGAAGATTACAAGTGAAATGGATGGAAGAAATACAAAATCTAAGCTTTCTCTCTCTAAAACTATCTTTTCTTTCTTGAGCTTCTCTCTCTATAATGCTCTACAACCAGAATAATAATCCAATGAAGCTTGCATTTTCGTCCATGGAGGTCCGCCTAGGTGTGTGACAGATCTCCCATCCATAGGAGACTGAAATGATGGCTCTGGGCAGGCTAGGATAGCCTACCTAGTAACTCTCAGGCTTCCCTCTTTTCCTTCCTCCTCATTAATGCTGTAAAACCCGGGAAAATTTAAACTTTTTATGAATCAAGGCAAAACGCTAATTTGCCACTATAGTGCGAGTTGAAAACCCGTATTTCTCTAGAGCTCAGATGATGAAATGGACCTCACTGTTGGATTCATCTCGCAAAATCTAGTTACCTAGACAAATTTCGTCGAATTTCGAGATAGTCGGATTTTTTATGTTTTACGAGACAGTCGAGTCTTGGGTGACCCAAAAATAAATTTTTTAATAAAATTTTAAAATTTAAAAAATAATTTAAAGCAAGTTAAAATAAAAATATTTGAACTTGAACTAAAGCGAAATTTAATCGTTTTGGGATAAAAACGGACCTGAGAATGGGGGCGTGTGGCGCAACGTGGACCAAGTGTTAAAGTGTATAAATAGGGACTAAAATATGATTTTTTAGAAACTCTCTGCTAGTTTTCTGCTGGGTTTAACCTTGGAATAAAAAGAGAGGAAAAAGAGAAAATTTCAACATTCTCTCTCAGATCTACAGAGTTCCACCGGTCAAAATTCTTCGAGCCAAGTGTTAAAATCGATCTCTTCGACGAGGGCTACGCAACCACACCAAAAACGAAGGCTTTCACCGAATGTTTGAAAAACAAAATTTTAGAAAAAGCTTGGATTAGAGCTTTGGTTGAATTCTTGAAGCTCCCTACATTGATTTTACATTTTAAAAGGTAGGGTTTTCATCCTAACTAGGTTTATTTTCAATCTAGGATGAATATATGAAATAGGTGGGTTGTTTTGTGTATTTTAACACTTGCCTATTGTACTTGATTTAAAGAAAATGGGTATACTCAATTCTAGTATGAATTGGTAATTGGAAATTTCTAGTTTGTGATTTCTTGTAAGTTTTTATAATTGGGTATGTGGAAATCACTTAATCTGATTTTTTTTGAGTTATGTGATAAATTTGGGCATTTTATGTGATTACATGATTTGGTGTCTTGAAGGTGTTTGATAAAATGCCTATGTGAAATAAAGTGTGTTAATTGTATAAGAAGATAACATGTTTGGATGAGGTGGTAAAGTGAAATCATATGCTTATGATATAAATTAGACTTGAAAATGCAAATGTTGATATGTGCTTGTGATATATTGGCATTAGGGTGAATTATGGAAATTATTTGCTTAGGATGTAATTATCCATGGCATGTGTTGAAATTTGGTAGAGATAATCCATATCGTATTCATTACATATGGATATAATATTGATGTTGCAATTGCACATTACATTGCATATGCACAAATGCATCACATTCATGTGCATGAGGCATGAGTGTGAATTTGTGTCCTTGTTGTTAGGTCAAACACCATCCTTGGTGGTTGGCAAGTGGACTCGGTATAGTTGGACCAAAGTTCAACAAAGTCGCATGGGTTGCATGAAAAACTTGTACCGAGTATAGCAAAAAGGGCTAAATACTCCCTCAGGTGCAAGACCCGATTACTGGTTTATACACTTCCGTCGGTGCAAGTCTAAAAAAATGTATTGGTGTGAGGAACCGGTGGTGCGACACCAAAACTCCGCTACCTAACAAAGACACATGATTTTGTTTTATACAAAAATTTCATCGGATGCATAACATCAATGGCATTGCATTGTGTTATGGGAGCCCATGAGGGTTCGGGTTAAAGTGCATGTGTGAGTCTCATCCCATTTCATGGCATGGCATGGTAGAATTTCAACATTGAATTGCATATTCTTATGTGGGATGGTTGTTGCTTGTTGAATATTACATGTGACATTTCATATGCATCTAGGTTGGGTAGTAGTCTTTTTAGGAGTTACCCTATTGAGCGTGGCTCACCTTTTCTGGGGACAACATTTCAGATGCGGGGTAGACATAGGTGAAAGGTTCTTACTTGGGGCCTTAAGGATGAAGAAAAGCCGACTTGTGACTTTTACTTCACGTTTTTGTAAAACTATTGTGAAAAACTATGCTTTTGTAAAACATTCGCTAAGTTAGTTTTTGGGCATGTAATGTATGTAAAAGAAATGTAATCAAACTCATATGGACTATTTTAATGTAACATTGCATGTTATATATGGGTATGGATAAATGGACTCAATGTGGTCAATGTTTACTCATAAATGGACTCGGTGTGGTCAATGTTTACTCATAAATGGACCGGTGTGGTCAATGTTGTATGATTGCACAGGTTGTGATTTTGGGTAGAGCTCCCCGTACAAAGGAGACTTTGTCCGAAATTTGTTTAATTATGGATCCCGGTAAATGGGGCATAACGGTGTGATATCGAGTTACACAGTATCCATGAGTATTTCACGAGTTGATGGGTGATCAATAGGGTTGACAAAGGACCCCCATTCACACTTTCCAATTCCTTTAGCCCATCAATCTCCTCCATATCAACAAATTCCTCCTCTTCAAACTTGACTGTGTTCATTAACTCCAAGTGTTCCTCTATCAAGGTGTCAATCCAATTGACCTCATGTACTTCCTCATCATCACCCGGTTGTTTGTTCAAATTGAACACATTGAAGTCCATCGTCATGCTCCTGAACGTAAGCTTCATGAGACCATTCCTGCAATTAATAATCGCATTAGATATAACAAGAAAAGGTCTACCAAGTATAATAGGAATTTGGGAGCAAGGATTAGCAACAGGGTGAGTTTCAAGCACAATGAAATCAATAGGAAAATAAAAGTTATCCACTTGAACCAACACATCCTCAACCACTCCCTTTGGTGTTCGAAAGCTTCAATCGGCTAACTAAAGAGTGATTGAGGTTGGCTTCAACTCTTCAAGTTGGAGTTGCTTGTACACCGAGTAAGGTAGGATATTGACACTAGCCCCCAAGTCAAGCAATGCTTGCTCCACCTGGTAATTCCCTATTGTGATGGAATTGCTAGGGCAGCCGGGGTCTTTAAACTTTGGGGGGGTGTTTGTCTTCAAAATTGAGCTCACTTGCTCGATGGGGAATGTCTTCTTGTGGACATTTAGCTTCCTCTTCACAGTGCACAAATCCTTCAAAATATTTGCACGAGAGGGGATTTTCTTTATAGCATCTAGGAGCGGGATTGTTGATCTTAACCTACTTGAACATCTCAAGAATTTCAGTATAATTAGCCACCTTCACGGGTGGCTTCAAACGGTTAGGAAATGGAGCAGGAATGGGGAAATAATCGCACTATCATCAACCAATTTCTTTTCCTCAACTACTTGACTCTCTTTTTTTTCACTTCATTCACCCTCGTTAGTGTCACCCATGGTCTCTTTTTCTTTTTGCAATGTGGTTTTGGGTGAAACCTTGGGCACAATAGATTTATCGATTTGTTTTCCACTACGAAGGGTGGTGACTGCCTTGAGTTGCTCGCAACTCTCCTTAGTGTTCTTGAAAGACTCAATCACATGTTGTCCCTTAAGGTTCTCTTGGGGTTGAGCGGGGAATTTCCCCTTTTCTTGTTGTGACAACCCTATGTGATTGGTGATCTTTGTGAGTTGAGTTGCCATGTTGTTAAGAATTGTGGCAATTTGGTTGTTGATGAAAGTTTGGCTTTGGATGAAGGAATGAAGCACATCTTCCAAGTTCCTCTTATGGGGAGGTTGGTAGGTGGAAGAATTGGATGGTCCTTGTTGGGAGAAGCTTTGGGGAGGTGGACTTTGGGAGAAATTTTGTAGGGGTGGATTTGATGAACACCCTTGCGGATTGGACCGGGGGTATTAGGAGCTAGACGCTTGCCCTTGACCTTGGTATTGATTTTGGTACTGACCTTCCTTAGGAGGCATAGGAGATGTGTATGTGTTTGAGCCACGAGGGATGGTGTTATCATTTCTCCAACTGAAATTAGGGTGATTACTCCACCCCGGATTATATGTGTTTGAGTGAAGGGAGAATAATTGCCTTGTTTGGTTAAATGCATGCACTTGCTCATGGTACGCTTCCTTAATCGCCAGAATGTTGGGGAACTCCGATATGGAATGCTCCACACTCTTACAAATTGAGCAAGACTCCTCGGTCCTTGACACATGTGACACTTCATGCCTCCTATTAACCTCAAGACTCTCAACTTTCCTTGATAATTTGACAATTTTTGAAAGCAAGCCTTCTCGGTGACTCAAATCATAGATCCCTCTCCCTTGTGGTTGACTACTACCTAGAGACATCCTAGGTGCATCGTTGGGATCCCTAATGTCCCAGGATTGTGCATTTTTGGCCAGTGTACTAAAGTAGTCTAAGGCCTCATCAGGGTCTTTGTTCAAGAACTCGCCATTGCACACCATGTCAATGAATTGTCTATGGCTTGTTGTGATTCCTTTGTAGAAGAAACCTACCAGTTGCCATGATTCAAAGCCATGATGTGGTATGGATTATATCAACTCCTTGTAGCGATCCAAGCATTGATAAAATTGCTCATTGGGCTTCTGAAAAAAATTTTGAATTTCCCTTTTTAAAGTAGTGGTTCTATGAACTGGAAAAAATTGTTCAAAAATTAAGAAAGCATTTGAGTCCAAGAGGTAATGGATCGAGGTAACAAGGCATACAATCATGATTTGGCTTTATCACTGGGGCAGAAAGGAAACAATTTCAATCGAGCTACGTCTTCCATAGCATAGTTAGCATTAAAGGTTACAACTATATCCTCAAACTCCCTTATGTGCAAGTAGGGGTTTTCCTTTTCAATCCTATGGAATGTAGGAAGTAGTTGCAGCAACATCCTTGGCTTAACTTGGAAGAGATGAGCTTGGACCGGTAAGTGGACGCATGAGGGTGTGGTGCTACGGGTTGGTTGAAGGAATTTCCTCATGGACCTTGCCGGAGGATCCATTTGGAGATTGTTACTTTCTTTCACGGGAGGGGGGAATTGCACTTGTGGAATAGGCATTCTAGGTTCTTGCACTCCCCCACACCTTTGAATGTTTAGGTTGACATCCACTATAACGCTCCAAAACCCACCCTAGATGGCATTACAAACTAAAAACCATTCACATCATGAGAGCAGCTAAATAATTCATCCATAAAGAAATTTCATACATCAAAGGTAATCTTTACAATCTCGTTCCCAAAAGAATACGCCAAAATAGGACGAATATATCCCCAAAAGAATATGATCCCAAAGTAAGATAATTACATCCCAAAAGAATTAAACATAACCTCGCAGCGGAATTACAAAAGAGTCTAGACTTCACAATATTTCCAAAGTAAATTTCCTAGTCTAGAATAAAAGTAATGTTGTTCTAACCGTCCACCTTGGGATCAACATGTCCGTCTACGTGAATCTCCCAGTCTGTCGGTTCCTCAATTCACAAATCCTCCACTAGTACATAATCTAAAAAATGTAGTTTGTTGGGGAGAAGGGTGAGTACTAAGCTCTGTAGCAACATTCCTCCCAAACTCGAATAAGGTTTCGAAAAACATATAAAAATGGTCGATCACCTTTTACAAATTGCATATATGAATTTTTAAAGAAAATCGGGACATTTAAACAGATCTCAAGTTTAAGCAACAGTAATAATTTAATGCATAAGTGAAACCAATATACAACTAATAATCCATTCCACCATAAACCGTTTCTCCCAAGTTCTTGCTAAATCTCATACTTCCCAAACTTATTGTAGAAACTATTTCTGGTTCAATGAACAATAACCCACCACTGTATTCGTATTTCTAGTATGAAGTAAGACCTCACATGGATACCATCGAAAATATCATGGCCCACGTACAATCCACACAAATCCTCAAAAGGATATCCAACCTTTAGCAAGGGTCTATGCCAACACCATGATAGTGACGTATCCAACCAAAGAGTAGTATACTAACCTCTTTTCCCATGGTAACTCGTAAGCAATAATGGTTTAGTCCTCGCAAGGCACTAACCCCATTACAAGTGGTCAAAAAAGTTCCAACCCACACAGAGTAAGAAGGCGTCTACACACTCCAAGATACCCGATCAATAGTAGCCCATGTTTATCCAACAACCACACAAGAGATACAATACCAACAATTTCCTCAAATAACACACAATTCCATAAATCCCAAATTTCACATGTAGTATTTCAATAGAGCACGTGAAGAAAATGCAAGAGATCATTATCAATATTATTTTTAATACTCAACTCAAAGCACTAAAGTTTTCTAAGTCAAGAACAAAGGAAGAATCAAGAAGAAAGTCCATCTCTTTTGAAAATTAGGGTTTTATATGAAGAAAATGAGATTTCATGGGTATTCAACCCTAACTTGTATAAAACATTGTAATAATTGCAAGAAGACTAAGAAAAGATGATGTCATAGCAAATATATAAGATTTAGAGTCAAAGAATACATATATATTAGTCCTAGCATTAATGGACAAGAATGGAAGAAAATCCCCTACCTTGGTGTTCTTGAAAAACTAGGGTTTTGATCTTCTTGAAATGGAAATCCCCTTTGATCTTGTGTTTTTCTCTTCCTTTCTTCTTCTCTAAGGCTTTCTAGGGTTAAAAAGGTTGAAATGGAGCTAATGGAGGCGTCATTATGTATTTATAGGGGTGAAAAATGGACACCAGATCACGACTTAAAATGTCTGAAACTTATAGAGCGTACCGATACATAGTACCGGTACGATAAACTCTCTGGACAGTAGCGTACCGGTACGCTATACTGGTATGGTAACTTCCAGGAGTACCGGTACGGTCTGTTCAGTTTTGCCTGTTTCCTTTGTTTTTCAATTTCCAATCCATTCTAAACCCTTTCAAAACCAACTCAAACTTATACAACGTACATTTGTACATCAAGCATAGTTGGTATAAGTTCTATTGCAAACGATTTCATATATTTACAAGTCAAAACTAAGTTTAAACTAAATATTTACCCGATTCTACACTATTAACATTTTTATCTTTACTCTTACAATCTACTTAGTTTATGCATACTCCATTACTTAAATTAGTATTTCAAAAACATAAGTACGTGCTATATAAAGATAAGAGTGTGGGGGTTTACAATCCACCCCGCTTAAAGAAAGTTTCATCCTCGAAACTTACCTCAAGTAGAGAATGAATAAGGATACTTCTCTCGCATCACTAGCTCGGATTCCCAAGTAACTTCCTCCATTCCGTGATGTTGCCACAAAACCTTCACTAGTCGGATGACTTTGTTGCGGAGCACCTTCTTTTTCATATCAAGAATCTTCACTAGTTGTTCTTCATACGTTGGCCCATCTTGAACTTCGATATCTTCCAAATCTATCACATGCGTGGTCTCCGACTGGCACTTCCTCAACATTGACACATGAAACACGTCGTGCACCCCTGACAACTGAGCCGGTAACTGAAGTTGATACGTCGCTTTGCCCACTACTTTGATCACTTCAAATGGTCCAATGTACCTTGGAGCCAATTTTCCCTTCTTGCCGAATCTCAAAACTCCCTTCTTAGGCGACACTTTAAGGAAAACATAGTCCCCTTCTTGGAACTCCAATGGTCTTCATCTTCTGTTCGCATAGCTTTTCTATCTACTTTGTGTCGGGCGTGGTCTCTCCCGGATGAGTTGAATCTTCTCTATAGTTTCCCGAACAATTTCTGGCCCAAACAAGCTACTCTTGTCCGCTTCTAACCAACACGTCAGTGATCGACATGGCCTTCCGTACAATGCTTTATACAGAGCCATTTCAATACTTGCCTGATAGCTGTTGTTGTACGCAAATTCCACCAACGGCAAATGGTCACTCCAACTTCCCTTGAAGTCCAATACGCAAGCACGGAGCATATCCTCCAAAATCTGTATCGCCCTCTCAGATTGGCCATCCGTTTGGGGATGAAAAGCGGTGCTAAAATGCAATTTATCGCCATCGCTCGTTGTAGACTTTGCCAAAATTATGCCACAAAATAGGAATCATGATCCGGTACAATAGAGAGTGGAACTCCATGCAATCTCACGATCTCGCGGATATACAGCTTGCTCAAGGTCTCTAGAGTGTCAGTGGTCTTCATACTCAAGCAATGTGCGCACTTGGTGAGTCTATCAACTATAACCCATACTGGATTATGCCCGCGCGACATCCGTGGTAAACCCGACATGAAATCCATGGTGATGTGATCCCACTTCCACTCTGGGATAGGCAAAGACTGTAGTGATCCTCCCAGCTTTTGATGTTCGATCTTCACCTGCTGGCACACCGCACATCGTGCTATGAACCTTGTCACATCCTTTTTCATTCCCTTCCACCAATATTGGCACTTCATGTCCCTATACATTTTTGTGCTACTGGGGTGGATAACAAACTTAGAGCGATGATACTCTCCAAGTATCTCCTCCTTTAGGGACGAATCATCGAGAACACATAGCTTCTCCCCATATCTCAATTCTTCATTTCTCAAAAACTAACCCTCCATTGTTTCTGCATTCTTCAATTTAGCTCGAATCGACGCTAAGTCAGGATCTAAGCATTGCAATTGCACAACCTTACGTTGTAGAGTAACTTGGGCCACAAGGTTGAATAGGCATGGCCATGATATATCTTCTCTCACCCATAGATTAAGTCTTCAAGGGCATCCCTCATCTTCCATTTACTTGCAAGAACATTGAGTTCACCCCAAGACTTTCGGCTAAGTGCATCAGCGACTACATTGGCCTTCCCTGGATGGTAGTTGAGTGTGAAATCATAATCTTCTAGATACTCAACCCACCTTCTTTGCCAAATATTTAAGTCTTTCTGTGTGAACACATACTTGAGGCTCTTATGATCAGAAAACACTTGAAACTTTTTCCCATATAGGTAACATCTCCACAAGTTAAGAGCAAAAACCACCGCAGCAAGCTCTAAGTCATGGGTGAGATAATTCTGCTCATGAACCTTGAGTTGCCTAGAGCCATAGGCAACCACCTTCCCTCCTTGCATTAGCACACACCCCAAGCCTCATAGCAAAGCATTGGTGTACACATCGTATCCTTTTCCACTACTCAGAATAATAGTGACAGAAGTGGTTGTCAACTTCTCCTTCAAGGTGCGAAAGGCTAGTTCATACGCTTGAGTCTACAAGAACTTTTCTCCCTTCTTCGTAAGACGAGTCATCGGCATTGTTAGCTTGGAGAACTTTTCCACAAACCTTCGATAGTAGCCTACTAAACCCAAGAAGCTACGTACTTCGGTCACATTCGTAGGTGGTTCCCATTTCATCACGGTTTCAATCTTTGAGAGGTTAATAGCTACTCCTTGTTCTGACACAACATGGCCAAGGAATTTCACTTCCTTCATCCAAAACTCACATTTACTCATCTTCGCATATAACTTATATTCTCTCAATGTCTATAGCACAATAGAGAGATGTCGTCCATGTTCCTCATGAGTCCGGGAATAGATTAGTATGTCATTAATAAATACGATGACAAACTGATCTAAATACGGCCAACATACTCGGTGCATTAAATCCATGAAGGTTGCTGGAGCATTAGTTAATCCGAACGGCATCACTGTATACTCAAAATAACCATACCGGGTATGAAAAACAGTCTTAGGAATATCTTCCTCCTTGATCCACAATTGATGATACCCTGTGCGAAGATCAATCTTAGAGTAATACTTAGAACCCCTCAACTGGTCGAACAAATCATCAATCCTTGGCAATGGATATTTGTTCGTCACTATTACTCAATTTAACCTTGGCAAATCATCAATCCTTGGCAATGGATAATCAAAGTGTCTTGTCATGTTTCTCCACAAAGAGGACCGGGGCTCCCTAAGGTGAAGTACTCAAAAGGATAAACCCAATTGCCAACAAATGGTCTAATTTCTTCCTTAGCTCATTCAACTCCAAAGGTACCATCCGATAAGGAGCAATGGACATGGGTTCGGTTCCCAGATAGAGATCAATCTTGAACTCAATCTCTCGTTGTGGGCGTAACCTAGGTAATTCATCGGGAAAAACATCCAGAAAGTCTGACACCACCAATATTACGTTCGGTTGGGATTTGTCCTGATCATCTCCCACTAAGCTGGCCAAGAAACTCAAATTGCTCCCTGTCTTAGCTTTCAAGAATCTATTTCCCGTCGTGGGAAATGGATGAGAAGAATTGCGATCATTCTTGGAAGTAAAAACTACTCCTCCCGGTAGTTGAAAGAAAATTTGCTTGCGAAAACAATCTATTACCGCGCAAAAAGCGGACAATAAGTTCATCCCAAATATAATGTCGTACTCCTTCATGTCCAACGTAACCAAATCAACAACCAACTCTTGCTCCCCAATGCGAAGCACACATCCTCTACACACCCTTGTTGTATCCAACTGTTCTCCCGTGGGCATGTCAATACTAAGGGCATGTTCTAGCTTCTCAACTCTCAATCCCAAATTAAAAGCATATGCAATACGTATGAATAAGTGTGTAGCACCGGGATCAAATAAGATTCGGGCCCAAGAGTTATAAAGAAGCACGATACCATCCACTATGGCATTGGAAACATCCTCCTCTGGTTGAGTCAAAGCAAAAACTCTCCATTAATTGGCGCCGCCAAGGGCTTGAGCTGCTAACAATCTGTGTTGTAGTGGTTTCGGTGGTGGTGGCTTGGTCGCATTTACTTGCCCAGCTACTTGATTGGTTATGGGTGGAAACGATGGACAGTTATTTCTGAAGTGCCTGACACCTCCACATGCAAAGCATTGGCATGGGTCCATGCCTGTCCTCTCTAGTATGCCTCCAGCTCCTCGAGTTGTCAGAAGTCTTTTTTCACTTGCCTGGTCTGGCCGTTGGTATGGTGCCGCTCACTGTAATCCGCTACTACTAGCACCTGTTCGGATCGGACCTCCTCTCGTGAAGCTCTGTCATCGCTGGCTGTCCTCTATATCTCTTTCCATAAGTGCAGCTCGGTCAACTAGATCCTCATAATCCCTAATCTTGAGAGCCACCAACTTCTCCCTAATAGTAGACCTTAGGCCCTGCTCAAAGCGTTTGGCCTTCCCAGCCTCTGTGGATATAAACTCTGTGACATAGCGAGATAGCTCGTCAAACCTCCTCTCGTACTCAGTTACGGTCATACTCCCTTGTCGTAGAGCGAGAAAGTCTGCGCTCATCCTATCCCTGACTGATTCAGGAAAGTACTTGTCTTGGAAGATTTGGTCGAACTCCTCCCAAGTAAGCGCATCGGCGTTTCTTTTCCTCTTCACCGAATCCCACCAATGGTCGGCCTCCCCCTCTAGCAGGTATGTAGCCAAACTAACCCGCAAGTCCTTGGCAACTCCCATGCCATCAAATATTTTCTTCACCCGACAAATTCACCTATCCGCATCCAAGGGATTAGAGCTTCCTTGGAAAGTAGGTGGGTGTTGCCGCAAGAATTTTTGATCTGTTTTCTAAACCTTGTTCGAGTTTGGGAAGATTTTTCCTACAGAGCTTCGTACTCACCCCCTACAGTTAAACATTTTACAGATTATGAGCCAGAAGAAGAGTTTGGTGCTAATGAGCTAGGCCATGGAGAAGCTTCATTAGAGAGGTATTTGGATCCCGAGTGGGACATCTAGAGATGTCGTTTATTTTTGTGCTAGATTAGGAACGATTATGTACAATCATGTAAAGTTTAGTATTTTATTTATTCCGCTGCTAAGTTCAAATGTAATTCTTTTGATGTAGTAGCCTGGTTTAGGCTTATTCTTTTGGATAATGTTGTAAATATTTTAGGGATAAATGGACCCAATGTGGTCAATGTAGTATAATTGCATAGGTTGTGTTTTGGGTAGAGCTCCCCGAACAAAGGAGACTCTGCCCGAATTTTATTAAATTAAGGACCCTCGGTTATTTATGGATTTTATTAGTTGTTCCCATGGTATGAATGATTTTAGAAGGTAATGACTTCCAGGGTGGTTTTTGGGGCGTTACATCACCCCCTATAAATTATATGTTTTCAAATTGTGGTCTAGAGGAAGGACTCAGGATTAAGGAGCCGACACATTTGGAAGCTCCACTAGATGGGCTCGTGGATCCCGAGGTGGACGTCTAGAGCTATAGTTTCTTTTTGTACTAGGCTAAGGAATTTATTGACGATCATGTCTAGTCTAGTATTTTGTTACTCCGCTGCTAAGTTTAAATTTTATTTTTTTTGAAATGTAATTGTCATAGCTTGGCCTATTATTTTGGGATGATATTGTAAATGATATATGTGATGAATGAAATGTTCTTTAATGATGGATTTATTTAGTTGCTCTCATGCTGTGAATGATTTATAGATTGTAATGTCGTTCAAGGTGGGTTTTGGGGCGTTATATTTTATTTCGTTTCTAAATTATTAAAACTCTTCATGGGATCAATACTTGGACTTAAAATCGAGAAAACTACAATTCGACCACTTATACTTGAGTGTATAATATTAATCCAATCACGAAAAAAGTGCGAATCAAGTTTTTGGCGCCGTTGCCGGGGAGTTACACTAATTTGAAATTAAATAAGATACAAAAGTTGTTTATTTGTATTATATGTATATAAAGTGTGTTTTCTTTTTAAATAGTTTATGTCTGTTCATTCATCTGTAGGATTTGTAAATCAATCATCTCCTTCATCTTCATCATCTTATCTACACCAGAATTATTTGAATAAAGTATGGCTAGAAACATACCTAGGGAAGAACAATCTAGAGAAGAAGAAGTAGTTCAAAATATTCAACCATTAAGAGAATATTTACATCCTACAAGAACTAATGTCCCGTCATGTTTTTCTTTTCCAACAGACGCTCCAAGTATTAATATTAAACTAGGAACAATACAGTTACTACCACAATTTCATGGTTTAGAAACTGAAAACCCCTATGTTCATATGAAAGAATTCGAAAAAGTTTGTGGAACATTGCAAGATAATCCTGAAATAGTCAGATTAAAAATTTTTCCTTTTTCTTTGAAAGATAAAGCTAAACTATGGCTTAACTCTTTAAGGGCAAATTCCTGAACTTTTCTATAAAAGAAGGGGAAACTTTTTATCAATGTTGGAAAAGTTTTAAAGATCTTCTCCAAGCTTGTCCACATCATGCATTTGAAAACTGGACCTTAGTTGATTTTTTTTATGATGCTCTTCCACCAGCAATGCGACAATTTGTTGAAAGGATGTCGCAGGGGGAATTTATGAGTAAAAATCCTGAAGAAGCATTTCAATTTTTTGATAGTATTTCTGAGAGTTCCAGATGTGGTACTCAACTTCTTCAAACATAATAGAAACTAAGCCGTCTACATCCGAAAAGGAAAAATATGTGTTAAAATAAGATGATGATTTAAGAGTGAAAATGACAAGTTTATCTCGAAAACTAGAAGCTTTAGAGATGACAAAAAATAAAACAAGTATCGGTCATTTCAACTACTGATTAAATCTGTGATATTTGTGCGTTGTCAAGACATCTTGCAGTAGAGTGTCCAACTATACCTGCATTCAAAGAAGTGTTAAATTAAACAATCTAATGTTGTTCCAACTTATAATAATAAGCCTTATTTGAATTCATACTCTAAAACTTACAACCCATGATGGAGAAATCATTCAAATTTTAGTTGGAGAAATACAAAACCTACAAATCAAACACAAGGTCCATCACAACCACAAAATCAACAAAGTTATCAGCTATATCAACCTCCTCAGAGAAGAACTCTGGAAGATACTATGATTCAATTTATTCTAAGTCAAATGAGTTTTAATAATCAAACAACTCAAGCATGTAATGATTTTAAAGCTCAAACTCACAAAGTATTGAAGATATTAAAAGTTATCTAGCTAAATTAACCCAGTCTTTGAGTACTTCAGAGAAAGGAAAGTTTCCATCTCAACCTAAACCTCCACAAAGTCAGAGTCAAGTTAATTCTATGTCATTTGAAGCCTTTCCAAGTCAGGTACAAGCGATCACAACACTAAGAAGTGCAAAAGTCATTGACAAAACTATTAAACGTAAAATCCCCAAGAAAATATGGAAGTAAATTCCTGTTAATGAACCACTTGAACCTGAACCTTCAATTGAAAAACAATCAGAAATACAAAATGAAAAAAATCTTCCATGTCTTATTCCTTTACTTTTTCCTCAAAGGATCAAGAAACTTTCATCTGAAAAAGATCAATCTGATATTCTTGAGTTATTTAAACAAGTCAAAATTAATATTCCTTTACTGGATGCAATCAAACGAGTTCCAGCTTATGCTAACTTTTTAAAAGATCTTTGCACAATAAAGAGAAAGACTAATGTACCAAAGAAAGCATTTCAAATTGAAAATTTTAATACTATAATACAACATGATAATCTTCTTAAGTACAAAGATCCAAGTAGTCCTACAGTCTCATGTAACATTGGAAATTTTCAAATCAAAGAAGCTCTGCTAGATCTTGGATCCAGTTGCAATTTAATGTCATATTCAGTCTATACACAATTAGGATTAAGTGAACTAAAACCTTCCAATATCACATGACAATTAGCAGACCGATCAATAAAAATTCCACGAGGAACTGTGGAAGATGTTATTGTCCAATTTGATCAATTCTATTTTCTAGTAGATTTTATCGTTATAGACACGGAACCAATTTATTATGAATGTGTATCCATACCTTTGATTTTAGGTCGACCATTCCTAACTACATCAAATGCTTTGATTAATTGTAGAAATGGAATCATGAAACTTTTGTTTGGAAATTTGACTTTGGAACTAAATGTATTTAACAGTGCTAAACAACCTAGAGAAGAAGATGAAGTGCATAAAATAAATTGTGTTGAAACATTGACCCACAAGTTTTTTGAAAAGGTTTTTCTGGAAAAAGATTTAAACACATTAAAATCTGTATCTAAAGATAAATCAGAAAATATAGAAAATCCAAAACATGAAAATTTGTTATCTAAACCTGAAAAATGCAATGTTAAAATCTTTAAGCCAAATTTAAAACCACTTCCAATTAATCTGAAATATATTTTTCTTGAAAGAAATAAAATTCATCCTGTAATCATATCATCAAATTTATCTGAAAGTCAAGAAAAAGAATTAACAGAAGTATTGAAAACTCATCAAAGTGTTCTTGGATGGACAATAACAGATATAAAAGGTATATACTCACTTCTATGTACTCATTGTATATATTTAGAAAAAAAATACTAAACCATCTCGTCAAATGCAAAGAAGATTAAATTCACACTTGAAAGAGGTAGTTCGCAATAAAGTACTGAATCTATTAAATGTAAACATTATCTATCCTATATCTAATAGTAAATGGGTTAGCCCTACACAAGAAGTTCCAAAGAAATCTGGTGTTACTGTAATACAAAATAAAGAAAATGAATTAGTCCAAATGCGTACTGTCACAGGCTGGCGTGTATGTATTGACTATCGGAAGCTAAATTCACTCACTAGAAAAGACCACTTTTCATTGCCTTTTCTTGATCAAGTTTTAGAAAGAATAGCTGATCATGCATATTATTGCTTTCTTGATGGATATTCGGGTTATAATCAAATTGAAATTGTAATATATGATCAAGAAAAAACTACATTTACATGTCCTTTTGACACTTTTGCATATAAAAGAATGCCTTTTGGATTATATAACGCTCCAACTACTTTTCAACGCTGTATGTTAAGTATATTCAGTGATATGGTAGAACGATAACTAGAAGTCTTTATGGACGATTTTTCAGTTTATGGGGATTCATTTCATAGATGTCTAGAAAATCTCGAAAAAGTGTTCATTCGATGTGAAGAGACAAACCTTGTTTTTAATTGGGAAAAATGTCATTTCATGGTTACACAAGGTATTGTTCTAGGCCATATAGTATCTAAAAAAGGAATTGAAGTAGATAAATCAAAAATTGATCTGATAGCTAATCTACCTTCACCAAAAATAGTAAAAGATATTCGCTTATTTCTAGGTCATACAGGATTTTACAGAAGATTTATAAAAAAATTTAGTTTAATATCCAAGCCTATATGTAATCTGTTATGTCAAGATATACTATTTGAATGGAATGAAGCATGTCAAGTAGCTTTTGATAAATTAAAAAACATGCTTATTTCTGCAACTATCATGCAACCTCTTAACTGGTCGTTACCTTTTGAAATAATGTGTGATGCAAGTGATTATGCAGTAGGAGATGTACTAGGGCAAAGAAAAGAGAAAAAAACCTTTTGTTATATACTATGCAAGCAAAACTCTAAATGATGCACAAATGAATTATTCAATACAGAAAAAGAGCAACTTCTTGTTGTATTTGCATTAGATAAATTTTGTTCACATCTGGTTGGATCATCAATTGTTGTATTTATCGATCATGCAACTTTAAAATACTTACTTACTAAGAAAGTTGTTAAACCACGCCTCTTATGTTGGATATTATTACTACAAGAATTTGATTTAATCATCAAAGATAAAAAAGGAGTACAAAATGTGGTAGTTGATCACTTGTCAAGACTAAATTATGAAATAAAGGAAGAACAAACTCTGATTAGAGAAACTTTTCTAGACGAATAACTATTAGCAGTAACAGAATTACCATGGTATGCAGATATAGCTAATTATCTAGCTACTAGTACTATTCCCTCTAATTATACCTACTCTGATGAAAATAAATTTCTAAGTGAGGTACGTAAATATTTCTAGAAAGATCTTTATTTCTTTAAATATTGTAAAGATCAAATTATAAGGCGTTGTATACCTAATCATGAAATAGGTCAGGTAATTTAGTTTTTTCACTCCGAAGCTTGTGGAGGTCATCTTTCTTCAAAGAAAACCGTTGCTAAAATTTTACAGTGTGGATTTTATTGGCCAACTCTTTTTAAAGTTGTTCATATCTTTTGTTTAAATTGTGATAGACGTCAAAGATTGGGAAATATTTCGAAAAGAAATATGATGCCTTTGAACCCGATTTTAATCATTGAAATTTTTGATTGTTGGGGCATTGATTTGAAATTCCTAGGACCATTATCAATGATGGTGGATTACATTTTTATAATAAAATTTTTGAAAATCTTATGAAAAAATACTCAATTTCTCATAAAATATTCACTCCGTATCATTCACAGAAAAGTGGACAAACTGAATTAGCTAGTAGGGAGATAAAATATCTTTTAGAAAAAACAATAAATCTAGATCGTAAGGATTGGTCCTTAAGGTTGGCTGATGCGCTTTGGGCTTACCGTACTGCATATAAAACTATTTTAGGGATGTCTCCTTATCGGTTAGTATGTGGGAAACTATGTCACTTGCCTGTAGAATTAGAACATCGAGCATATTGGGCAATCAAAATGATGAATTTTGACATAGAAAAAGCTAGAATAACTCGTAAACTTCAAATAAGTGAATTAGAGGAATTAAGAAATGAAGCTTATGAAAATGCAAAAATTGCAAAATCAAGAACAAAAATTTTTCATGATAAAAATATCATGCGAAAATATTTTGAGCCATCTCAAAAAATGATATTATTTAATGCAAAACTTCGATTATTTCCTGAAAAATTAAGATCAAGATGGACAGGTCCCTACATTGTCAAATAAGTTTTTGACTATAAAGCAATTGAAATTGAAAATCCATTAACTGGAAATATCTTTAAAGTCAATGGTCAAAGACTTAAACCATATTATGATGGATTTACTCAAGAAATAACTGTTGTACAACTTTTTGATCCTATTTATATGACCTGAAAAGTAAATTATTGCTTAAATCTCAATAAAGTTACTAATAAATTGTAATTTATTTG
The DNA here is from genome assembly GCA_963454935.2 of Ilex paraguariensis. Taxonomy (NCBI): domain Eukaryota; kingdom Viridiplantae; phylum Streptophyta; class Magnoliopsida; order Aquifoliales; family Aquifoliaceae; genus Ilex; species Ilex paraguariensis. The sequence continues at coordinate 915,591 of CAUOFW020001781.1, forward strand.
GTAGAGTATCTCCTGAGTACAGCCAGATATCCCAATCGGTAAAATGACAACAAATTGTCGGGTTTTCCTATAAATGTTAACTATCACTGTTTTTACATTTCAGATAATGTTTAAATTAAGTTGGGGAGGTAAGGATGTAACTTTAATATTTATATTTAAAGTGTTTATTTTTTTTAAATATTAATTTTGTCTTTGTGACTAGTAGACGTTAAAGAATCAGATAGAGAGTCTTAAAAAAAATTGTAATAATTTTTAAATTTATGTACAATTGACGAAAAATTGTTTTGATTAAGTTTAATTCTACTATGTCATCTTTCAAAGATATACATGCATTGATCATACAAAAAGCTAGAAAAGTTAGAAACTTAGAAATTTTTGAAATTCAATCAAGACCCCTACGCAGAAAAAGTACATTTGCAAAAAATCGACGAGCGGATCGTCTCGGTGGTTGTGTAAGATGTGGTCGTTTACAACATTTAAGACAATATAATCAGTGTGCGAAACAAATTTCAGGTTGAGCGTTAGATTGTCTCCGGTGGATTAGGTATGGGCAGAGTAAGGACTACCTTGAGATGTCATCCTATTCCACTCCAATGTTAACAAGATACATAAGAAATGAAGTTAACCGTGTTACTGGTAATATTGATCCAGATAGTTCTGATTCTGAATCAATAAGATCAAAAGAATATTTGGAAGAATTGTACATAATATATTATTGTACATACTTGTAAATATTTATAAATATTTGTAAATAGCTATAAATTAATTAGGAAACTCAGTAAATATGAAATAAAAAATAAAATAAAAAAAATCCACCAACTTTTGTGATAAGAAAAAGAGTGGTTAGCAAAAAGTTTAGTAGAATATATTAAATTATATTTTGTGTATTGCAGGAATTTAAATAAACAAATTGCAGGAAATCAGAAAGTTATCAGTATAGTGCACAAAGCAAAGAAAAACCGAAAAACAACACCGTCTAGACAGTGGACCAACCGAGGGAGATGGATATGATCGGTTTCTGCATGGAAAATAATATATATATAGCACTACCGGACGGTAGTGCTATATATATATTATTTTCCATGCAGAAACTGATCATATCCATCTCCCTTGCAACAAGAATTTTGAAATAGCCGAGAATCACAAAGAAATTTCGTTTAATTCTACAATATTCAACCGTTTTTCTTCAAATTTGTTCCAATTATCTTCTTACCCATAACATTTTGAAGGTAACTACCGATTGGAATCAGTTGAAATGAAGCATTTGAGAAGAAATTAAGAAAAAATGGATTCGAGACGAAGAACGAGAGGATCTTCAAGTCGGGCACAAAGAGATCAACCCGAGCAACCTCAAGCACCTCCACAACAACCAGGACCAGGAAATATCTTCAACGAGGTGATGTTTGAGAACTTTGAACAACAGGCCTGGTACGATGCTAATTTTCTGATTAAAATTATTATTTCTGAAAGGCCGATTATTTACAAAGATTTTGAAAACATAGGAGTACGTCAAATTCTTGCTGCTAGAGAATGGTTACATTATGTTAGATTATTTGTTCCTGCTTATGACTATTTACTTCGAGAATTCTACAATAATGTTCAGATTATTGGGGAAAGACAATCGCGGGCATTTGTATGGGGTAGTATTTTTCAAGTTACACTGGCTACTACAGCCGATTTCTTTTGACCCATGTCGCAATATCTGTACACTGAATTACCTGATTTAGATACCATAGGGAAAGAGGTGACAGATAATCCGGAATTAGGTTGGGGTAGATTGAATAAATATATCAAGCAAGGAGACCTGACTGATAAATACCGTATTCTGGACTTAATCACAATACATAGTTTGTTACCTCGTGCCCAAAAGAATCAAATCTACACTAAGCAAGCTTATTTTTTATATACATTCTGGATGGGACATACCATTTGTAAAACCCAAGTAAATTTAAACTTTTTCGAAAAATGGCAAAATTATAATTTGCCACTATTATGCGAGTTTAAAATACATATTTTTATAGAGCTTAGATGGAATAACATACTTCACTGTTGGATTCGCATCACGAAATCGAGCTGCCATGTCAATTTTCGTTAAATTCTGAAATAGGCAAATTTTGCACGTTTTACGAGACACTTGGGTGACAAATGGACTTTATGCGTCCCCAAAAATAAAAATTATAAAATTTTCTTATAAGTGAATAAAAGTTCAAATAAAATTAATTTAGACTTAAACCAAAATTTAATTAAGTCGTTCGGGTTAAAAACGGACCCGAAAGTGATAAACGAGCGGGGCGATGTGGACCACAAAATTAAAAGTATAAATAGGAGCTAAATATCTGAAAAACAGATATTTTCACCCTTTGACAGGCTGTGTTCAGACGTTGGAAGAGAGAGAAGAGGAAAAAATCATTTTTCATGGCTTTCTTCTTCGATCCAAGAAGTTTCGTCAGTCGAAATCTGTTGGACCAAGAGTTAAAATTGGTCTACGCGACGAGGGCTACACGTACGTACCAAGAACAAAGGATTTTACCAAAGATCCAAAGAGGGGATTTTGTGAAATCAAAGGTTTTGGGGCTTAGGAGGTGTCCTTGACGTTCTAGTCTTCATCTCACGCACCAAGAGGTAGGGTTTCTCCTACTTTGGTTCACTTTCTTACCTTGGGTGTAATATGAATGGGGTAAGGGTATAGAATAACCTAGGTCATTTGACTATGGTTACGAAAATGAAGAAATGGGTGTGGAATTTGGCCTAGACAAATTCCTAGTTATGTTGGCATAGGAAATTATTTGTATGATTTCCTTGGAACTTGATATTTTGGGCATGCTATATGTTTTATATTATGCCTTATGAATGATGTGGAAAATTCTTGTGTGAGAGCATGAATTGTGCCTTAAGGTATTTTGCTAAATGCCTAAGTGGAAATTAAGTGTTATAGCATGGATTATGTACAACAAGCTTGTGAAATTGTTGAGAACAAATGAATTGATATATGTTGTTAATATATTAGCATCACGTTGATTTATGGTAATTATCTAAAATTGATATAAATTGCCATGACCTATGTGGAGATATGTGGATAAATTGCTCAATTGGCACTCATTACATATAGAGCATAACATGGATATAGCAATGGTGCACTACATTGCATATTGCTTGACAAATTTTCTTGTTGTTTCCTAACCTATAAACATCACCTTTTAGCATGTATAGTATATGAATAAAGGGGAGTGTCACTCTCCTAGGGATGATGTCAAAAGAAAGGGCAATGGAATGGTGGATGAATGAGATTTCAAATGTGAGTATGTGTGAACAAAAATGCTCCCCAAGCGCAAGGAGACTTTCGCGGATCGTGTTTTACTTGGTGGTATTCCAAGGTCGTTTCCACGGGGAAGGAAGTAAACCGAGGGGAGGTGACTTTGGGAGAAAGAAAGTGTAAAATCTTTGATTGTTGGAAGTTGTTTGGTGAAGTTGTTTTGATGCTAGTAAAATGAGAAACAAATGTTGGCAAATCCAAGAGGTCACTCCAATAGGAATACCGTCTCAACTCGAAACCCTCCTCCAATAGAGCATGAATGAACGATTGATTCGTGAGAAGCTAGGGGTAAGATTGGTGAGTATCTAAGCATAAACCGTGACTAGGCCTACGGAATATCAAAGACTCACCAAGTTATCCACCCTCAACCCAGTCAAACCTAACCATTGAACTCTGAAAGAGGGGAGGAGAATGAGTTGAAATGGTATACCCAAGTGGAGGTTCCTCTTGGTTTTGCCAACTAAGAGATTTAGCTATTCATGCTTAAAATAAAGACAACAATATGATGAGAAGACATTATGAAAAAATAAAGACTAAAGCTAAGCATAAACGAATTGCATAAATTTAACTTTCGGATAACCACCTCTTACTAAAGATTGGATGAGAAACTACTCACTCTTCATGGATTTGTTAAAACTAGAAAAGTGAGTGATGTTCATCCCTCCAAGTAGAGGAGTTACAAGGTAACACATTTTACACAAGGAGCCGATCTTCGGCAAAGAATGAGTGAATCACGTTCCACCCTTCACGGCTTTGGTAAAGCTCTAGAAAAGTGAAAGAGTTTCACTCCTCTAAGGGAAGAAGGAAGCTCAAGCAATGGAAGTAAAAGAGCAATAACACAATAAAAGAAAGCAATACTTAAAGTAAAAGAAAGCAATAAATTAAAAGGAAGCAAGAATACAATAAAAGAAAGCAATACATAAAGAAAGCTATAAGCAATAAGGAAAGCAATAATACTTTTGGAGGGTTTTTCACTCCCAAAAGATGAATGTTTTACAAGTCCTAAGGGGTGGTATTTATAGGCAACAAGGGAGGGTGAAAGTCTTGTTAGGTGGCCTTGAATCTTGTTAGATGGACTTGAAGAGTCTTGTTAGGTGGACATGAAAATCTTGTTAGGTGACTTTGAATCTTGTTAGGTGGACTTGAAAATCTTGTTAGGTGGACTTGAAAATATTGTTAGGTGGCCTTGAATTCTTTGATCCTCCTTTGTTTTAAGTTTTGATAATTGGCACCCCAGTAGTTTGTAGCTTTAATGCAATTGGCTCTCTAGTAGTTTGTAGCTTTGACGCACAAAATCCTAAAAAGAACAACAATTAATGCATTATCCTTTATTCACACACTAATTCTAATTTGATTTATTTTGACTAGTTTAACTTTATTCAACTAACACAATTTCCTATTAAATTATGCCTTAATTAGGGTTAATCACACCCCCAACCTAAATATTACTAGTCCCTAGTAATAAACAACATAACAAAATAAAATCACTTTCGTAGATAACACGATTGCATTTAGCATATGCAATAAGTCGTTAAACCCCTAGGTGATCCCTAGTGGACGAGTTTTGTCTCGTGAAGGTTTCCAGTGAAGCTACCTACAAACTCCAATTAAAAGATGTGTATATGTAAGATTTCTTGTCAAAATGAGTTAGCAACAGAATCATTGAGGGACACATCTCTTAATTTTGAATTGTTTCCCGAACACTTCTCTGTCATTGGTACGTACTCTATACAAAAATAAACACTTGTTACATTGGTATTTAGAATTCCTTGTGTAGTAGGAATGATCATTCTAGTAGCAAGAATTGTTATATAACAAACATTCTACTTTATCACCTTCCATGGATAGCTTTGATTTCTCAAATCTCTCTTAGAATGCTCTCAGCAAAAAATTCACTCCGATTATAGTGACTTGTCTCTCAAAGGGCATGTGATCAGAGGATGGTCAATCAAAGAATCACATGCACAGTTAGAAAGGGAGTGAAAGTCTTAAGAAAGTAGGCTAATCATGTTCTTGGCATAATCTCATGGAAAAATATCAATGCAATTAAAGAAATACTATTTAACATACCCCAGTTTTCGGTCGACAGCGCACATGCATTAGACTTGAGATCAATTAGGACTTTCTATAGGTTGTAATGTGGCCAGAGGTTAGTGGCTAATGAAATGACGTCAATGGTATTCAAAAGCTATCCCCTTTTTTAATGTAGCACACCTCTTTCTTGCTTTTCAGTCTTTTGCCTAGAAATGGTATTTCTTTCTTTCATTTTTTTTTTTTCGATTCTTCATTGAACAGTAGCCACCATCGTCTTTTCTGTTTTTTTTTTTCTTGCCTTTCTATGTCATACCGATTTATAAGAGGGTGCAAGAAAAAATTGGATAGCAAGGTATGTTAAGTGTATTTTTTTTTTTTTTTTTGTGTGGCTCGGTTATCATATGGGTTTTTCGAGAAAAAAAAAATCATCATTCATTGAAGGCTCAAACATGGCTAACTAGGGATATAATTTTGTAGAAGCAATGACTAAGGTTCAAAATCAACTCAAAGATGGCCTAAAATTCTTTCTCAAATATGTGTCTGTGTCGCATGCAAAGGTTCCCTGTAGGATATGTCAATAGATTACTTTAGTTACATTTAATAAAAGCAAGTTTAATGAGATTATTCAACAATTGAAAGTGAAAGAGCTTACTTGAGTATATGTTGATTGTCTCTCAGAAAGCATCGTAAGGCTCAAAACTTACCATGGTATTCTTCGTTATCTCCACTGGTTATGTCAGGTTTCCAAAGAATGTCAGTTATATTATAATTCTATTTTCGAGTGTGGTCATTTTGTACCTTAAGATTTACAAATACCAATGTACATTTGACATTTAAGCATAGAGAAAATACCATTTTTCAAGGAAATGCAGTTTTTTTTTTTTCACTCGAATAAAAATCAAAACTATTTACATACACATTTATCTATGAAAATTTACAAAAAGACTAAATGCACATATTGAACTTGGAAAACTATAGTGTCTCAGGATAGGTCCCTACCCACGCTACAAGTTGGCATTTTAGGACAATCCTTACTCGACCCACATTTTTATTTCAACAAAAAGACTTTGTACATAAACAAATATTTACAAAAAAAAAAAAATTTCGGACTATTAACCTTCATCCCTAAAACACATTTTTCCACAGCTTTGTCATTATTAGTTTAAATTTAATCCGAGTCGTCGCTTGTGTCTATGTCATTATTAGTGACCCTTCCCACTTCTTGTCACACATAACATGTAAGTCCCGGACTGGTATAAGATGGCGTCTCAGAAAAATCCTTACTCTGCCCGTACACTATCCAGTTTAATCGATCGGTTGCACGACCCGAAATTGGTTCAGAACACTGATTGTATTTTTTCATGTGAAAACATCTGCCACATTGTTTACAAGCACCCAGCCGTTTGGCACGACGACGTTTAGCAAAAGTACTTCTGCCATACAATGGTTTTGCTTGTGCTTCTCGAATTTCAATTTTTCTGACTACTCTTGTTTTTCTTATGATCACAGCTTGCACATCAGATGGAAATGTGCACAAGACTCCCAAACTAAACCAAAAAATTTTAACATCCATACTTTCTCTGCTTCAAGACTCACTATCTGGTTCTTTAACTTCTGCCAGTCACAAAGACGATTGACGCTGCATTTGATGTGATCATGAAATATAAGCAAAAATGCTGTAAAAATACGCAATCCAGAACAATCTTTTTTTTTTTTTAAATACGAAACTATAACAAACGAAACTATAACAAACTGGATTCGTAGATCACACCCCCCAACCTAAACCGAACATTCTCCCCAATGTTTCGAATTTACCAGTGTGTAGAGTTTAGAGATCAAGTTGTAGGGTAGAGATCTGTTCAACTGTCGAAACCTACAAAGAAAATACACAAATTAATCTTCTCTACGCAGATCTGGGTTTTCGCTAGGACGAAAACCCTTGATTTTAAATGCAGACAGAAGAAGAAGAGTCATGTACAAATAGAGTAAACAAATGCCGAGCATGAGACAAACGACTGGGTCTTCGGGGAATATGGTCATGGGATTGTTGGGAGTTGGGTCGTGTTATAGAGAATAGCACAATAGAAATAAGAAGAAGAAGAAGACGAAGAAAGAAAAAAGTGGGTGTAAAGATCTGTTTAGCTGCCGAAACCAACAAACAAAACACAACAATTAACCCACTCGAGGGAGATTTGGGTTAGGCTGGAACCCCTCACCCTAAGTGTGAGCAGAAAAAGAGCACCCATGAACAAATACAAACATATAAGGCAAATTATTAAACAAAGGACTGGGTTGTCGGCGTATATGGTCATGGATTTGCATGGGTGGTTTGTTTTACAGAGAACAGAGAGAACGACGAAGAAGAAGAGAAGGAAAAAAGAAGGGAAGAAGAAGGGGAGACCAATCACCGGTGGATGGGAGAAAAAAAAAAATTGAAAGCCTTATAAAGGCATCCTATTTTTTTTTATTATTTTTTTTTTTTGAGTGTCGGCAGCCGCATATCCGTGCGGAATATTCCCACCATTTTTTTTTAGTGTCGGCAGACGCATATCCATGCGGAATATTCCCACCATTTTTTTTAGTGTCGGCAGACGCGAATATTCGCGCAGAATATTCCACAAACATTGGTGTAATATGCAAATAGTGCAACCTCACCCCCCCCCCAACTTGATTCATGCAGTGTTCTAAAACAAATATGATATTCAATGATGGACAGTAAAAAGATAAGAAGGGTTAGAGAACACCTCGCACTTGAGCTTTGACAAAAACACCAATATCTGCGACTAAGAAAAACAAAACTATACGACAAAAGAACATAATTAACATGGAATAAAAAAAAATAAAGTAAGTAAATAAAAACTTGTACATTAAAAAGCAGAAAAAAGAAAAACTAATTATTCCTTCACAACTTCCGGTATACCGGATCCATCAAATTCTCCTCCACCACTTGTTCTTCAAAGCCCCCAAAAAATGGCTTAAGTCTTTGGCCATTGACCTTGAATGTCTGGCCATTTTCGGGGTTTTGAACATCCACAGCTCCGTTGGGGTAGGCCACCTTGACAAGATAGGGGTCATCCCAACGGGATCGGAGTTTGCCTTGGAAAATGGAGAGGCGAGAATTGTATAAGAGTACTTTTTGCCCGGGCTCAAATGATTTCCTCACAATGGAGTTATCATGAAAGATTTTGGCCCTTTCTTTTGAGATTTTGGAGCTCTCATACGCATCTCGTCGAATCTCTTCCAACTCATTCAGCTCTAACTTCCTATGATCACCGGTCATTCTCAAATTAAAATTTAAAGTCTTAATGGCCCAATAGGCCTTGTGTTCCATTTCGACTGGGGTGGCAAGCCTTTCCATAGACAAGCCGGTAGGGAGACATGCCCAAAATAGTTTTAAAGGCAGTGCGGTATGCCCAGAGGGCATCGGTCAATCTATCGGACCAATCCTTCCTGTTTGGGTTAACCGTTTTTTCTAGAATGTTCTTTATCTCCCTATTGGCTAGCTCGGCTTGACCATTTGTTTGTGGGTGATACGCAGTGGATACTTTGTGAGTGACGCCATATTTGAACATTAGAGATGCAAATGGCCTATTACAGAAATGTGATCCACCATCACTTATTATTGAACGAGGCATCCCAAACCTTGAAAAGATGTTCTCCTTGAGAAACTTGACTACGACTCGATGGTCATTAGTCTTGGTCGGGATAGCTTCCACCCATTTGGACACATAGTCCACTGCCAGGAGGATGTACAAATAACCAAATGACATAGGGAAAGGACCCATGAAGTCGATGCCCCAACAGTCGAATATTTCTATGACAAGTATTGGTGAAAGGGGCATCATGTTTCTTTGGGTCACACTACCCAACCGTTGGCATTTGTCGCATCCCTTACAAAATGAAACACAATCTTTGATAAGAGAGGGCCAGTAAAAACCTGATTGAAGAATTTTGCCGAAGTCTTTTTCGCTGAGAAATGTCCACCGCAAGCTTGTGAATGGCAAAATGCAAGGACATCCCGCTGTTCATTTTCAGGTACGCATCTCCTCATGATTTGGTCGGGCAATACTTGAACAAATACGGGTTGTCGAAGTAGAAGTACTTCACATCTACCATAAATCGTCTTCGATCTTCTGGGCTCCATTGCGGTGGTGTCTGTCCTGTTGCAAGATAGTTACATATATCAGCATACCAAGGACATACAAGTGAATTGACAGCAAATGCTCATCAGGAAAAAATCAGGGATAGGAATGTGCTCATCGGCCTCTTGCACCACAAGCCGGGATAAATGATCCGCCACCACGTTCTCAACTCCTTTCTTGTCCTTGATCGTCAAGTCGAATTCTTGTAGGAGGAGTATCCACCTAATGAGTCTCGGTTTTGCATCTTGCTTAGACAACAAATACTTTAAAGCAGAGTGATCAGTAAAGACAACAATAGGCGAACCAATGATGTAAGCACGAAATTTATCTAAGGCAAACACTACTGCTAGCAATTCTTTTTCGGTGGTAGTGTAATTCATCTGAGCCTCATTAAGTGTTTTGCTAGTGTAGTGTATCACATATGGTCTATTTTTTCTCCCTTTGACCGAGCACTGCGCCGACCGCGTAATCACTGCGTCGCACATGAGCTCAAAAGGTAGATCCCAATTGGGTGGTCGCATGATCGGAGGTGTGACTAGCATGCTTTTAAGTTTTTTAAAGGATGCCTCACAATCATCCGACCACTCAAATGGGACCTCCTTAGACAGCAGGTTGGTCAAGGTCGGGCCAATGCACTGAAATTCTTTATGAATCGACGATAAAAACCTGCATGGCCCAAAAATGACGGATGCCTTTGATGGCTCTTGGCGTAGGGAGGTTGGAGATGGCCTCCACCTTGGATTTATCGACTTCAATACCCCTTGCCGAAACTATATGGCCAAGCACAATTCCTTCTGTCACCATAAAGTGACACTTTTCCCAATTCAAGACTAGATTCTTCTCCTCACATCTTGTTAGAACTTTCTCCAAGTTTGCCAAACATCCCTCGAATGAATCCCCAAACACCGAAAAGTCATCCATAAAGACCTCCACTATCTTTTTCACCATGTCACTGAAATTCCCATCATACAGCGTTGAAAAGTCCCGGAGCATTGCACAGTCCAAATGGCATGCGGCGGTAGGCAAAGGTACCATAGGGGCATGTGAAAGTGGTCTTCTCTTGATCCTCCAAAGCAATCTCAATCTGATTGTAGCCGGAGTATCCATCTAAAAAATAGTAGAATAGATGCCCCGCTACTCGTTCTAGAACTTGATCGAGGAATGGCAATGGGAAGTGGGTCTTTCCTTGTGCAAGCGTTCAACTTTCGGTAATCAATGCACACCCTCCATCCGGTGATTACTCTTGTAGGAATAAGCTCATTCTCATCATTCTCAACCACCGTAACTCCGGATTTCTTAGGTACTACTTGTGTGGGGCTAACCCACTTACTATCGGCAATTGGAAAAATAATCCCCACATCAAGTAGTTTCAGAACCTCATCCCTCACCACCTCCTTCATGATGGGATTCAACCGCCTTTGTGGTTGTCGGAAGTTTGGAATCCTCCTCAAGATTATGCGGTGGGTAAAATGAGAGGGCTTATCCCCTTGATATCCGCAATGGTCCACCCAATTGCTCCTTTAGGTTTTCTCAACACCTCCAAGAGTTCTTTTTCTTGTTCCATGTTAATGTAGAGCTAA
>CAUOFW020001782.1:0-70827 GCA_963454935.2 Ilex paraguariensis
GGGAGGCTTCCATAATGGTAACCCAGGTAAACTGGATCCAAATAATTTCTTTGTTCTACTGTTCTGCGACATCATCTTAGACCTGTGGGAACTTTTCAATAAAGTTAGTTGATAGATAATGATTTTGATTGATATATATAGGTAGATGAGCCTTCAAAATATGGTGTCGTCGTTATGGAAGAATCAACAGGACAAGTAGAGAGGTTTGTTGAAAAACCAAAATTGTTTGTGGTAACAAGATCAATGCTGGGATTTACCTCTGAACCCATCTGTTCTTGATCGAATTGAGCTAAGGCCTACCTCAATCGAGAAAGAGGTCTTCCCAAAAATTGCAGCAGCAAAAAAACTGTATGGGATGGTCCTACCTGGTTTTTGGATGGACATTGGGCAGCCAAGAGATTACATCTCTGGCTTGAGACTATACCTAGACTCCTTGAGAAAGAAATTTTCTTCCAAATTAGCTTCTGGACCTCATATTGTAAATGTTCTGGTGGATGAGAGTGCTAAAATTGTGACGGATGCTTGATTGGGCCTGATTGCTATCGGCCCTGGTTGTGTGGTTGAGTCAGGGGTTAGACTCTCTCGCTGCACGGTAATGCGTGGAGTCCGCATCAAAAAACATGCATGCATCTCAAGTAGTATCATCGCGTGGCTGGCACCCACCGTTGGGCAGTGGGCTCGTGTAGAAAACATGACTATCCTTGGAGAGGATGTTCACGTTTGTGATGAAATTTACAGCAACGGGGGTGTGGTTCTGCCGCACAAAGAGATCAAATCTAACATTTTGAAGCCAGAAATTGTGATGTGAAGGTATGTTGTTGGATCTGTTTTAGGGGTTAGTAAGTTATATTGTGTTTGATATTTGAGAATGTGTTCATTATTTTTCCTTTGCTTTTTAATTTCCTCCTTTTCAAGTGTAAAAGTCAGTCTCAAGGAGTCTCGAGTGATTTAAGCTTTGATGGTGAAAGGTCAACGTCTGTTGTGAAGGGTATAAATATGATCACTGGTTTGTAACATGTAATCTTTATATTGTATATAGAAATAAATTATCAGACACTCTCTCTGGTTTTTCGTTAATGGCCAAGTTGGAGCATAGATTTTTGTGTATTACCTGATTGGCATTTTAAATGTATTGTCATGGTGATGTTAGAAATGATGTATGTCACGAGGTTTGAATTTACAGTTCTTTCGTATTACTATTTAAACTACCCCCTTGGAGTTTTTCATGATCGTTCTAGGTACAAATAAAAGGAGCAGAATTGATGCATAGGCTGTTATACTGCAGAATTTAGTTATCTTAAGTTATTTACCAAAGAGGAGCAAAGTAGGTTTGTAAGAGTAGTTAATCCGCTATTGAGCCCAGGCACGACCAACGGATCGAGACTCGCCGGGGTGGACATGACTGGGGATCAAGACTCACCAGGTTAGAGAGAGAGAGAGAGAAAATAAAACATGAATCACGCTTTGGTACATTATAACATGGCATTGGCCCCGATTGATTGCATTGTTGCACCTTTGAGGTGCAAAATCTAGCAAAGGGCATGCCCAGTCATGTTGGTTTCACAGAAGAAATTAGCATCGGTTGCTTTTTTTTATTGTTTGTTACTAGACCCTCACCTCAATAATCATAAAAAAAATACAAATATAGCACAGGCATGCCCAATAATGTTGGCTAAACAGAAGAAATTAGTGTCGGTTGCTTTTTTATTGCTTGTTAGATAGACCCTCACATCAATAATCATAAAAAAATATAACGTGGGATCCAATAACTTTTAAGTCACAAACCGTAGGAGTTATTTTCAATCTTTTGACTACATCACCATAAAAAAATTCGTGTGTTTTTATATTTATGTAAGACGTATTATATACAAGTGAATTATCTATCTTTATACACCAGGTGATCTAAGAAAAATTGAAAGAGCGTGTATTAAAAATAATGTAGACCCAATACTCAACAATGCTGCAATATCTATTTTCTCATCAACTACTCCAAAAATGTCCACATCATCTTTCCAAAATATTCATTGTCTTCAAGCTTCTTGTATGGCGCAGCACGCAGCCGTCTACATCTGTCAATATCCAGACAATAAGTAATCTTTTACTATTGGAAACTTCTTGGCCCCTGACCATAATATGTAAAAAAAATAATAAGTTATTAATGGAGAATAACATTTGAATAATGATTAACAATAAATTTTATATTCTCCACATCTACTTTGATGTAGAGTGACAGCAAAATAACAGCAGATCATAGAAGATTTTGAGGGCTAAAGGACTGTGTGACCTACCATGTGAGACGGCATCAACATTGGAACATAACCATGTGCTTATCCACAACAATTAAAGGAAAAAAAAAATAGGGGCAGACCCACAGATTATGGTCTATCTAAATGAAAAAAGTTGTAGCGGGTGAACAAAAATCCTTTCTAAAGCGGGGTTTAAAAAAGAGAAAGTGATAGATAATTTTATCTTCATGTTAGAAAAATTGATTTTGGACTAGGTGTTAACCTAGGTACTTCCGTGAATTTATTGGACCACTGGCTCGTAGTAGTGACCATTGATAGGGGGATACCATTGTAAGTTGCAGGGATGGTAGTTGTATAATGGTGAATGATTGATACCCGGTGTAATTAAGTATTTATATTTCAACATGCTCTCTAACGGTTAGATTATATTTTGGACGTAACACGCGAATTTTTTTTGTAATTAGAGTGGCGGCGAGATTTCAAATACAGGACCTCATGCTTTGATACCGTGTTAAATAAATATCTACTCCAATATTTTAAACTATGTAATTTAAATAGTTATACTTCAATACATAATAATTTTATTTATTTATTAGGAATAACTCGTACCTGAAGGCACAATGTAATATGAATGACTTTGAAAAAGAGGTTGGTAACCATTGAATAAGTCTATTTGATATTGTCGAATGAACTTATTAAAATTTGTCTGTTTTATATTATAGATACGGAGACGAATAGATTCTCACAATTCAAAAAGAGTTAGATGGTTTCATACTGCACTTTATTTTGCTGAATCTGTCAGGAGAGCGTCCATTCAAATGGGCTATAGCCCATTAAACTTCTTCAAGCTTTGAAGCCCATTAAGCTTTAACAAGCTATTGGGTGAACGTTGCAATTTGTTCCTTAAGACATTTGACTGAATATGGATCCCCACTATTTGGTCTGAGTTGTGACTGCAATTGGGTTCATTAGAATGGCCCTCTTCAAAGCGTCCAGCTACTCAACTCTTCATCTGATTTTGTGATGGACTCATGGTGGGGCCTCTTAGCCCACACTTTCTAGCCTGTACAGACTCCCGTTCATATTCATGTCATATTAAAATGTGTTTTTTAGGTGTGGGTTTATTTTTTAAAATTTATTTGAAAGCAAATTAAATGACATTTGAATTTTTTTACTTAGTTACACTTCCATAAATTATGCATAAATTTTATTATCTTCATCTCTCTCGCTCTCCCCCTATTTTCTCTCTCTCCCTCTCCCTCTCCCTCTCCCTCTCTTTCTCATTCTCCTTCTCCTTCTCCTTCTCCCTCTCTCCATTACTCTTTCACTATCTCTTCCTTATTTTTTCTCTATCTCTATTTCTCTCTCAGTTACTTTCCCTCTCTCTCTATCTCCCATTGATAATTTATTTTTTTTAAATATTCCATATTTTTTCTCTCTCTCTTTCTCACTCACTCTCTCCCCCTATTTTTTCTCACTATTACTCTTTCTCTATTTTTCTTTTTCTCTTTTTATATCAACATTATAATAACACAATTACACTAATCAGTCACATCAATCAGTTATAATTTATATAATAAAATAACTTACAATTCAAATTTCAAAAGACAAACAAAATGATTTTTATTTTTCGCAGTTAAGATTTATTAAAATTTTATTTTAAAATTAATCTAACGGCTAATATTAACACCCTAAATTTAATAGGGGAAATAGGCCCTGAGAGTGTGTTTGGAGTTACTTGTTAAAAGTACTTGTAGGAATTATTTCTCATAAGTACTTTAAAAAAAAATAGTGTTTCAACCGTCCTACCACTACCTCTACCATCACTGACACCGCCGCTGCTGCTATCGCCACCACCACCGCCTCCATCACTACCACCACCATCACCGTCGCCGTCGCCACCACCACTACCGCCATCACGGTTATTGCCACACACCACAACCATCACCGTCTCCTACCAACACTACTACCGCCCCATCACCTCTCACTCTCACTACAACCGATGTTTAAATTCATTTATCTCTCCTTTAGGGGTGTTCAAATTTTTGACCGGTCGCAAGTTCCTACCATACCGAACGGCTAGCCGCAAAAATCGGATAGGAATGCGGAAGAGTTTTTGATCTTCCGATAATTTTCGGGTAGAAATGCGAAATAGCCATCTATTTTCGCATTCCTACCCTACCCTACCCGCAATAATATATATATATATATATAAACTAAAAAATCCTAAACCCTAACTACAGGCGGAGCAATTATGATTTTAATGTATTTCATATGATTTAAAGTTTAAACTTAAATTAATTGTTATTGTATTTGTGTAACAATTATGATGGATTGATGTTCATACTTTCTTGTGTTTTATTGTAATTCTTGATGTAGTTGTTTTAGATTTTAGTGTTAACTAATTTATTGTGTTGTTAAATTGGTGCATGTTATTTAATTAAATTATTAAAATGATCCAAAAATTAATTGTTACAAAAATATTTACCCGATTTTCTACCCGATTAATCGGGTAGGAATACCACACCTGTCAGGTAGGGTAGACCAAGAAAAAACTCTTCCGCAAAATATCGGGTAAGAAGACGGAAGAGTATATTTCCTACTCGTAGAGTAGGGTGAACACCCCTACTCTCCTCTGTGTTTGTAATTTGATCTTGAATATGAATACATATATGTTTATTGTTTATTATTTTTTATTACTCCGTTCCTTCAGGCACAGACAATAACTAGTTATCCTATAATACACAAAACAGTTACTCATGTGTTCTAATAGACCAAACAGTTATACCAAACAATTATACAAAATTATAACACCAACTCAATTTATTATTCAGTTATTTACAAAAACTAAAGAGTTGTAATATTTAGTATCACCACATAATTATACAAATCATATACATCAAATTTGGTATAATGATAAAGTCTTTTGTGTAATGATAAACCCAATTTGGTGGATATAATTAGTATAATTATATCGTGATACTAAATGGTATAATTTTTTGATTTATGTAAACAATTGAATGATAAATTTGGTTGATGTTGTAATTTTGTGTGATTATTTAGTTTATTAAAACACATGATTGGTTAATTAATTGGTGTAACCGTGTAACGTTGATCTAAGGATAGAGAGAATAAGAAGAGAAAGAGTAACGGTGACAGAAAATAAGAGAAAATATTAAATCAAATTTTTGCATATTTCAAAAAAATAAATTATCAATATGAGAGAAAGAGATAGATAGAGAGAAAATAGGAAAGATAAAGTCAGAGAAAAATGGAGTAATAAATGACCTTTTAGTCTTTTTTTCAAAAAAATGCACTTACGGCCAAATAAGTTTCTTTAATGTAGTTCAACTCAATTAAGTCTAAATTTTTGTATCGACTTTCAAATTCCCCTATTAAAATTTATTAAATTTGTTTTAATTTATTTATAATTGAATATAATTAAAGTAGTATTCAATTTTACCGCAAATATTATTGAGTTATATTATATATAATTAAAAAATTATTTATTAAATATGACACATTCCAAACATATTTAACTACGTGGGAGTGACAGCTATATGATTGTTGTGCATTTCCAATCCTAAATTTAACCTAAAAAAGTGGAGTGAGAATCCCCTCCTTTTAGAAAACTAACAGCAGAAATGCTGTTGATTGAAACAGTATTGCTTTATACTAAAACAACGTTATTTTGTTAAATAGAACGGATTCGAAAAAGTGTTTATTAAAAATGATTTTAACAAAAAGTGTGATTTCTAAACACACATTTTTTTTTTTTGTTAAACATTCTAAACACTCCTTTAAAGGGAGTTCACGTCCTTTTGGAAAAATCATGTTTACAAACCCCACTTTAAAAAATGTGAAATAGGGAGTTATTTCTCGAACTTCGTTAATACTCAAAAATTATAAGTTTGAAACTTTTCAACTCCATTATAGTTAAATTTAACTGTAAAACTTTCACAATTTAAAGAATCCAAGAAAATCTATGTTTTATTAGTATAGATTGATATTAATATCCATTGAAAAGCCAAAAAATAAGATGCATAATTGATATATATTTTTATGCATTGTGTTGAATTACTAGAACCTTTTAAGGTGAAAAATGTTAGTCTTGAGTGAGTGACAATCGAAATTTTTTTTATTTGTATCTTAACATGAATGATTCTGTATGTAGCCTCAATTTCCTATTGAATTTGTGTACTATTATCATGATATGTTTAAATTTAAGTTACTCTTGATTTTTTTGTATTTAATTAGACTTGGCTCTCTCCTTACTTTATTCACTGTGAGGGCTTGGAATTTGTATGGATGTCCTGTTCCTTATGGCATGATTTACAGGATTTAGTACCATATTCAAATCTTAGTGTTATCCCATACCCCCAAAAAAATAAAAATTTCTTGGTGTTATCATTGAAATGCTATTAATGCAAAATCTTTGAATGTTATCTTTCATTTTTGTCCATGCTTAATATATATGGATCCTTCAGGTCAATTTGCTAATTGTTTTTGTTCTTTAGAAAAAGTGCATTTCATTCTGTCTAGAGGAAATTGCTTCAGTGGATCTGATTGATTAAATCGTTGGGTCTGTCGATACCCACCTGCTCGAGTACGAGTAAGGGCTCCCCTATTGATTGTGTCGTTGCATGCTTTTTGGTAGAGCCCCACCCCTTTTCTTCTCTCTAAAACCTTTTGCTCCACTCATTTTAGTACTTCTAATCAGAACTGACTGAACTAACTGGGAACAACAGATCAAAAAGTCTTTCATTAGCGTTACTAGTAAAGCACATGAAAAAGAAAAATTAGTTTCGACCTTGCTTTTAGTTGTAAGGTTAGCTTTTGACTTATTGGGCGTTTAGGCTTAGCTTATCAAACAAACAAGTGAGTCAAAAGTGGGGGGATAATATTGTATTATCTTATAATAGTGTTTGTAGTTTCAATCTTGCTTTTGTCTTGTCTTCTATTAGTAAATGACGTGTTTTCATCTTTTGAAAGAGAGATGTACAGTGATTCACAAATTTTGATTAGTTTTTACTGCATGATTTTGGATTTGATGATCAAAATATTGATGCTTATTTTTAATTGCAAAGTTCAATTATTAACTCAAGTAGTTGGACATTTCAAACCAGAGGCCTCAAATATTTTTTCTTTTCATTGTGAATTTTTTTCTTAATGTATGAATTGTCAACTTTTTGTTTTTGTGTTACAATGGCTCCAGGGACGAGTGTGACCTTTTTTTTTTTTTTTTTCCTATTCTAGACTTGATTTGTAAATAATTTGGATAAATAAATTCGGTTGAGTTTCTATCTAGTGTATAGTGTTCTACTTTAGTTTTGAGTTTGAATTTTACAAGAAGCAGATGTTGTATTTTGAAAAGTGTTTATTTAGAGCTTTTTCATAACTATAATATGATAGAGGAGGATTGAGTTGGTTTTTCATTATGTTGTTCATTATGACGGTTATATATTTTGTTTGAATTATGATGATTATGAACTGTGAATTTTGATTCTTTGGTTAGACTTGCGTGTATAGACATGTGAGTGTGACCTTTGATATTATGATATATAAATATTATTTTGGTTTAGATTATGTAGTGACTAAATTATGGTGTTGTCTTCGACTTAGGTTGGGTAAATTTTTCTTGAGATTGGTTATGCAATAGTTTGTTTTGGGTAACGAAACATACAATGAGATATATAAGCATTATAGACATTTTAAGTTTTTCTTAGGCTCTTATCTTTAGAAAAAAATTTCGAAAAAAAAGTCGGGGATTGATTTCAATTTCCATAATTAATACAAATAAAGAAAAATTATTTCAAATTGACGATTTTTTTAATTGACAAAGTATCTTTAGACACGAATTATTACCAGAGAGTTGCATTTATGCACTAGAATATCAATATTGTTATGCATTCATTTTGGCACGATTGCATTTATGCACCAGAATTTTCTTTATCATTATCCTTTGTCGTCTCTATCGAAAGCAAACTAGCATTGGTCTGTTAAGTACTGAATCACTTGGATCTTCTTGTAGTTTGTCATTTTCACAACCCAAATTGTGTTAAAAAAAATAACGGACAATTGGAAGGAGATACATTAAATTGGGGTTAATTATAAAAAAATACACCGAAAAAATGTAGAATAAAAAAAATCCTTAATTTTAGTTCTTAATTGTGTCCAAGTACATAATTTGAAAATTTCAGATTTTCTTGTGACATTTATGTCCTCCCTTAATTCATGCGATTATTTTTGGAAACTATTTTTTTTTTCAAATTATATTTATGCATTAAAAATCTCTTAATTTAATGAAAGATTTGATTGTTTCGTTTATTTCCTAATCTCCTAATTTTAGTCCTTAATTTCCGTTGTCTTCTTCTTCTTCGGCCTGGAAGCAATTTATCAGTGCAAGTTCGAAATATTCTTCCGTTTATTTCCTAATCTCCTAATTTTAGTCTTTAATTTCGGTTGTCTTCTTCTTCGTCGGCCTGGAAGCAATTTATCAGTACAAGTCCGAAACATTATTTCCTCCTTATCATTCAATTTAAGCAATTATAAAGTTTGAATACATGACTCCATTAGGTTTATGTCTGTCATTTTAAAGGTGATTATACTGTTTTTTTATATGCGAACAACATAACCAAAGTTCATCCTGTATATGCACTTATTGTATAACAATAATAGTGTAACAATTACAATGTAAAAATTTACTTACACAAAACATTGTACTGTCACATTTTATCAAACATATATTTGTATATAACTTCATTGTAACAGTCTAGTTCTCTTTTGAATTTGTTACTACGTCCACAAAAATCACTTAACACTGTCTATGTTACACTGTATTGTTATACTATACGGGAAATATAAACGAACTTACATCTACAATGGCGGACTAGTAGGATTTTCTTTTCAAAGACAAAACCCTGCAGATGTTCAGGGAATGATTTAAGGCTTCTCGCCAAGGAAGATGAAGAAGTATTTGGATAGGAAGAAGAAGCGGTAACCGTTTTTCGAAGAGGAAGCTTTTCGTGAACTAATGTTCCAAAATCAAGTGGTTAAGCCTTATCACTATGTACCAAATTAATGTTAAGATATATTCTTAAAACCGTTTTTAGGAAAGTAATGTTCCTAAAATTCAATGGTTAAGCTTTATCACAGTGCACCTAATAAATTTTAAGATATATTACTAAAATCATTTTTTGGAAAGTAAATTTTAGAAAATAGGCAGTTAAGTTTTTGTATCTCAGCAGTGTACTTCTTTACAAAACATTTTTTCTTTATATTTTTTTACAATTATATCTAATTTAGTGTACAAACTTCCAAAGGACCCAAAAAATAAAAAAAAACCCAGCCACTATGAGTCATTTATGGGTGGGTCTATTCTCACCCCCACAAATCTCCATTCTCACCTCATTTAATTTTTTATCATCAAACTACTAAACTCTCCCCTTCTATATCTACCCCATTAATAACTAAGTCTACCTCATGATACTTACACCCTTTTAAAAAAGTAAACTCATTTTATGTCATAATTAGGGTTTCATTCTCTATCTCTTCTTATGCACTTACAAAAATATTTTTTCAATATGAATTTTTCCAATAAGATACAAGTTAATATTACTTTTCAATTTAATTTTATGTTTGATTTCATGTTTGTTGTATGAATTTTCATTATTTTTCGTATGTTTTGATATCTCTGTCAAGGTTAATAAATTTTAATTTATAATTTATATGTGTGTATATATATGTATACTTTCAAATTATTTGTTATTTTTTTATCTTGTTTAGGTTTTGCATCTATACTTGTTATTTTTTTTCTTGTTCGATTTTGTGTATGTGCTTGATGCTTGATTTTTTTTTTTTTATGTCCGGTATTACGTCTTGTGGTTTTGTGTCTTATAGTTTTCCTTGTTCCGTTAATCTTTATTTGATTTTTTTTTCCTTCTTGTTTCGGTTTGCTTCTTTTTTTCTTTTCCTTTTCCTTTTTTCCTTGTTTTGTTCTTTTTTTTTTTAAAATGGTGTATGTAGTATGGGGTGAACTTAGTTACTAATGAGGTGTGTATAGATAAAGTGGGTTTAGTAATTTGATAATGAAAAATTAAATGAGATGTGAATGAATATTTATGGACTGAGAATTACCCCATCCGTCATTTATTTTGATTATTAATGACATTTAGTAGTAGGTATCTTTATATGTCAAACTGTTTTCAATTTCGATTGAATTTTGTTAATGGGTTTTGCATACAATCAATGTCAACTTGATAATTCGAGAATTTTAAATTGAATAGAATTAATAAAATTTAAAATGAGAAGAACCAAATGGCAAACCCGTATCGTTAGCTTAAAAGGCTAGGCCTTATAGTCGATGCCGATTCATCATTTTGAACGTCTCATTCAAAATCGAACATGAAATTTTGGTTTCATAAATCCACCTTCCAAAGTCTTGGGTATGTGGTGTTGGACAATTGAGTTCTTCACGATGAGACGAAGGCAAGAGATGCAACAAAAGAAATCATTTAACCTAGCACTATTTATAAAATCTAACATATTATCAATCAATGTCAACTCCGGTGGGGTGCTAGTCGAATTTCTTATCTTGAGGTTAGAAATTCGAGTTTTGGAGTTTACATTGAAACTCGGTAATTGACTGTTATACTAGTTTAGCTAAGTTTGTTCTTAATAGGAGTAATGAGTGCAATCAGAGACCTCAAGATTCCACCAGTGAGAACCCAATGAGATAGTTTTTTAATGCTCTCCTTTGCACCCACCCATTTAAAAAGAAAAACATAAGGGAAAAAAAATAAAATCACTGTCAGTCTTTCTTTATCATTTTCTACACAAAAGGGTTGATTATTATAATAAAGTCTTAACAAATTATTATTACAATAACCTACGACGAAGCCCAAAAAAAAAAAAAAAAAAGAAAAATACATTATCCAAAGAGGAATACAAAATAGAATAATACAACTACAATGAGAGATACATAAACAGATCAAGAATCGAGAGGGTTTGGCTTGTACCAGCTAGCTCCCTAGTAATTTATTTGGGAGTACCAAGAGTGGCCAACTAGATTACGTTTGATCGATTTTTTTTTTAACTATTGTATTCGTAATCTACTTTTTTTGTAATAATATTTTGGAGTATCACGACGAGGCATCATAATTTTTAAATTTTTTTTTGTTTTTTTTGAACCAAAGGCATCATAAATTTAGTAATCGAAGATTAATATGAACCCAGATGTACTAATGATCCATGTGACAGATTGATGAAGAACACCGTGATTCAGACTATCATATCATACATTGTGATGTGCAATCCGGATGGGACCTACTAGTGCCCACGCTCCTCTGCTTTTCTTAGGCCCCGCTAGCATCTTTAGAGAATTCTTATTCTAGGCAGTTACACTGACCTTGGCCCATCTTATTTAAAATTTCCTACCTCTAAGTGCTCACACCATCCTCTCGGTGTTTCCACTACATACTTGTACTTGTCTCAAACATCATTTTCTGCTTTTCATTATTCTGATAGTCCGTTACAATTTATCGGCAAAAATCTGTCCTTCATTAATTTTAAGACAAAATACACGAACCAAAGTGGGTACTCACATAAAAAAATAGAAAAATTATATATAATGAAAACTTAAAGCGTAGGAACCTTACTTTCTGGAAAAAAAATAAATAAATAGGCTCCTTCCGATCGTCGAAAGTCTTTATCACACTCAGAAAACAAAACAAAAAAAATTACATGTACTAAAAACTTAGAGAGTAAGCACCTTATTTTTTGAAAAAAAAAAAAAGAAAATAAATAGGCAGCTTCCAATCCTTTAAAGCTTGGCTGAGAGTCCCTTACACCAACATAAAAAAAATAAAAAAAATTACATATAATGAAAGCTTACAGAAGAGATACTTAACTTTTCGAAAAAGAAAAATTTAGACGTCTTCCTTACGTGCACATAAACAAAATAGAGAAATTATATATAATGAAAATTTAAAGAGTAGACGCCTTATAATCCTTTAGGAGGTGTTTGGATCACCATATGAGGATTGTATTGAATTAGATTTGAATTTAAACTCAATCTAACCCAATGCAAAGTGGTTCAAATTGAAGGATTATAAAGTTCGGATTTAAATCTTATCCCATCTTTTGGTAGATTTCATTTGGTTTGTGAGCTTCATTTACATGTGAAGATAAAATATACTAAGATGACAATTGCACCCTTTTGTAAAAAAAATGTTATCCAATCTTATACTATATTTGGAATGGAATGAAAAAAAGTTCAATCCATTAGTATTGTCTTATTTAGGAAAAAAAATTATGAATCAACAAATTACGCATTTTTACAAAATATTGCAATCGATCCATTGTTCATTTATTTAATTTAATTATTACAATACACTTTTAATAAAAAAATTCGTGTGCATCATACAAAAAATAATTTTCAACACAAAAATAATACACAAATCGATACAACTCATACATAAGTCGTTATTTGTTTTTTTTTCTAGAAAATCCGAAATTGCGTGTTTACAAATAGAACTTAATTTTTTTTTAATAAATAACAAAATTAAGATCTCTGTTTGATAGATCTCTGAACACATTATCATTTGTTTCCATTTTGTGTAAACTTATTATCTTTCTTCAGTGGAGAGAGAGAGAGAGAGAGAGAGAGAGAAGGTCTGTCTGCTTTGACTTCATCCAGAATATCATTTTCAGAATTCCCAACTTTCATTTTCACATTCCTTACTTGATATCTCAGAAGGCTACAAATCTTCTGAAACACAGCATAAGGATTTAACACACCCTCTCCAGCCAGCCTCCTACATCGCTCCTTCCACACTTGCCAAAAAATCAGCAAGGCAATACTCCTTATTAATCCATGACAAACTGAATTCTTTTTATATACCCTACAAAGCCTCTTCAGCCTGACAATCGGATACTCCCCAGCAATCAATTGCAATCAAAACAGATTAGCAAATCTACCCCATAAAAAATCAGCAAAGGAACATTGGATAAACAAATGATCATCACTCTCCAAAGCTACACAACACAAGCAACATCTACTCGTTACTGGAATACCCAGTTCCCTAACCCTCGAATCCACAGGCAAAGCCCTTTTTAACAACTTCCAACCAATCAACTTCGCACTAGGAGCAGTAGCAATACCCCAAATGATTGAAGCATCAACACACCCATGACCTGTTCTTCGAAAAGGTCCCAAAGCAGACTTGACTGAGAACTTCCCAGAATTAGTATGCTGCCAAATTAGTTTATCAGGTTTATCAGACAACACCAAATTACTATTTATAATTTCCTCCTTCAATGAATCAGACAACAAATGTTCCACACCATCAAAACACCACTGAGAGTTTCGTAATAACTCAGAAACCCTGGAGAAAACTTGTGGGAGTTCCTCATTTCTGCACATCTAAGGCCCGGTTTGGCATCGATGGTGCACTGCAATGGCGTCGGACAGAGGTGTTGAGTCGACTGGTAGTAGCTGTGCGGTAGAAAGAGGAGAGATAGCAGAGAGAGAAGAAAGAGGGGTGAGGACTTGGTCAAGACAGAAAGAGAGAGTGTTTATGTTCTGTTCAATGGTGTTTATGTAATTTCAGAACTAATCTCCCTCGCTACATTTTGAATCCCACCATTCACATATATTATATTATATTACTAATTATTATCACAATAAATATATTTATATTCATATTCAAAATCAAATCACAAACATAAAAAAGAGATAAACGAATTTAAGTATCGATTTGTAATGGGGTGAGACGTAGTGGACGACAGTGATAGTGGTAGGAGACGATGATGGTTGTGGTGGGTGACAATGACTGTGGTAGTGGTGGTAGCGATGATTATGGTGGTGTGGGCAGCAATGTTGGAGGCGGCGGTAGCGACAGTGGTGAAGGTTGCGGTTGCGGTGGTGGTGGTAGCAGTGGTGATGCTAGTGGTGGCGACGACGGCGACAGCGGTGGTGGTAGCAGCGACGGTGGTGTTACCACCACCGTATTAAATTTAGGGTGTTAATATTAACCGTTAGATTAATTTTAAAGTAAAATTTAAAACGACCTCAATCGCGAATAACAAAAATTATTTTGTTTATCTTTTAAGATTTGAATTGTAAGTTACTTTATTTTATATATATTATAATGCAAAAGAGGACAGCTTTAACAAGTCGATCTTACGGTCTCAAATTTATTCATCTAACGGTCAAGAAATTATAATTTTTTTCCTTAATATTTCCCCCTAATAAGTTAACGATTACGACTGATTTTGGAACATATCTTACGGTCTCAAATTCATTCATCCAATGATCAAGAAATTAACATTTTTTTCCTTAATATTTTCTCTCACAACCGGTCATCGATTATGACTAATCTTGAAATATAGAATTTTCTTTGACATAATAATTAAATGTGTTAAATTTGCCATTAATATCATCTATGTATTGTAATATTTTGAATTTGTATAAGACACAATGATAACATCAATTTATTTAAGATAAAACAAAAACAAGGTCACTGCTTAATACATTTATATTGTATATAATTATTTTTAATTTTATTTATTTAATTAATTATCTCAAACTAACATGTCTTATACATATCTTGAATCAAAAAATCAAGACTAATTTTTTTTTATATCTTAAAAAAATCCAACGCTAATATATTCTTTTAAATTAATATTTTTGTAATAGCTTGTACTAATTAAAAAATAATATTTTATAAATGATATTTATAGATCTTTTTTTGATAGAAAATTTTTGGCGATATGTTTTTTGATAAATTAAATTTTTAGTTTGTATTAAATTTAACTCGATTTTGATTACATGTATATAAATTAACATTTTTTTTAAGTTAATTTTATCATATTTCATGGGTTTATCTATAATATTCATAATATAAAATAGGTCGGCTTCAACAAGTCTATCTTGCGGTCTAAAATTCATTCATCCAACGACCACAAACATCTCTTTCAAAATCATTCATATTGAATTTTATCATCTTTTTCTCACTCTTCACTCTCTCTCTCTCTCTCTCTCTAGATGTGGCAGAGATGGAGGGGTCTGAGGCCACCCTGAAAAAATATATATATTTTTAGTTACATATGTTATATATATATATTTTGGATTAATTGGGTCTACTGTAATGATTTATAAAAAACAAAATTAATTAGGTCAAACAAGTTAGGTACTAGAACAAAAAAACAAAAGTAAAAAGTTCATATCAATCTCTTAAAATTAGCAAATTAAATTGATTATTTAGAGTATTGGTGTGATATGTTGAGATCTCATTTGGTTCAAAAATTATGGAATACATAGCCAAATGAATAAAATATGGAATTTATAATTAAAAAAAATATAGAATATTACTTTTATTTGTGTCAAATCTATATCCATAATTCTATAATATAAAACAGGGCAACTTTAACAAACCGATCCTACGGTCTCAAATTTATTCATTTAACGGTCAAAAAATTATTATTTTTTCCTTAATATTTTCCCTCCAATAAGTCAACGATTACGACTGATCTTGAAATATATCTTACGATCTCAAATTTATTCATCCAACGGTCAAGAAATTAACATTTTTTCCTTAATATTTTTCCTCTCAACTAGTCAAAGATTACGGCCGACTTGGATCACAAGATTTTCTCTAACATAATAATTAAATGGTTCAAATTTGCCATTAATATCAACTTTGTAGTATAACATTTTAAATTTGTATAAGAGACAATGATAATATTTTGATTAAAAAAATTCATCAATTTAATAGATTAAAAAAAAACAAGGACGCTATTTAACACATTTACATTAAATATAATTAATTTTAATTTTATTTATTTAATTAACTATCTCAAACTAACATGTCTTACATATGTCTTGAATCAAAAGTTTAAGACTATGTTTTTTTATCTCTTAAGAAAACCCAAGCTAATATATTCTTACAAATTAATAATTTTCTAATAACTTGTACTAATTAAAAATAATAATATTTGTAGATCTTTTTTTGATAAAAAATATTTTGGCGATATGTTTTTTGATAAATTAGATTTGTATTAAATTTGACTCGATTTTGATTATATGTATATAAATTAATATTCGATTTTAATTACATTTATACATAGTTTTAAAACCCGGTCCAGGCGTCAACCCGGTAAAGGAACCGGGTCAATGTGTTACTGGTTCAACCGTTGGGTCACTGATTAGACCGGTAATATAATAAAAAATTAAAAAATAATTATAAATACTAATAAATAAACTAAAAAATCACAATAATTACAAAAAATAAACATCAAAAATTATCACACATCCAATTTCAATGCATTCAAACCGATAATGCAACAACATTAGATTTCTAGAAATAGGAATCAAAATACATTTCTTCATCATAACGTCTTGAGATTGGGGATCTAACAAATACAAATTATTCAATGACGCTAATCAAACAGAGTCAATTTGAACAAACTCATTTGATTATTGTACAATGTAGTGCAAAAAAATCCAAGAACAATATATGTAAAGAAAACAGAGAACCACCATATCAGATAAGTCTCTCTCACACAAACTACAGATACAAAAACATAAACATAAACACACACACAAATATATATATTAATGCAGTGATCTCATCCGAGATGAGTAGTCGGCTAATATCTCAATATCTCAACAACCCAAAAAATTTATATTTGAACTATCAAAACTTACAAAATGAAATGGGTAATGTACTACTCTTTTTTTTTCTTGTTATACCATTTTCTTTCTCTTTGTTCTTTATTGATTACATCCTTTTTTCCCATTTCCTTAATCGAAATCGTTTCTAAAACTTATGTGACCCAAGTAGCATTTAAAGAATACCCACTTCAGATATTATCTTTATTACGAAATCAAATGGCTAAATCAAATAAGATAGTTAAATGTGATCCCCTCCTCTCTATTCACGATTGGATCCAAATCCTTTCAAGCGCTATATATATATATATATATAGGTGGAGAGAGAGAGAGAAGGGGGGAAGGAACTCACCTCGTCACGAATGGAGGTTGTGCTCAATCACTGGTGCCTGGTGGAGTCGCTGCTCAGTCGCTCGTGGAGCTATGCTTAGCCGATGATGCCTGGTGGTCTGGATGGATCGATTTAGGGCAAAGAGGTCTGGAACTCTAGACTGAATCGATTTAGGGCAAAATGCCCAAAAATCTGAATCAAAGAATCTAGGCACTTCGATTAAGTGATGAGCTACTGTGCTCTATGTGTGTGTGTGTGTGTGTCTGTGTGTGTGTGTGTGTGTGAGAGAGAGAGAGAGAGGGGGAAAGGGTTGGTTGACCAGTTGCCTCGTTTTAGACAAGGAGAAGCAGAAACAAAAGGCCAAGATGAATGAATTTGGGCAAAAAAATTTTCCTAAAACCTAATTTTATAGCATTCAAAGCAATCCATCCGGTTTGTTCTAAACCGTCCAGTTCATAGATTTTGTTACAAAATCGGCCAGTTCAACGGGTTTTGTCCGGTTCTTTTGCTCAAACGATCCAATGACTAACCCGGTCCGGTTCAGGCTCCGGTTCACCGGGTCAACCCACCGGGCCGAGCCAGGTTTTAAAACACTACATGTTTATAAATTAATATTTTTTTAAGTCAATTCTATTATATTTTGTGGATTCTATAATATAAAATAGGGCAGGTTCAACAAAGCCCATCCGACGGTCTTAAATAAACTCATCCAATGACCACCAACATCTCTCTTAATATCATTTATATTAAATTTTAACTTCTCTTCTCACTCTTCACTCTATTTCTCTGGCAGTGGCGGAGGGAGGAGGGGCTGAGACCATCCTAATTTTTTTTTTTTTAATTATATATGTTTTATAAATTTTTTTAGATTAGTTGGGCCCACTGTAATGATTTATGAAAAACAAAATTAATTGGATAAAACAAGTTGGGTACTAGAACAAAAAAACAAAAACAAAAAGTTCATACCAAATCTCTTAAAATTCGTAAAATAAAATTGATTCTTTTATGATTTGTTGAAGTCTCATTTTGTTCAACAATTATAGAATATATAGTCAAAAATGAGTCAAATATAGAATCTATACAAAGATTAAAAATTATAGAATATTATTTTTATTTGTATCAAATAAATTATATTATTGATCTTTAATGTATAGAAGTAATCTTATTAATTTTTTTCAAATAGACCTTTTTTATGTTTAATGAATTTTTAAGTATCAAATTTAATATAAAAAATATAAATATATCATGCTATTTTTATCTATTATACTTAGAGTGTGTCCACCTTAAATCATATTTTTGGCTTTGCCACTGCTCTCAGAGATCTTCACTCCTCACTTTTTCAAATTAATTGATTAATTTATGTTGCACCGTGTCTTCAGGCACGAATTACCCCTAATGGGTTTACATAATCCGGCGTGGGGAGGATTATCTCCTCAAATCACTATGCCCATTTTTTGAATCCCATGGAGTATCCATTCTAATTTTTTTAAACCAAACCAAGGGTAAGTGCGTCATTTCAGTATTTTAATCCAATCCCACCCTTAATTCCCTTCAATCCGAGACTCCCTTACACACTCACTTTAAAAAATAAAACAAAATTATGTGTAATGAAAACTTAAAAAATAGACACCTTACTTTTTGAAAAAAAAAAAAAAAGAGAAAAATGGGGAACTTCCAATTGTTCAGAGCTTGACTAAGGGTGTGTTTGTTAACTCAAATTCAGCATTTAAAATGAATGTATTCATCACTTATTCATTAAGTTCGATTGATAACCAAAATTTAAACTCTCTTAATATGTTATGTGCTCCTTAAAAATAGGCTACAATATTAAGTATGAGATCCCTTACTTAATTCTGAAAGCTAAAAGTGCTTAGCAAAACTATCTTTAATAATATTTATAATATGACAATTATACCCTAAAATATTTTACAATTCTATTAAAACTCTAATTAGTTTTCTCTTCAAATCCCTTAATCTATATATTCTCCTTTTCAATCTCTTTTTTTTTCTTTCCCTTATCTTCTACAACAAAAATATACATACATAATTATCATTGCACATACAAACGCACGCACTGCACACACACACAATTATACACAAACATATGCACCACACACACAAACACATGCACGAGCACACACACATATATTGTTAATGAAATTTAATTTATTGTATTTTTTTAATATTATTTAATTATTTATTAATTATTTTTTTTATCAGATGTTATTATTTACTTATTATGTTATTTAATTTGTTATTGTTTACTTATTGTGTTATTCAAATGTTATTTATTTTGATCAAATATTTGTTTAATATAGATTACAATATAATAATAGTGATTATGATTTATGTTATAAAATATTTTATAAATATTTTCAAATTAAAAAGTGAAAGGGTAAAATTGACTGTATAGTTATCAAATAATTTAGTTCAATTCATTACTTAAATTTCAATGAATACCAAACAATTTACAAATTTAAGATTCAGCTTTCAGACTTAAGTTTTCAGCTTTCAATTTTATCAAACACTACCTAAGAGTTTCTTACACCCACATAAAAAAAAAATTGAAAACTTAAAGAGTAAGCACTTTACTTTTCAAAAAGAAAAAGAAAAAGTAAAAGTAAAAGTAAAAGTAAAAGTAGGCACCTTCCAAATGTTTAGAGCTTGGCTAAGACTTCTTACACCCGCATAAAAAAAAAATTGAAAACTTAAAGAGTAGGCACCTTACTTTTCAAAAAGAAAAAGTAAAAGTAGGGACCTTACTTTCAAAAAAGAAAAAGAAAAAGAAAAAGTAGCTACCGTCCAATTGTTTAGAGTTTGGACGAGAGTTCCTTACACACCCCACTTAAAAAAATAAAAAAAATTATGTGTAATGAAAACTTAAAGAGTAGACACCTACTTTTTGAAAAAGAAAAATAAAGAAAAGAAAAAAAGTGGGCACCTTCCAATTGTTCAGAATTTGGCCGAGAGTCCCTTACACATAAAAAAAATAAAAAAAATTATATGTAATAAAAACTTAAAGAGTAGACACATTACTTTTTTAAAAAAAAAAACAAAGGAAAGAGAAAAAGTGGGCACATTCCAATTGTTCATAGCTTGGCCGAGAGTCCCTTACACACCCACATAAAAAAACAAAACAATGAAAATTTAAAATTAGGCACCTTATTTTTCAAAAAAAAAATTGAGCTTGGCCGAGAGTCCTTTACACCCAAATAAAAAAAATAGAAAAATTACATCAATGAAAACTTATAGAGTATGAATCTTACTTTATGAGAAAAAAAGAAAGAAAGAAAGATAATTTTCAATCGTTTGGAATTTTGGCAGAGAGTCCCTTACACACCCACATAAAAAAAATAGAAAAATTACTAGTAATGTAAACTTAAATAATAGGCACCTTACTTTTCAAAAAAAAAAAATAGGCACTTTCCATTCCTTTAAAGCTTGGTTGAGAATCCCTTACACTCACATAAAAAACTTATACGGAATAAAAACTTAAAAAATTGGCACTTTACTTTCAGGGAAAAAAAATGAGCTTGGACGAGAGTTCTGGCACACCCACATAAAAAAATTTAAAAAATTACATGTAATGAAAACTTAAAGAGTAAACACCTTATTTTTTGGGAAAAAAAAAAGAAAAAGAAAAATTAGGCCCCTTCCAATCAATTAGAGTTTGGCAAAAAGTCCCTTACACACCCGCATAAAAAAATAAAAAAATAACATGTAATAAAAACTTAAATAGTAGGCGCCTTAATTTTTGAAAAAAACAAGAAGAGAGAGAATAGACACTTTCCAATCTTTTAAAACTTGGTTGAGAGTCTCTTACACCTCCATAAAAAAAAAAAAATATATATATATATATAGGCACCGATCTTTTGGAGTTTGGATGAAAGTCCATACACCCACATAAAAAAATAAAAAAATTATATGTGATGAAAATTTAAAGAGTAAATATCTTATTTTTCAAAAAAAAAAAAAGAGAAAAAAAAAACTAGCACCGTCCAATCTTCAGAACTAGGCTGAGAATCTCCTACCAGAATGCCCAGTTTGAAAATTGTATCCACCGTTCCATATTCCCCACTCACTTTTGTCATTGTCTTTCATGTCCCACTGAGGCACTAAACAGCTTTCTCCATTTCCCAAGCATCATTCCTTTAGACACTAATCAGCTGTCCATCACTTCTTTATCCAATCCGAAACTTCGACCCCACAACAACCTTCTGAAAATAACAAAATTATCCCCTCCTTCATCCCTTCTCGGGGCTCTCACCCTCCTGTCAGTGTTTTCCACTGCCTACTTGTGCTTTGTCTCAAATATCATTTTCTGCCTCTCATTCTGATTCTCGGTTGCAATTTACCAACTAAAATCTTCGTTCTCAGTTCCATTCAGAGATATTAGTATTTCAATCTCATCTTCTTTTCAGAGGTATGTTTTGCTCTCTTTCCTTCAATTTTTGTTGGAAATGTTATTTTTTGTTATATAGTCTCTTTATTTTGCATTAAATCTGTTTGGGTCTCTTTTTGTTCATTGAGAATTAGAGTTTTACAACCTTAAGGATTAAACTAACACAACTAAAAATTGAAGAACTAAAGTGAGATTAAGTACATACTTCAAATGCAATTAGTATTTTTTATCAGGTTTTTTAATACAACAATTTATCAGACAAATTATTGGTGGAGACCGGAGAACACCATAATTTATGATAATAGATAGTCCACGTGATTCGGATGTGCACTGCTTAATGGAACCCCGTACCCAATTTGATTCACAGAATTTGATTCTTGTTCATTTCGTCCTTTGTCTTTTTCTAGTTGTTCTCTTTTCTTTTTTTTTACTTTTTTAGAAAGAAGAATAAAGTCATTCATTTTTTACAAAGCCCTGGGTATTGTTGCTGCTCTAATTGAGAGTATTTAGAGTGATGAATAGTCTGTCATTTTTTTTTGTTTTTTTCTTGAGAATAACGGTACCCAAAAAGAAAAAAGAAACATTAGGGGTTTAGAAGATTAATATGAACTAAATTTGATACTAAGAGGATCCGAACCAATATTTTATGACCAGTACACATGAGAACTGATATTTGACTAATGCTCCTTTGCTCTTCTTCTAATTTTCTGTCTTTTGTGGGTGTAGGAGTGTTTCCACTTTCCAGTACCCACTTGTGCTTCTCTCAAAGTTCATTTGGATTCTCGGTGAAATTTTACTGGTAGAGATTTTTGTTCTCAATTCCATATGGAGATACTAATATTTCAATCTCAGCTTCGTTGTTTTATGCATATTATTCCATAAAGAGGCACGTTTTGCAGACTCCTTCCTTTAATTTCTTCTAATATCTTTTGTTATATAATCAATCCCTTTGGTTTTCATTATATCTCTTTGGGTCTGTTTCTTCAGGGGAGAAAAAAAAAAGAAGCAAAAAGCATAAAAGAATGGATGCAGCAGCTGTGGGTTTTCTGGGTTCGATTGTCACAACAATTGGAGAGTACACGGTCGTACCAATTGGGCGTCAATTTGGGTATATAATTTATTACCATCGCAACATCAATGATCTCAAAACTTGAGTTGATAAGGACCTGAAAGACGTTCGAGAGGGAATCCAAGGAAGAGTCGATGTGGACGCTAGGAATCTTCAAGTCATCCTACCAAATGTTCAGACATGGCTTACAGATGCGGACACAATTACCCAAGAGTCCTACCAGATTTTACATGATGGTGAAGCTGTGAGAAACAACAAGTGCTTTATTGGGTTGTGCCCTGATATGAAGTCACGCTACCAAGTAAGCAAGAAGGCCAAGCACAAGAGTTCGGCCGTTGATCTGCTCATAAGCGAAGGCAACATCTTCGACTGTGTTTCTCAACCTCCGCGCCCACCAAGATATGAATCCATATTTCCGAGCGAGACGGAAATTTTTGAGTCTAGAAAAAAAACTTTTGATGAGATCATTGAAGCGCTGAATGATGATCAGATCAACGTCATGGGAGTTTATGGGATGGGAGGCGTTGGGAAGACTACCCTCATCACAGAAGTTGCAAAGTTTGCTGAGAAACATCACCTCTTTGATGAGGTAGTGATGGCAGTGGTTTCCCAGACGCCAAACACCAGCAAAATTCAAACTCAAATTGCAGAGAAATTGGGATTAAAATTTGATGTTGAAAGTGATTTGGGTAGAGCGGGTCGCTTATGCGAGAGAATAAAGAAAGTTGGGAAAATACTTGTAATCCTGGATGATTTGTGGGAAGGACTTGATTTGGTGGCTGTAGGAATTCCGCACGGCAATGCTCATGAAGGTTGTAAAATTGTTTTGACATCTCGAGATCAGCATGTTTGTACAAAGATGAAGGCTGAAAAAAAACTTCCCATTGACGTCTTATCTGAGAGAGAGGCATGGAATTTATTCAACAAAACCGCAGGTAATGTTGAGTTGCGAGATGTGTATCCAATAGCTACCGATATAGCTAAAGAGTGTGCAGGTTTGCCAATTGCAATTGTTACTGTTGCAGCAGCTTTGGAGGGTAAGGATTACGATCTGTGGAAAGACGCACTTCTCCAATTAAAGAATTCTGAGCCGAGAACTATCCCAGGCATGCATGACAAAGTTTATTCGGCGCTACAGTTGAGTTATAATTTTTTGGAAAGTGCAGAACTCAAGTATTTTTTCTTATTGTGTTGCCTTTTCCCTGAAGATTCTGGCATACCTGTCGGAGTTTTGATGAGATATGGAATGGGCTTAAGGTTGTTTGGACATAGGATTAATATTATAGATGCAAGAGGTAGGGTAAAGTCGATGGTTGATAACCTTAAAGCACGATGTTTGTTATTGAATGATAACAACAGAGGGCGGCATATTAGGATGCATGATGTTGTCAGAGATTTTGCTATATGGGAGGCATCTAGTGGTGAGCATGCTTTTTTGGTAAGAGCTGGTTCCAAGTTGACAGAATGGCCTAGAGACGAGACACTCAATCGTTATACTGCAATCTCGCTACTTGACAATCTTATCCAAGAATTCTCTGATGCATGCGATTGTCCAAAACTTGAAATATTGTTGTTGAGCAATAATGATAATCGTTCAGTCAATATTTCAGGTGCTTTTTTTGAGGGGATGAAAAACTTGAGAGTTCTAAGCATGACTAGAATGTCTATTCCAGCAGTGCCACCATCTGTCGGATGTGTACAAAAACTTCGAACATTGTGCTTAGAGAATTGTGAGATATCAGACATCTCACTTATTGGAGAGTTAAAGAACCTTGAAATTCTCAGTCTTGTTGGCTCTAATATTACAGCATTACCACTGGAGGTGCGACAGCTCATTCGTTTAAGGTTCCTAGATTTGTCAAAGTGTTGGTATTTAAAAGTAATTCCAACTGGTGTTATAGCAAGTTTGACCCGATTGGAATGCTTGTACATGAGAGAGAGTTTCAAGGACTGGAGTGCTGATGGTCAAGACAGGGGAAAAAATAATGCAAGCCTTATTGAGTTGAAACATCTTTCTGATTTAAGAACCTTAGATATTGAAGTACTAGATTTCGAGATGTATCCTAAAAATTTAGTGTTTGGGAATCAGTTGATTCAATATCACATTAGTATAGGCCCGCATGACTATTGGCCTTTGCCACTTCTAGAGTCACTTGGAGGGTCAGCTGCAAAGTCACCTGTAGTGTCACTTGTAGGGTCACTTGTAGGGTCAAGGGTCTTGGAATTCGAGGGGTGTCAAAATATTATTCAAGAAGACAGTGGGGTCAATATGCTGTTAAAAACAGCCGAAACATTGAGCCTAAAGAAATTGGTGGATGTGGAGACTCTTCTTAATGATTTTAGAATAGATGGATTTTCAAATCTGAAGTCTTTGACAGTTGATAGATGTGGTGGTAAGATTGAATATCTAGTTGACACTAAGAAGAGGATGCCACGTTGTGTTTTTCCTGGGGTGGAGATATTAAGGCTCGAAAACATGCAAGAATTGAGACAGATATGCCATGGCCATCTCCCATCTACATCTTTTTGTGAACTACGTGACTTGACTCTATACAACTTACCTGAGTTAATAAATTTGTGGGAGGATCCCACTGGCCAAGTACGGCTTTCTAGCCTAAGGAGGGTGCATGTATTAAACTGTCACAAAATGGAATGCCTCTTTCAGTTTCAGCAATATATAGCAGGAGATCTTCAACAGCTCCAAATCCTAGAGATAGAGAACTCCAACAATATGGAAGTGATAGTTGCAATCAATGCGGAAGGAGCAGCAGCACAAGAGGATGAAATTGTCTTACACAACTTGAAAGAGTTGAGGCTAGATAATCTACCGAACCTCGTGAGTTTTTTTGGCCAAACAAAGAGTTCGGCTTCGGCTTCAGATAGCAATCCTCGTATCCGAGCACATGAACCTCTGTTCGATGGAAAGGTGTGTGACCATGAAATGTGTTACTAAAAAGCGTTTTTGTAGAATTGTAGTCAACAATATTTTTCTTCATTTCTCACGACTCATATGAGAAATTCTTTATTTCTTATTTCCTTTGTTTGGGTCACTTGGTGGCTGTATGTCCTTGTTCCTCAAGCCTGCCAGATAACTGTAAAAATGCTAACAAGACAAATCACAAGTTTTTTTTTATTAAGATTGATGAATAATGTAATTTCGCAGGTTGTATTTCCAGCATTGAAGAGCTTGCATCTCAATGGACTGCACAAAACGGAAAAGATATGGCACGAACAATTGCTTCCTGCTGGAAATTTCAACAGATTGACTAAACTGTCAATAAGCAACTGTGAAAAGCTAGTCACAATTTTTCCATCCAGTGTGGGAGAATTGCAGAAATTGGTAGATTTATCTGTTTCATATTGTGTTTTGTTGGAGGACCTATGTGAAGAACATAATACAACTTCAATAACACTACCAAGGATAAAGACTTTAGAATTGTTTCGTTTACCAAGCTTGAAGGATATATGGTGGAACAAGGTCTGCTCTGAATCTCGTACCTTTCGGAAACTCACAAATCTTACTATTGGAGGATGCAAATGTCGGAGATATCTTCTCTCTTTTACAGCATCGAAACTTCTTATTCAACTTAAATATCTTAAGTTAGTAGAATGCGACATGATGAAAGAGATAATAGCAACCGAAAGAGAGGAAGACGCAGTGGTCGGTGACATGATTGTGTTCCCTAAATTATTTGGCCTTCGCCTCTCTCAATTGCCAGAACTCACAAGCTTCTACCAAGGGAATTGTACTTTAGAGTTCCACTCTTTGCAAAATTTGGTGATTGAAAAATGTCCCAAGATGCAAACATTTGTTGGTTCAAGCACAAAAAGGCCAAAAGAAGCAAGTGAAGAAGAGTTTGAGGGACAAATAGATCAAGAAGGCAACTCTAGCGTCACCATACAACCATTTTTCAATGAAAAGGTACGTGCTCTCTCTCTCTCTCTAAACTACTAATGTATAAAAACGGAAAACATGGGAGAAAAATTATCATATATCTATGTTGATTTATCAGTTCCATAGGACGATCAATTTTTAGGATAGGAAATGTGACATGTAACCAATACTAATTGTGGTCCCTAGTTCGTCTCTACTTCACTCACCACCTGCCTGTGAAAAAGACTCCTTTCAATTTTTCTTACTTGCAGTAAATTCAAACTGAAGCAATGAGAAATTGACTTGAACCTAATTGGACCCAAACTCGAAGCCATATACTCTTTTTCATTTTTTATTTTTTTAGAAATTGAGACTGATGCATGGAAACAAAAAGTTATGGTAGTTGTTTTGTTAGTAATATCTAGTTAT
The DNA here is from genome assembly GCA_963454935.2 of Ilex paraguariensis. Classification (NCBI taxonomy): domain Eukaryota; kingdom Viridiplantae; phylum Streptophyta; class Magnoliopsida; order Aquifoliales; family Aquifoliaceae; genus Ilex; species Ilex paraguariensis. The sequence continues at coordinate 27,023 of CAUOFW020001782.1, forward strand.
CTATTTATTATTCCTTTTGTTTGGGTCATTGTTTTGTTTTACTTCCTTGTTTCTCAAGCCCAACACATGACTGTGAAAATGCTCACGTGATTGGTGAAGAAAGTTTGAATTGTTCAAGGTGGCAAAGTTTTTAATTACTATTGATGATTCTTCTTATCCTATATATTAATCAAGTATAACGTAATTTCTAGTTCCTTTTCTCTCCTTGAAAGTTTATAGTATTTGTCTAATTATGAACATTCATGTGTTAATATAACATAAATTGGCAGGTTGTATTTCACAACCTCGAGGATTTGAATCTTCAGAGATTAGATAACCTGAAAAAGATATGGCACAACGAACTTCCAGTAGATTGCTTTAATCAACTAGATGTTCTAACTGTGCGTAAATGTAACAATTTGTTAGAAGTTGTACCATCCAAATTACTCCCAATGCTACACAATTTGGGCAAGCTTGTTGTAAGAGAATGTGATTTAGTGGAAGAGGTCCTGGAACAAGGAGAAGATTCTTCAGGAAAACTTGTGTTCCCTAATGTTCACACTCTTGAACTTGTACATCTACCAAACCTCAAGAGTTTCTACTTGGGAAATCATACTTTGGAATGGCCATCCTTAACAAAAGTGACATTGAAAAATTGTCCCAAGATGCAGGCCTTCTCTTCAGGGCTCCTAATCACACCAAAGCTACATATCAATTCATAGGGTGGTTTCTGGAAAGGCGACCTTAACAGCACTGTTCAACGCGTTCTGAAAGAGGTACGAACTAATGTTGATACACTTTAGATTCTTATCATTCCCATTTTTTCAAACCTTCAGATTTTGACTTGGAGACATCAGTGTGCGGCACTCAAACAGGGTGATACGTTATCACCCTCATTTTTTACCCTTATTGTGGAATGATTGAATAGGTTAATGTTGATGGCAAAGAGAAGTAATCTTGTAGAGGGTTTTTAGTTGGCAGTGAGAGGGTATCTGTGTCGCATTTTCAGCTTGCAACTGATGTTGATTAGCTATGAAATATACATAATTGTGTCATTATTTGTTGGTTAATTGCAACAGATTGGAATTTAAATTTGCATGAATGATGAATTTTATATTTTAACCCTATTTCTATAGTGTTTGTTTGTTTTCAAGTAAATATGTCAAAATAGGAAAGTTATAGGGAAAATATGCAAAATGGAGAAAACTTGGAATGTTTGAACGCGTTCAAACGCAATTTCTAGAGGATTATCCACGTTTGGACGTAATCTACACATTTGGACGTGATTTCCAAAGAAGTTGGTGTGTTCGGACGCATGAAATTCGCGTCTAGACACGGATTATGAAATCTACAAGAAGAGGGCATGCGTCTCGGGCACGTGTTCCTTGCATCTAGACGTGAGAGACAGTTTGCCAAAACGTAGTCCTTAATTCTGATTAATGTATAAATACTTGTAAACGCTAACCAGGGAATACTTAATCCTCAATTTTCCCTAGTTTTTGCTTTTGTTTTGTTCTATGGTTACTAAATCCTCAAATAAAGCAAGGAGAGATTACTTTAACGAAGCACAATATTTTTTTTTGATCTATTGTTCTTTAATGTATGATTTTTTTAATTAATTCATTTCTTTTAGTAAAAATTTTGTTCTATAAAATATCTTCATTCTTTATGTCACGTACATCAAATATTTTAGATTTTTAGTGGGTTAAATAATTGGTTTTGAATTAATTAATTAGAATTATCATAAAATAATTGATTTCTTGTTTGTGATAAAAACAAATTTAATTGTTGGAGAACTTGATTCATCGTCGATTCCAGGCACAGTAAATGCTTGTGATTTATAATTAAATATTAATTTTTATTTAAATAATTTATTTATTATATTTTTAATTTATTTTTAATATTATCACTACAAAATCTTTTCGATTAAGATTACTCTTTAGTTGAGTTTTAATTGAGTTTGAAAAACTGGATTAGGAATAAAAATTGTGGAGTTGGAAGCGGATCTCAATGCTTTAGTTGTTTCAAACCCAAAATTCACTTTTTCCAAATTCAACTTTTTCAAACTACTTCAAAAATAATTTTATTTTAATTTTTCTTTGTATCTTGAGTTATTCATCAATGCTACGTGGTACGACGTTAGATTTCCAAATTTTATTACTTTGCAATAACGTACACTTGGGTGATATATTATTAAAGTTATAGTAAATACCATATTCTTCCCTTGGAGGGATGAAGAGAAGTTTATAAATCTTAAAAATATTATTGATGTGTTTGGTGTAGTGTTTGATGAACCCGAAATTAATTGGGTCATACCCAATTAATCAAGAGAGGCTCACGTCACCTCGAAGAAGAGCCCAAGTTAAAGAAAAATCAAAATCAATAAGGAGTCCAAGGGAAACACCCTCAAGGAAACACCCCAAGGGGTGCCACCCAAGGGAGGCTACCCAAAGGGCGCCGCCCAAGGGGTATACCAAAGGGGCGCCGCCCAAGGGAGGTCACCCCAAGGGGATCCTCTCCCTCCTTTGTCTCATGCTCCCTCTCTTGTGCAACCTTGTGGAGTCCTTCGTCCTCTTGACCCTATCACTCCAATTCAAGTCTAGCACCCACCAACTTAAGTCTAAGCCTAGGATCCTCCTCCGACTGAATAGGAGCACGAGGGAGAGAACATTGAGATACGCTTGGAAATCTAATCTTACTTTATTTGTACTTACAAAAATAGTAGTAGTCCTCTTCCTCACGTCACCGCCTCACTACCTTATCAAAGCCTATTTAATGTAAGTCCTCTCCACATAAAGGGCATCACCTAAAAACCTCTACACACCTCTCCACACACATTGCTCTCTTCTTTCTTCCCAAAGATTTTCTCCCGGTGACTTTTATTCATCAATAAAGATCTCCGGCCACCACTGCTGTTTTCTAGAGTGGAGTAGGTCATTCGGACCGAACCACTATAAATCTTTGTGTTGACTCCTTATTCACTGCCTTGTTATTTATTGTTTGTTTATTGCCTATTAATTGCACCCTTACATATATTCGACTGTTGATTTTGCGTAATATTGATTTGTGCATCATCAGTGTCAAGTCTTAAGATTAACATGGATAAAAGTTTAATTGTTGAAATTAATTCCAAGGAGGAGAAGATTAGTAGGTTGGTGGGGTTTTGGGGTGTCATGTGGGAGTGTGGCCTCTCAAGTATTTGGGGCTTGAAAATTCAATGTCCTTGGGATTTTGGGATCCGGCTATTGAGAAAATTGAGAAATGTTGGATGGATGGAAGAAAGCTTTATTTTTAGAGGTAGAAGAGTCACATTAGTTCAATTAATATTGACTAGTATTCTCATTTATTTCTTATCTCTCTTTAAGATACCTTCTTTGCCCGCAAGGAGAATTGAGGGGGTGAGAAGGAATTTTTTTATGGGATATGAAAGAGACAATCACAAACACAATACACGCAATTTTTCATAGAAATCTATTGGGGAAGGAAACATCATTTGATTCGAAGACTAGAATTAAAGGTAGTACTACCGGCAAACATGGACATATAGATCCATAAGAGGAATTGTTAATTGCAATTCATTCTTCAAAGTGCAAGGGCCCTTGAAACTCGTGATATTGCATTCTCTTGAATGGATTTCATTGAACTTTTTGACAACTTTGATAACATTTCAGTAAAAGATGCCAATAACAGTGGGCTATTCCCCTATCTCACACCACAGACAGGTTAAGTAGACATGTCTTGTGTTTCACTTGCAGAATCGTGACCAAAACCTTGGTTGACAAACTCATGTTACATACATATATAACCATTTTGCATCAAATAGGTCACACCGATACAAAATAGATGGTTAACAAGGAGGTCCATCCTTTGGACGGAGTTAAGCATCTAATGGTGGCACTCCCTGTGTCAACCACCAATTTCAACACATGAACACGTAAGGGAGATAGAGAGAGAGAGAGAGAGAAATTGAAACATGCTTTCTGATAACGATGTATATTTATAATAACCAAAGTTCATATGAAAAAAGGTCCATTGAAAATCGAAATTCTAAAAAATAATGATGTTAACCTTTCATGCTATTGATCTCCTAAAACCTGTAAACCATCAGTACTCAGTTCAGAGAAAACCAACCCCACAAGAATGAAGCAACAAGACCACCCCAAATCGTTTTACTTTTTACTTACCAAAAAAAACCACCACCACCAAAATCACCTCTTCTTTTTTATCACATTAGTTATTTTTCTAAGAGACACTCCATTCTAGTGCCAATAACCATCCACTGCAGTACGGTTCAACACAGATCATTTCTCTCTACATAGGACTTAAGGGAAGAACCACGTCTTGATAAAGATAAGGGCCGGCTCAACAACATTAAAAAAATAGCATGGGCTTTCGGTCCTAAATTTTTAGAAGACCCCAAATTTTTAGGTACACTACTAACCTAAAAGAAAATTAAATCCTAAAAAAAAGGCCACAAAATATTAAATACAATCAACATTTTTATTGTAATAATTTGGGTCCATAATTCAATTCATAACATTAGAAATTTAAAAATCATAAGTTGAAAAAATAAAAATTACTTAGAAGTCAACTCATATTTACCCCTTCTCTCTCTCTCTAAAAATTAGTACAAAACATTAAAATAGAGTTAAAATTAAACTCCCTTTGCGATAAAAAACAAAAAAAAAAAAGTTGAAATATTTTTTTCAAGAACACTAGCTCGTCTTTCTTAGGTCTCTCTCATATAATAAATTGAAAATAAATTAATTTTTTAAAAAATTAATATTAAAAATAAAAAAAACTTCATTTAGTATTTTCGCTTTAGACCTCCGATTGCCTTAAATCACCCCTGAGAAAGATTGCCAGACCCAATTGCAAGACAAACGCGGCAACTAAAACCAATGTAAGATCATTTCCCTTCACATAGTTCAGAGAGAAAAAGCCAGCTGAGGCAGCACCACTGATGATTATGATGGTCCGCCGGAGAAACTCGACAGGGATAACCAACAGAAACTGCATATATTCCAGGATAATGTATCAGAGGATCACACAATATTACAATATTGCATGCAAGAATTAACTTCATCCTGAAAACATGACCTTCACCCTAGAACCTATGCCAACCATTTATCAATATGCCAGTGTTACTACAAGAAATTTGTCTTTTAGCAGCGAAAATTATTGCGACTAAATGCATAAAATTATCACTATATATTTTAGTGACAATATTTTTATTGCCACTAGGCCGCGGTAATATGTGCATGGCTAAATCATTTAGTTATGACATTTAATTATTGCCACTAAAAGTAAATTTTTTAGCCGTATCATAAAAAATGCCATTAAATGTGAAATTTTTAGCTGCAAACAAAGAGTTCGGCTTCGGCTTCAGAAAGCAGTCCTCATATCCGAGCACATGAACCTCTGTTGTTCGATGGAAAGGTGTGTGACCATGAAATGTGTTACTAAAAAGCGATTTTGTAGAATTGAAGTCAACAATATTTTTCTTCATTTCTCACGACTCATATGGGGAAATTTTTTTATTAGTAATGTCTATTTCTTTATTTCTTATTTCCTTTGTTTGGGTCACTTGGTGGTTGTATGTCCTTGTTCCTCAAGCCTGCCAAATAACTGTAAAAATGCTAACAAGACAAATCACAAGTTTTTTTTTTTTATTAAGATTGATGAATAATGTAATTTCGCACGCAGGTTGTATTTCCCGCATTGGAGAGCTTGAATCTCAGTCGACTGCACAAAATGGAAAAGATATGGCACGAACAATTGCTTCCTGGCGGGAACTTCAACAGATTGACTAAACTGTCAATAAGCTACTGTGAAAACCTAATAACAATTTTTCCATCAAGTTTGGGAGAATTGTCACAAAATTTGGTATATTTATTTGTTTCTTATTGTGATTTGTTGGAGGACCTATGTGAAGGACATAATGCAACTTCAGTAACACTACCAAGGATAAAGTACTTTCAATTGTTGGGTTTATCAAGCTTGAAGGATGTATGGTGGAACATGGTCTGCCCAGAATCTCTTAACTTCCAGAATCTCGCACATCTTACTATTGGAGGATGCAAATGTCAGAGATATCTTCTCTCTTTTACCGCATAGAAACTTCTTATTCAACTTCAATGGCTTCAGTTAGAAGAATGTGACATGATGAAAGAGATAATAGCAACCGAAAGAGAGGAAGATGCAGTGGTCGGTGACATGATTGTGTTCCCTAAATTATTTGGCCTTTGCCTCTCTCAATTGCCAGAACTCACAAGCTTCTACCAAGGGAATTGTACTTTAGAGTTTCACTCTTTGCAAATTTTTGTGATTGAAAAATGTCCCAAGATGCAAACATTTGTTGGTTCAAGCACAAAAAGGCCAAAAGAAACAAGTGAAGAAGGGTTGGAGGGACAAATAGATCAAGAAGGCAACTCTAGCGTCACCATACAACCATTTTTCAATGAAAAGGTACGTGCTCTCTCTCTCTCTCTCTCTAAACTACTTATGTATACAAAGAGAAATCTTGGGAGAAAAATTATCATATATCTATATTGATTTACCAGTTCCATAGGACGATCAATTTTCAGGATGGCAAATGTGACATGTAACCAATACTAAATGTGGTCCCTAGTTCTTCTCTACTTCACTTACCACCTGTCTATGAAAAATACTGAATTGACTATTTCTTACTTGCATTAAATTCAAACCAAAGTAGTGAGAAATTGACTTGAACCTGATTGGACCCAAACTTGAAGTCAGATATACCCTTTTTCATTTTTTACAGAAATTGAGACTGATACATACAAGCAAAAAGTTATGGCAATTTAGGAGGAAATTTTTTTATTAGTAAATCTCGTAATCTATTTATTATTTCTTTTGTTTGGGCAATTGTGTTTTTTTCCTTCCCTGTTTCTCAAGCCCAACACATGACTGTGAAAATGCCTATGTGACGGGTGAAGAAAGTGTGAATTGTTCAAAGTTTTAATTACTATTGATGATTCTTCTTATCCTATATATTAATCAGGCATAACGTAATTTCTAGTTCCTTTTCTCTCCTTGAAGTTTATAGTATTTGTCTAATTATGAACATTCATGTGTTAATATAACGTACATTGGCAGGTTGTACTTCACGCCCTGACGGATTTGAGTCTTCAGAGACTAGACAACCTGAAAAAGATATGGCAAAACGAACTTCCAGTAGATTGCTTTAATCAACTGAATGTTCTAACAGTGCGTGAATGTAACAATTTGTTAAAAGTTGTACCATCCAAATTACTCCCAATGCTACACAATTTGGGCAAGCTTGTTGTAAGAGAATGTGATTTAGTGGAAGAGGTCCTGGAACAAGGAGAAGATTCTTCAGGAAAACTTGTCTTCCCTAATGTTCACACTCTTGAACTTGTACATCTACCAAACCTCAAGAGTTTCTACTTGGGAAATCATACTTTGGAATGGCCATCCTTAACAAAAGTGACGTTGGAAAATTGTCCCAAGATGCAGGCCTTCTCTTCAGGGCTCCTAGTCACACCAAAGCTACATATCAATTCATAGGGTGGTTGAAAAGGTTCTGGAAAGGCGACCTTAACAGCACTGTTCAACGCGTTTTGAAAGAGGTACGAACCAATGTTGATACACTTTAGATTCTTATCATTCCCATTATTTTCAAACCTTCAGATTTTGACTTGTAGACATCAGTGTGCGGCACTCAAACAGGGTGATACGTTATCACCCTCATTTTTTACCCTTATTGTGGAATGATTGAATAGGTTAATGTTGATGGCAAAGAGAAGTAATCTTGTAGAGGGTTTTTAGTTGGCAGTGAGAGGGTATCTGTGTCGCATTTTCAGCTTGCAACTGATGTTGATTAGCTATGAAATATACATAATTGTGTCATTATTTGTTGGTTAATTGCAACAGATTGGAATTTAAATGTGCATGAATGATGAATTTTATATTTTAACCCTATTTCTATAGTGTTTGTTTGTTTTCAAGTAAATATGTCAAAATAGGAAAGTTATAGGGAAAATATGCAAAATGGAGAAAACTTGGAATGTTTGAAATGAAGAAGAGAAGAAAATTCCAGTTCCACACGTTCGGACGCAATTTCTTGAGGATTATCCACGTTCGGACGTAATCCACGTTTGGAAGTGATTTCTAGCGAAGTTGGTGTATTCGGACGCATGAAATGCGCGTCTAGACACGGATGATGAAGTCTACAAGAAGAGGTCATGTGTGCCGGGCGCGTGTTCCTTGCATTCAGTCTTTGATTCTGATTAATGTACAAATACTTGTAAACGCTAACTGGGGAATATATATTGCCTTTAGCCTCTCTTTTCCCTCGTTTTTGTTTTTGTTTTTGTTTTGTTCTATGGATTACTAAAATCCCCAAATAAAGCTACACAATATTTTTTTTTGATCCATTGTTTTATAATGTATGATTTTTTTAATTAATTCATGTCTTTAAGTAAGGTTTTTGCTTTAAAATCTCTTAATTCGTTGGGTCACGTACAAGGAATATTTTAGATTTTTTGTGAGTCAAATAACTGGTTTTGCATGTTTGAATTAATTAATTAGAATTATCATGAAAATAATTGATCTTGTTTGTGATAAAAAAAGATTTTAATTATTGGACTTGATTCATTGTCGACTACGAGTACATTGAATGTTTGTGATCTATAATTAAATATTAATTTTTATTCAAATAATTTATTTATTGTATTTTTTGGATTTTTTTTCTATATTATCACTGTTAAATCTTTTGATTAAGATCACTTACTGTCTGATTTTTAATTGATTTCGAAAACTAGATTAGGAATAAATATTGTGGAATTGGAAGAGGATCCCCAATGCTTGAGTTGTTTCAAACCCAGAATTCACTGTTTCTAAATTCAACTTTTTCAAACTACTTTCAAAAGCAATTTTATTTATATTTTTCTTTGTATTCTGAATTATTCATCAATTCTTTGTGGTACGACTTTGGATTTCCAAGTTTTATTACTTTGCGATAGCGTACACTTGAGTGATACATTATAAAAGTTATAACAAATATCATATTCTTCTCCTGGCGGGATGAAGAGAGGTTTATAAATCTTAAAAATATTATTGATGTGTTTGGTGTGGTGTTAGAGTCTTAAGATTAACATGGATAAAAGTTTAATTGTTGAAATTAATTCCAATGAGGGGAAGATTAGTAGATTGGCAGGGGGTTTTGGGGTGTCATGCGGGAAGTGTGGGATGAAAATTCTTTATCCTTGGATTTTGGGATCTGGTTATTGAAAAAATTGGTAAGGTTAGATGGACGGAAGAAAGTTTTATTTTTAAAGGTAGAAGAGTTGCATTAGTTCAATTAGTATTGGCTAATGTTCTTATTTATTTCTTATCTCTCTTTAAGATACCTTCTTTGCTGGCAAGGAGAATTGAGGGTATGAGAAGGAATTTTTTTATGGAATATGAAAGAGACAATTACAAACACGATACACGTAATTTTACGTAGAAATCTATTGGGGAAGGAAACACCATTTGATTTCATGGGAGATTGGGTCTAAGACTAGAATTAAAGGTAGTATTACCGATAAACATAGACCCATAGTTCCATAAGAGGAATTGTTAATTACACCTGGTTCTTCAAAGTGCAGGGACCCTCGAAACTCGTGATATTCCATTCTCTTAGATGGACTTCATTGAACGTTTTTGGCAACTTTGATAACCTTTCAGTAAAAGATGTCAATAACGGTGGGCTATTCCCCTATCTCACATCACAGACAGGTCAAATAAACATGTCTTGTGTTTCACCCGCAAAATCCTGACCAAAAGCTTGGTGGACAAACTGATGTTACATACATATAAGCATTTTGCATAAAATAGATCACACCGATACAAAACAGATGGTTAACAAGGAGGTCCATCCTCTGGATAGAGTTAAGCATAATCTAATACACGAACCCCGTGTCAACCACCAATTTCAACACATGAACACATATGAGAGAGAGAGAGAGAGAGAGAGAGAGAGAGACTGAAACATGTTTTCTGATAACACTGTATATTTACAATAACCAAAGTTCATATGAAAAAAGGGCAATTAAAAAACAAAATGCTCAAAAATAATGATGTTAACCTTTTCCTGCAACCCGACAAGCATGAAGCAACAACAGCAACCAAAACATTTACTATTACTCACCAAAAAAAAACCACCACCACCAAAATCACCCCTATTTTTTTTTATCACATTAGTTATTTTTCTAAGAAGACACTCTCCATTCTAGTGCCAATAACCATCCACTGCAGTACGCTAAAACACACAGACCAATTACACGCTAAATCAAAAATTTGCCTGCTGATGGGACTCCAATTCAGTTATTAGCTTAAGGGAAGAACCACATCTTGATAAAAATTGCAAGACCCAATTGCAAGACAAATGCGGCAACTAAAACCAATGTAAGATCATTTCCCTCCACATAGGACTTAAGGTTCAGAGAGACAAAGCCAGCTGAGGCAGCACCACTGATGATTATGATGGTCCACCGGAGAAACTCGACAGGGATAACCAACAGAAACTGCAGATTTTCCAGGACAATGTATCAGAGGATCACACAATATTACAATATTGCATGCAAGAATTAACTTCATCCTGAAAATATGAATCAAACCCTTCGCCCCAACACCTCTTAGAAGCTATGCCAATATGACTTGGGTTACAGCAGAACCTAGCTATATTAAGGCAATTCTCTTTGGCATCTCACTTGAAATGCAATGCACTATTTTCGATCTTGTACCAAGGTACACTGTACACTAAATGAAGGACCTGTTGGTCAAGCCAAATGAAGTTCAAATGGCTGTTTTGTGTAACACTTGCACTAAATATTGTATGGTGGTTATAAGCCTTCACAACCATAAAGATAAGTATTTGGGAACAAATTTCCTCTCTTTCTCTTCTTATTTCTCCTTGTTTTCTCTTGTATTCCTCCTCCCAAGGTTTGTGGGTTTATGTGGTCATTTGAGGAACCTACATTGGCGGGGAAAAATATCATTGGCTCATACACATGATGGATACTTACAGAGCTGAGAATGAAGATGAAGAGGGAGTATCCCCACATGCACCAGAAGCGTACAAGACTGGCATTTGATCCCAGATACTGAAGCAAGAAGTAAAATCCCATAGGCACAATGAGTGCATAGCCGAATATTGAGCCAGCAGCCACATTTACGTAGCTGACATCAAAGTTCCAAGGAGTAGTGGTGTCACTTCTTTTGCGTATCAAGTACGTGGCACTATTTCCAAGGGAAGCAAGCATAAATACCAAAGTAGTGGAGATCCAGACTAGCCCATAGCTGAAACAGGGAAAAGTCAGTACCAACAAGCCAATAACATACGTTGGGACAATTACACCCAGATAGCAGGAAACAAATTCCAAAATAGATTACAGAAATGAGTATTCACAGTTACTTTATTATGAATAAATTGAAAATTAGAATATGTATAGACAAGTGGTTGTACAAAATCATATCTACACACATTACAGCATTGTCATTCTCCTTAAGGAAGCTGGAGAGGTTGCTCCTTATTCTTTCTTTTTTTCTTGTTTGTGTTGTGTGTGTAGGATATTTATTTTTTTTTGGGTGGGGGGTATGAAGGGAGAACAGCATAACTAATAATCAATTACCAATGGCAGCTTTTAGATGAAACTTGTGAACAGCCAGGTTCAATCTGACCTCCCCGCAAACCAAAAGGAAAAAGATCAAACTTCCTAGTTAAAAGATACATAAAGCAGGTTGGCACAAAATAACTTACACCAACACATAGTCTTCATATATACTTACTTGGGATACAAACTGGCCAAAATATCTAAATGTGTTACCAACTTGAAAGCTGAAAACTGTTTCTTCATTATTCTCTTTCACCTTGGTGTGGCCGTTTTACCTCTATATGCCTATGCTTTCATCTATCCAGAATGGTATGCAGATCTGCAGAGTTACTATGACATTGCATACAAGAAATATGGCCTTTCATTTTGTTATTTTTCTAAATACGAGGAACAAAATAATTAATAGCCATTAGTATTCCACCAAACAGGGTTCGCAGAATCTATTTTTGCACATACAAGTACGTGATCAATGTAATCTGTTTTTTTATGCAAGTTTATTCAGACAAACAGTAACAAACATATAAGAAAATGGAAGCATAACACTAACCACTAAGTTTACTGGAGATTGGAGAGCACTCATGAACAGCCAAAATCACTCCATACCCATATCAAGATGATAATGGTGTCTAGTTCGTTGTTATCTCTTTAAACAAGTCATTCAGAAATTAAATAAGCTACTCTTTTGTGAGAGAAATGAGAAGCTATAGTTATTCAACATTGCTAAGCATATTGATTCTTTTTCTCCCAAGTAGAAATGTTCAGTTCAGACTTCACAAAGATTATCACCAATTATTTGCAGCTAACTTATCATCACATCATAAATTTAGCCACGTTTGGAGCTTAACATCAAAGATTTAGAGGCAAACGAATACGAAAAAATCTCTTCAGACAAACTGTTCATGAGACAGAGCAAACACAAATAAACTGCTAAAAAGATTGTCATATACATATATATGTACATATGAAGATAAAAAGTACACAACTCACAGATCAGGATTAGCATCAATCTTGCTGAAAAAATCTCCACTGATAGGATATAAAGAACTCATCAATCTGTTCAAGACAATGTCTGTATCTACATTAAAATACTGCGTGTATGATGAGATGCTAAATACCCCCTTCCAGTTGTCTGTCGATTGTTGTCCATCCCTCTCTGCAGAAAGAGACAGATTGGAAAAATATTAGCACCTATTACACGTAAATATGTATCAGCTCGCATTCAGGTGTACTGCTTTGCTACTAACAAGTAACTGTGAAAGCAAAGGAAACCGGGACCAATGTTAACACTATGAATTTGTTATGAACATCAGAAATTAACTTTATGGTAAGCAACTACACATCCCAGGTGATATTCACTCTAGGAACATCAGATTTACCAGCAAAAAAACTCTCATCTCAAAATTAAAAATATGCAGGAGTCATCAAATTTATTAAGTGGGAAGGTCATCGAGATAGGTCAGTGCCTTTCATTGGGGAAATGGCTAAAGGGAACTGTGGGAAATTGGAAGCCCACAAAGCAACCCATGATCATCAAGCAACATTCACATTTTAGACACAGCAAAAAAATCCAGATCTTGAAATACTGAGCCCAAGGACTACAAGCTTAACCACTGGAAAAAAAATTTTTTTTTTTTTGAACAACACTGGAACAGTTTACATATAACATAATTCAACATTTCTATCTAGTAAGAGACCTTCTCCACAACGACCCTCAATATCCTCTGCCTATGGTTGCTACATCTTCTCCTTGAGATTACTGAGGTCTCAAGAAGTTGGCACCTTCAAAGTCGAGACTTCTGCCTCTCTGTATTCTGTACCTAAAGATAAGCTTTTTTACCCTGTTAATGACTCCTAAAATACAAGAAGACAGCCCTTAAAGCTGCTGGTTCTCTATCTTGAAGAACGCATGCAGCTGCCTTGAGCAATATGATTTAGGCCAAGAAAAGCTATATCATTGCAATTGATATAGGGCCTCAACCTGACATAAGCGATAAAACATTCATGTGAAGAATAACATGGTTAGGGAGTTAATTATTGGACTGATTTGTCAAGTAAAATAGGGGCATTGATATAGTTTTTGTTTTTGTTTTTTCATTCCCCCCTTTGTGTGTATGTATCACGTGTACACCTAGGAAGCACGAACACTTATTTTAGGCAGAGTGTCGATGTCAGATACGTCTAAGACATGGACAAGGTTCAGACATGCTCGGACACGTGTCAAACACATTAAAATGAGTATCTAATTTTTTTATTTTTGAATTTTTTTCATGGCACGCTTTAGACATGTTGGGGACACGTGACCAGTATTATCAAAATCGTACAATTCGTGATTCAATTCATATAATTCGATTCGATTCGATTTACTCCCCATTCGATTCGTATTTTACTATAAAATCATTTTTTGCCCAAAATCGCACCTGAATCGTAAGAATTGTACGATTCGAGTCCAATTGAAGGAATCGCATGATTCGTTTTATTATTTTTTTTACCCTATTTCTAGTAGAACGACGTTGTTTTTACTAGAAGAGGTCCACCCTCAAATAAACTCGCATCTTTCTTTGTATCTATTGTTCACGCCTCTGCCTCTCAAAAAACTGTTCAATATCACATAAAGACATCTCTTTTACTCCAGTATGCCTCTTCCTCTTCTTCTTCTTCTTCTTAAAAAACAGCTACCATTTAGATGATATGATCATTTCAATACCATCAATTTATTATTTTTAAAGGATAATAATGTTTAATATTTAATATCTTGCCTATTTTCAAATATGTACATGTTATTTTTTATCATTGTTTGAATTTTGTGTCGAAGCTCACGACTCCCGATTCGATACAATTCCCGATTCTCGAATCTAGGATTTTAATTCCCGATACAAATCTCGATTTAATAACTATGCACACGACCGACACGTTTTGAGTTTTTTTTTTTAATTTTTTGAGAGCATGTTAGATGACCTCATAATTAATAGTTATTTTTGTAATTTTAAGGAGATGTGAGTCAAAGTCATATATAAAAGAAGTCATAATCACTACATTGATCATAAGACGTGAATGAAACATAATTTTGAATACGAATACAAACTTATATACAAATGGAATAAACTTTTTATATGAAAGAAATGTGAGAAAAAATAGAGTTACAAAATTGGGACTTGTTGAAATTTATGAAAATTAGTGTTACGAAGTGGAATATTTTTTAAAATAAAAGTTACAGTAATCATTGATTGTTAGATCATGGATATTAATGTTGAATATGTATCGGTATATCTTATATTGTACTTTTCATGAAATGGTATCATGATGTGAATTTTTAGAATTATTGAATTAAAAGATTATTATGATAATATTTTTATTTTATCACATAATTATAGATAAATATTTACATATATAAATACATATTATTTCACGTATAGTCAAAGTATTCGTGTCCTACTTCTTTGAAAAATTTCATATCGGTATGTCCGTGTCGTGTCATATCTGTGTCCATACTTCTTAGGTGTACACAAGTTGCATCATTTGGCAGGCGGTGGGGGACTGGTTTTTCCTATCCAAAAGAATATGTGTTTGTGTGTGTGTATATTCTTGGTGTGAGTGAGGAACTTGATAGAACTAAACGAACAAGAACTTTTATCAATTAACATGAAACATTAAGAATAGATTCCATGATTAAGCTTGGCCATATTCTCATTAAACTAGCACGAGGAAAAGATCATACGAGTTGGTAATAATTTATACCACTTGGACCTCCAAGTGTTTGATACCCCCGGCCGCCACCTCCAATGTTATTTGGAGGAAATATTTGCAAATTTGCTTCCAGAGCTGCAGAGAATTTAAAGAGCAGGTGAAAAAATGGTTCGATTCATATGCAAATAAAACCAAGAAAACACTTCACTGGATTTCTATTAAGAGCTTCGTACTCTCGTGGTTTGTGGTAATCTTTTCTTCACTGACAACTGCCTGTTACAAACCAGAAGTTATTAAAAAACAAAAAATCCTTAACAATCAAATAGTACCAAAACTACTAATTAAGCAGCTGTGGCAAGTATGCATGTTGAAGCCAATTTCATAACCTACCAAATAAGTTGCTCTTGAAATTGATACGCAAGTGATTTATAATAGATTAACACAAAAAACTGAACTTAATGTAGCTTCAAAGACGTTAACATGCAATAGATACATAATTAATCCAGCCCATGAGACCTTTATCAAATATATTTTTCAAAAACTATTTCCAAATGGTAATCTATAACTGGTAATTAGAACGAACACCAGGTATTTGGGTTGAGAGAAGACGCAATAACCCTATATAGAAGCAAACCAATTTGTCACGCCGTTAAAGTAACTCGATACAAAAATATATTTATGAGGCACAGTCAATTGCAGGCTTTAGATTTCTAGGGCCACAGTCAATCAAATAACTCACATTTACTTTTTGGAAAATTAGCTTTGTTTACTTCACTAAATCACAATGCCATCAAACTATAGACATTGACGATGCTGACTGTAAAGAACAATATAAATAATGGATAATTAGGGCAATTTTTTTTTTTTTGGTCAAAAGGGCAAATTCATTGTCAAACAATACACACACAGATAGACATTGACGATGCTGATTGTAAAGAACAGTACAAATAGTCAATAATTAGGGCAAATTCATTATCAAACAACACACACACAGAGGCGTGCATTTATTAAGCTGAAATGATCAACAGTGCGTACCGGGACTGAACCAAGCAAGTGGCTGGTAGGGAGGTTGGTGTATGATTCGTCCATGGATTTGAAATGAGAGATCTGAGAGAGAGAGAGAGACAGAGAGAGAAAATAATGTTCGCTCAGAGAGGCATCTTAGGGTTAGAATCGGAGATTGGAGATTTGGAGTAGATAACTTGTTCGGAGTCAAGCCCTAACCATGCTTAGCTGAGAAGTTATATGGGGACGGAGAATGACAAGAGCGTGCTAAAGCCACGCGCGTGAAGGACAATTTACAGCACCACCAGAGCTAATGGTGGGCTGAAAATGGTGGGCTTGGAGACGTCGTAATTGATTCTTGGCCCGTGCACGGTCTAAAGTTTTCTTCCGGCTATTTTTTGTGGGTTCTTTGGAAGTAGGTATACCAAATTAAACTTATTTGACAAAAAATTTATAGAACAAAATATGAGTTAAAAAAACATAAATGCTCATTTTAGGGTCATTTAATTCAAAAATTTTTATCTTTAATATAGCTTGATTCATGTGTGTTTGTTAATACATATAAATACGTATTTAATGCACCTTTAATTCATGTGTATTTGTTAAAATATATATATATATATATATATATATACTAAGCAAATTTTTGCACGATGGCAATCTATTTTAAGTATTTTCGATTTTGATATAGAATATATTAAAGGAGAAAATAATTATATCCCTGATTTCCTAACCCGTGAATTTTTGCAGGAACCTCATGGCCACTAGGAAACCCAGTTCATCTGGAACCTCCTCCAAAAATCCGAGGGGAGAAAAAGGATAAACAAGTCTATATTTGTTATTAAATCTCTTATTTAAATTTTAAATTATTTTTAATGCACTTTGATTCATGCGTATTTTTTTTTTTTAAAAGTGATTTTGTTTTCAAATTATATTTAATGCACTTTGATTCAAGCATTTTTTTTTAGAAAATAGTTTTATTTTTAAATTAATTTAATATCCGAATAATGTAATAGTATAACAACAACAGTGTAATAATATATAGTAACAAATTCAAAACGGAGATGAACTATTTTGAATGAAATTATATAAAACTGTATGTTGATAAAATGTAATAGTACAATATTTTGTGTAAATAGATTATTACACTATTATTGTTACACTATTACACTTTTATTGTTATACTGTTACACTTTATATTGTTACACTGTTACACTATTTGGATATTAAATTAATTTGAAAATAAAATCACTTTCTAAAAAAAATGCATGAATCAAGGTGCATTAAAAGATAATTCAAAATTTAGATAAGAGATTTAACAACAAGTATATACATACATATATATATATATACACACGTATATAAATACTTGTTTGAATTTCAAAATTTGTATTCATGTAAAGTTCTCCTATAAAATTAGGAGATGTTTAATGCACCACTTTCCAAAGAATAGTGGTGCATTAAATACACATGGATTGATGGAGGGCAAAAATGTCATAATAAAAATAGATAAATTCAAATTATGTACTTGGATACAAATAAGTATCAAAATTAAATACTTAATAACCCTATATTTTTTAGTGTGTACTTTTTGCCAAATAAGTCTAATTTGGTATACCTCTTTACAATTTATCCATTTTTTATTGAGAAAATTGTGGGAGAGTACATTTTTTTGAAAATATTCCTGGAAAAGTACATTGCCCAAACTTTTAAGTTTGTAAGTATATTTTCTATAAAATATTTGGTGGATAGGTACATAATTTCATATTTTAGTAGTACCTAAATGCCCTTTGCTTATTTTAGGCAATATCTAGTAGTTTCCTTTTCTTTGTTTTCTGTTTTTATTAAATGAGTGGTTTCCTATTTCAATGGGCAATCAAACGTTTGAATTTTAAAAAGATTACAAAATTTTTGGCAGTAAATATTTTTGTTTTTTCATATCTTCATTTTTCAAATTTATTTTTTTCATATAGCAACCGATAAGTATCATTAGTCTTCTTCAAGAGGTTCATCAATTTTCTAGTATGTCCTCAAGTCAGGCTCTTGGTTTTTTTTTCCTGTTTTCTAATTATTACACAATCAGTTGGTGTCATGCATGTTCATATAATTATTTCAAATAACATTTGTTAAACTTCTTTGATTTGAAGACTAAACTTTACCCAGGAAAAACTTGGTTTGACATTCTTTTTTTATTCAAAGGGACTATGTATTCCAGTATGTGAATGATGTTGCTAATTTTTTCACTTAATAATTTATTGTTATAGAAATTGCATATGGTGTTTATCTTTCATATTCATGTCACAGTATTTTCGTATTGTGTTGACTGATTTTTTATTTTTTCTTGTTAAAATTATTAACATGAAGAACAATGGAGGATACTGTAATGACGATATGCAAATTCGGTAATGAGACATCAGTCCTCTGATTTTGTGTGGGTTCAACGTTAGAAGACGTTGTG
Organism: Ilex paraguariensis; assembly: GCA_963454935.2. Classification (NCBI taxonomy): domain Eukaryota; kingdom Viridiplantae; phylum Streptophyta; class Magnoliopsida; order Aquifoliales; family Aquifoliaceae; genus Ilex; species Ilex paraguariensis. The sequence goes on from CAUOFW020001782.1 coordinate 45,791, forward strand.
CGTGGGATCCGTGACACATGGGATTGTTTGACAAATGTTGTTGTTGGGTTGTAATACTCTATCCCTAAGCATTCGAATTGTATTTTGCGCAATGATATAGATATGAAGAACATGTTTGATTTGGTGAGATGTATCGCAGTGAAGTATGTTGATATGACTGTCTTGTGCGAGATGACGAGTCACTTGTTATTGATGATATTGATTTTATTAAAGATGTTGAATTACATGATGTTAGATTTGATTAAGAGGAAGGCTTGTTGCCTCGGTTTAGTTCGCATAGTGGGAAAGTTTTACTCTCATCTGGTTAGGTAAATGAAATTCATCATAAGGGACAAAAGCTTAAAGGTGGTATGTCACAGTTTCGTAATGCACTTTGCAAATACTCAGTCGAAGTTGGATTTGAATTTAATTATGCTAAGAATTGTAAAGAGCGGGTTATCGCCGAGTGTGCTTCAAAATATTCCACTGGATGTAGGGTGGTGTATTAATGCAATTCTCCAGAAGGTAAATGATATTTTCTACATAAGAAAATTACATGACGAACACACATGTGGGGTTGCTCTACGTACAGTACAAAATAAGCGGCTCAGTTCTAATCTGATTGCAGAATTAATAGTTGATCACGTTCGCGAAAAGAGCTTTACTCGGGCCGTTGAAATTGTCAATGATTTTAATTTGGATTATGGTCTAACAATATCTTATGATCGAACATGGATGAGTGTTGAAAAGGCAAGAGGAATGCTTTTTGGTGATCATAATTTATCGTTTCAACAATTACGTTGGTATGTTGATGCTGTGAATAGTACCAACCCTTACAGCCATTTAGTTTTAGATTGTGATCAAGAGTCTAATCGTTTTCAGAGGTTATTCGTGTCATTTAAGGCATGCATCGATGATTTTAATTATTGTCGTCTATTATTATTTGTTGATGGAACTTTTTTGAAAGATAGATATAAAGGAAATATTCTTTCTGCAACTGGCAAAGATGGAAACCAAGGTACACTTATTTTTTTGGAAAATAACAATTCAACACAGATTTAGTGTTACTTTTTTTTGTTTCTTGTTATTCTTTGTTGTCACTATTTTGTTCATTTTTACGGTTTAAGCAGAATTACAAATTATTATAATATATGTTTCAAGTTTATTCTCACTAGTTTTTTGCGGTGGTTGATTCTGAAAATGAGTCAAATTGGTTATGTTTTCTACAACAGCTTAACGAGATTGTGGATCATACACGGGAGATTACGTTCATTTCTGATCAGAACGTTGGCTTATTGGAGGCTATGCCAAAAGTTTTTCCTAATGTGCATCACGCTTTTTGCTTGCAGCATTTGAAGGCAAATTTGAGGGACAAATTTAGTGGTGGGCGTTTTTCCAACACATTCAGGAAGCATATTGTATATTTGCTATGTGAATGTGCTTATGCACCGACAATTCCTTTATTCAATGACAAGATTAGTTCTTTAAGGCGTGAGGTGACCCTAATGTTGACAAGTTTCTGGCAAACCTCCCATATGAACATTGGGCCAATGTTCATTTCAAAGGTAATCGTTATGGTGAATTGTCATCTAATGCAGCTGAGTCTTTCAATGCTTGGATTACAAAAGCACAACATATACCGATTACTAGCATGATTGACACTATAAGAGGACAGCTTATGAATCTGATGGGTGGTAGGATGAAGACATCATCAAATTAGAATGGTAATTTATGTCCAAATATGGATGCAACATTACAGATTGCATTTAATGAAGGAAGGTCTTGGTTTGTACGTATTCAAATAATGATGTGTACGAAAGTGAATTCATACTCTTCGGTATCTGTTGACATTCTATATGGCACGTGCACATGTCATCAATGACAGATTAATGAGTTCCCTTATTCATATTCAGTATCTACCATACGAAAGAGCGATCAAAATATAAATGAATTTGTTAATTATTACTATCATGTGATCACTTACAGGAAGTCGTATGCTGAACCGATATTCTAAATGCCTACACTTGGTCGCCCAGATTTTTCCGTTGAAGATGTTGATATATTGTTGTCATTGACAAAAAAGTAGCCTGGGCGACCAAGGAAGCGAAGAATAAGATTGCGGTTGTGGTCTCCAAAGTATTCACTTTGTCTCATTTTTGTCCTCAATCTTCTAATTGCATCAAGTTAGTCCCCAAAGTATTACATATGCACTTACCTAGTTCCCGCCATTGACGCCGTCCAGAATTCCGTCTGTTCATAGTCACGTGTCATCCGCATTCCCCAGGTCTTATATGACACCACCTACCTTCTCTTCTCTTCCTACCTCGTCTTCATCATGCAGCTTGGCTTCGCAATGCTCTGTGCTCGTTCAGTCTGCGCCAAGAACACCATGAACATCATGCTTACTAACGTAATTGATGCTGCCGCTAGCGGCCTCTTCTACTACCTCTTTGGATTCGCCTTCGCTTTCATCAAATGGGTTCATTGGAAAACACTTCTTTTGCTTGAAACACATTCCTTCCTCGTTTTTTGACTACAGTTACTTTCTCTATCAATGGAGTTTTGCCATTGCAGTTGCTGGGATTACCAGTGGATCAATCATAGAGAGAACACAGTTCATGGTGTATTTGGTTTACTCATCGTTCTTGATTGGTTTTGTGTATCCAATTGTGTCTCATTGGTTTTGGTCCGGTGATGGGTGGGTCAGTGCTATAAGAACTGATAACCTTTTGTTTGGATTTGGGGTTATCGATTTCGCAAGTTCTGGAGTTGTTCATATAGTTGGAGGCATTGCTGGATTATGGGGTGCTCTCATTGAAGGCCAGCGTATTGGTCTATTCGATCTTTCCGGCAAACTGGTGGCTCTCTGTGGCCATAGTGGGACACTGGTGGTTTTGGGGACGTTCCTCTTATGGTTTGGTTGGTATGGTTTAAATCCTGGTTCATTTCTCAACATCTTGAAAGCTTATGGAGAAATTAGTTCATTTTATGGCCAATGAAGCACAGTCGAAAGGACTACTATCACGACGACTTTGGCTGGATACACGGCGACGCTGACCACCCTGTTCGAAAAATAGCTGTTTTATCGACAATTGGAATCTCACATGTTCATGGTGTTCTTGGCGCGGACTGAACTGACACAGAGCATTGTGAAGCCAAGCTGCATGATGAAGACGAGGTAGGAAGAGAAGAGAAGGTAGGTGGTTTCATATAAGACCTTCACTTGGGTCATGCGAATGGCACATGACTATGAACAGACGGAGTTTTGGACGGCATCAACGGCAGGGACTAGGTAAGTGCATATGTAATACTTTGGGGATCAACTTGATGTAATTAGAAGGTTGGGGACCAAAATTAGACAAAATGAATACTTTGAGGATACAGTCACAATTAACCCTTTACAAAATTAAACCCCTATATGTCACAACAATATTTCTAAGGCTGAAATAAAATATCACGTTACTATGTCACTCTATCACAAACTAGAAATATAGTCATTCCTCGTATTTTTGTAACATTGGCTAGATATTCAAACTGTGACTTCGTTATGATGTCAGTTGTTTTGAGAAATTAAAAAAGTCACATTAACATGTTACTGAATTACAAATATATAGTGACATTAGTCTATCACATTACAATATCACTCTATCCCGTGTTCTCAATGTACCTAATAATATTTTGTACTTAATCAGATATAACATTAGATGACCAAAAATAAATGTTCTTGTACTAAGCTAATCCACTCATAAAATAACTACAAGACGTCAACCACCTACAAAATTAACCCCCAAAAAATACTAGTTAGGAGCCAAAAGTCCCATATCATAAACATAATTAAATAGCTGCTCAATTACAAAACACACTCCCATTCATTGTCAGCAAATCTATTCTCATTGTCGTTTCATTCATTGTACCCTTCTTCGGTCCAAGAACTTTTATGGTTCAAGAACATTGTCACAATTTCTGCCCAGAACTCTCTCAACTGTGCAGCAGTTCATTGTTCTTCTACTGCTTTTCCTATTGCAAGCTTCTTCATTATGTGGAAAATATACACACCACAGTCGACACTGCGTTGTATGTCCAGTTAATATCATTATATGCATTGACTTCCAAAAAAAAACTAAGAATTACGTACGAGTTAGATTTTTGTTGTGGCAATTGTCACATGATACGATGGGTAGCACTCTGTCTTGTGTGTCTAAGAGGATGCCCATTGCTGTCTGAATCTCCGAAATCTTTTTCTCCACATAATTTTTCTGTTACATGAATGAACTTGATAGTTATTGAAATGATTTTGAAACATTCACAATATATGATAATGTTGTTGCGGTTTACCAATATTTTTGCATCTTCAAGCCAAGCATCGATGTCACCTTTCTCCCTTGGCCTGAAGGAGTTGTAGTGTGTCCAAATTCTATTTTCAGTGTCTAACACAAGCAAAGTCCAGTGGAAAGGAACATGAGAAGGTTTTTGACCATTTAAGTTCATTGGAAATACTAGGTATTGTGATTCTTGCCCAACCAATAGATGGTCATCTATTTCCAATTTACGTGCAGGTGCTAAATCATCATTAGTTACCAGAGACTATAAAATGAAATACAAGAAAATTAATACATTTTTCTACACACAAAAAACTAATAGCAATTGTTCAAATTTAATTATCAATTAAATTACCCAACAGAGAATGTTGAAGAAAAAACATCGTCGCTTAAATCTGGACGTTTCATTGTTTTCATTCATTTCCCGCAATATATCATCCCAAGAATCTATAACCTAATACAAGATATGATTTTTCTGTAAATTCTATCTGAATAACCTCAAATGATAATTATATCAAAGTTGCATTACTCATTTTAAATAAAATATTTGGCCAGTGTAATCAAACATTCAATATAACAGAAAACATATCGTGTTGCACAATGAACAGCCATTCATCAACTTAATTGCATCTTTGACATCTATATAACTTACAATACCTCTTCTATGCCATATTATAGTCCTACAAATTGATAACCACAAGAAAACACATTAACAAAAAATATTGACAATAATGACTGTATAGGATTAGTCACATCACACGTTTTTATTCTAATATGAAACATGTATTACATTCATATACCACAACAAGATATTTTGGACAACATAGTGTTACATTATTTTCTATATATATATTATATTTTTACCAAATTTGATATGTACTTATCACCTGTCAAGTCGTGGATTCGCTTCAATGTGTTGTATTCTTGGAGACCCAATGCTTTGCACACTTTCCACCACCTATTAGTTTCTCTCTTGCTTGGTTCTTTCAGTGTAGTGTTCTCTCTATTTGAGTCATCAATGTTAATAATTTCACATTCAATTTGGTTTCTTACTTCGTCGATCCCTTTACCTTTCCCCAATTCAGGCAATGTGATATCTTGTTTCTTTCCTCTTTTTTCCCCACTGTATTTATAATCTACATATCTGTTCCTCTTCCTCTATTTCAATTTGATCTTTCTACCCATGGAAGATTACCCTGCTTTTGATGTTGTGTTTTGGACTTGTTCTTTTTCTTCAACACTTTCTGATGTTATGCCATGAATCTGAACTGAATTTGACAGATTATGGAGCCGTTGGGTAATGACATGCACAGACAACTTGTTAATCTGGTCGATCAATTCTCTATTCTTTACTTCAAGTTGTGCCATTTCAACCTTTACATTTAGCATTACCGTATTTACATAAAAATAACACTGTTTTCTCCATTGCAACACCTTTCAATTATTAAAAGACATATATACAATGAGACACAAAATAAAAAACATATATACAAATAGATACAGAATAAAACAAGAAAGGTTTTTTCACTACATGGACAAAATTACAAATCCAACCAAACAAGACATTTTGCATACCGGGAAAACCAAGAAAATGCAGTAAAAAAACATGATGCAATCTGGTATAAATAGCCTTTATATGGTGTTCTTAGATAAAATATGAACAATGTGGAAAAACAATTAGTGACAAAGGCTGCGCTTCGGTGTCCAACAAAATAAAAAACGTTATGTCTGAAACTAACAGCTATTTGTGGTGTTCTTGAATGAGATAAAAAAACTATGAAAAAAAAAGAATAATCACGATTAAAATGACCCACAAAAACCTAATGGTGTTATGAATTCAAACCTGACAATTGTTGATATTGAATAAAAAATATAACTTTTATTTCAGCTTTGCACTGATAATGACTTCAACACCGAAGAAGAAGACGACAACTAATGATCATGTGGTAAAATTTAAAATTTAAAATGTCTAATTTCCACATAATAAACGAAAGAATAAAATCTTCCATCAAATAAGGAATTTTTTAATGCACATACAATTGCTGAAACTCAGAAGGTTCTCAAAAATAATCGCCTAATTTAAGAGATGACACAAATGTGAAAGGAAAAATATGAAAATTTCAAATTATGTACTTAGACATAATTAAGATCTAAAATTAAGGACATAATTACTTAACATAACGAGTTTTGGACTTTTTCATGATTAAGTCTAATTTTTTGTACCCCTTCAAATTTCCAGTTATTTTTTTTTTGGAACTGCATTAGTAAGGCTATTTGACTAGCCTTATATGTAGGACGTTCATTTTTATGCTACCCAAAAAAAATTATATACTATATTAAAAAAATTGTTCTCAATAGATTGTAATTCGAGTAGGTTGTAGTCATTAGTTATTAAAATAATAAAACTTTTCACATAGTATCTCGTGATTGAATAATAAAAAAAGGATATCAGAAGGGTAACCGACTTTTTATAGAAGAAAAGAGATTTTAAAGTTCAATCATTTAAAATCTATTTGGAAAAGTTTTTAGATGCTCTTTTGATAAAGAGGAATAACTATGTTCCACATGCTGCTTTTTTTTTTGTTTATTTATGTAATAAAATAGTTTATAATTCAAATCTTAAAAATAAACAAAATGACTTTTGTTATTCGCGGTTGTGGTTGCGATTGCTTTAAATTTTATTTTAAAATTAATCTAACGGCTAATATTAAAACTTCAAATTTCATAGGAAAAAATAAGACCATAAGAGTGTGTTTGAAGTAATTTTTTCTAAGAATTAATTCTCATAAGTACTTTAAAAAAATATATATTATTTTGAACTGCTCCACCACTACCTCTAATATCACCAACACCACCACCGCCGTCGCCACCGCCACTGCCACTACCATCACCACCGGTACCACCATTGCCACCACCGCCACCTCCACCGCCACCTCCATTGTCGCTGCCCCGCCATAACCACTGCCACCGTCACCTCCATCGCCACCACCACCATTATCACTGTCGGCACCACCACCACCGCCATCGCCACCACCACCATCGTCGTCGCCATTATTACCACCACCACTATCGTCCACTATCTCTCACCTCCACTATAAATCGATATTTAAATTATTTTATCTATTTTCTATATTTGCGATTTAATTTTAGATATGCATATAAATATATTTATTATTTATCATATTACTCTGTGCCTTCAGGTACACAATAACTAGTATATTTATATAATAGAATGAGCTTGCTTTTTTTGATAAAAAAAAAAAAGCTTGCTTTCCATAAAGTAGAGAGTATTGGTATTCTTTTGAACAACCGGAGGGTAAAATAAAATTATAGCGAACGAATAATGATTTTGACATAAATCGGTTCGAATTTATTTTTGTCCAACTTCATATCAATTGCAATGGGGACGTGTCGCAATTTGTTAAAAATAAATAATATGAACACAACGTTCCCAACACAATCGGTCTAACCCCTGATACGCAAGTACATTATTGCTGATTTTGTACACACACTACCTAATTATTAGAATAAATCCTTGGGATGGTCTTGATTTTTGGCCAAAAATATGAGTTTGTGTTAAAAAAAAGTATTGGTTTGTGGGGCTGAACTTGACAGTTTATACACACTTCGACTAATTTTTTATTTGATTCGATAAAATATAAGTTATTCACGTTAGAACTAAGATATTCATGATAAACAAAACCCTCGTGACTTCAAAAAATTATCAAGATTTGAATGGAATCATGTCTATTTTACTTAAACATACACAACAAAAACAAGAAAAAACACATTATTAATCATACTACATGCTGATACAAAGATCTAATTTTACTTGATATACTTTTCTTTAATTTCTATTAATAATAAATCGTGAATCATAAATGTAAATATGAGATTTAATTGGGTATAAATAAATTATATATTAATGTATGGGTTAATCGCAAATTGTACCTTGAAAGATCTCTTGAATTTTAATTTGTACTCTCAAAGATAAAAAATTTTAATTTACACTCTAAAAAATATTAATCTGTATCAATTGACAGCTGAAACTAACCGTTGTGAGTTTCGTTGTGAGTTTGCTGTCTAAAATTAGTTGGGTAAATTATACCTAGTCTTAGACGTCAAATTTGTCATTTAATCACTTAGACCCCTCACATTTAAAATATTACACCTATACCCCTTACGTTTATGCACGTATAACACATAAATCTCCTGTTGTCAATATTCGTTAATATAATCATTAAAAACATGATTTTATCTTAATAAACAACTATAATTTCCATATTACTCTGTATTGTGGGTTCATTGTACTCTAAAGTTCAAAATCAAGTTTACCCTTTGAATGCCTAATACAGTGTAGGTATTATATAATGTTCAACGGTACTAGTATTATATAATTTTTTTTTTATATTCAATGCAATATATTATTTGAACATAATTATTTAGATATCCAATTGAGGGAACATTTATAGTCATATTTTGATTCTTAGGAGGTGTCGGTGTAATATTCTAAATGTGAAGAGTCTAAGTAATTAATTGAAAAACTTGAGGAGGTCTAGATATAATTTACCCAATTAGATGGCAAACTCACGGCTGTTCAAATTAAAATTGAATAGATCTTTTGTAGTGTAGTTTACAATTAACCCTTAATATATTATGGATGATCAAGTATTATTACATGAAATTTGACAACTAGAATCTGAAAGGTTGGAGGTGGCAATCAGAGTGAAACATTGCTTAGGCGTGATGATCATAAGAGTTTGAATCTATAAAGGAACTCACCAATGACAGCTAAATGGCAAAAAACTGCAAGTGCTCTTAAACACCGAATCGAGCGATAACTTTAATCCCGCACTAATGAGAGCAATGCGGGGGGAGTGCCCATAAATCAAACATGAGCGTCTGAATCTGATTACCCTAAAACAGCAAGCCACTGATCACTTTTTAATTAGAAGATTCCGAATGCTAGCTTCCAACCTACATCGTCTTGTCTTCCCACCGACTTCTCCTGCTCCACTTCATCTTCCACCGCCTGCAACATTTCAGAATAAATACCAAAAACCAACTCACCACTTCGAACGTCTACTCTCTTTCTTTTACCTTCTCTCATTCATCAGGTCACCCTCTCTCTCTCTCTCTCTCGCTCGCTGTTTAGATTCATATGCTTGGTTTATTTGACTCAATAATCTGTTGAATTCAGGTTTTGAACTTCATAGCCAAATCAACATGGTTGGAGGTACCACACTCAATTTCTTTCTTCGTCCGATTCACTTCGATTCAATCCATTGACCCCAACACACACACACACACACACACACATGTATCTGCATATTGTTTCATTAATACTTCTTTAGAGTTATGATTAAGATTTCAAATCTGTTAGTTTTATATCTTTAAAGACACCTATTTTATTTTTTAAATATTCACTGACATCTTATTAAATTAAAAGTGTTAATTAGAATATAATTTTACTAAATTACTCGTGATATGTTTTAAGAAAAATTTCATCGATACCTTTTTTAAATAAACATATTTTCAATGAGACTCCTTCTATTTTAAATTTTTTTTTTACTTACTAAAATTCAGATCGATTAAAACTCGATTCGAGTTAATTAAAATTTATTTTTTATGTATTAAAATTCGAGTCGATTAAAAATTATATATTTTTTACGTATTAAAATCAGCTCGAATCAAATTTTAATCAACTCAAATTAAATTTTAATTGGTCTGAATTTTGATACATAAAAAAATATAAATTTTAATTGACTCAAATTTTAATATAAAAAAAATAAATTTTAATCAACTTGAATCGAATTTTAATGAGAAAAAATGTAAATTTTAATCGACTCGAAACAAATTTTAACCAATGCTAACAACTGAGGTAGAGCTCAAATTGGCTCGAATTTTAGTATGTAAAATTGTTTTAATAGACTTGAATTTTAATACTTAAAAAATAAAATTTAATTAGCTCAAATTGAATTTTAATCGACTCAAATTTTAATATGTAGAAAAATAAATTTGAATTGATTAAAATTTTAATATGTAAAAAAATAAATTTTAATTGGCTCAAATTTTATATAAAAGACTGTTTGTGGTTTATGTATGGATAATTTCGGTATTTTAATTTTTTTTTTTGTTAGAAACGATGATTTAACAATACAAGGTGTCAATAATGTTTAAATATAAATTAGAAAAAATATCAGCGATAGTTTGGATAATAGAGGAAGGTGTTTTTGAAAATATAATAAACTAAAATGGGTGTAGTTGAAATTTTTCCTTAATTTTTTTTTTCATTTACTAGATAGAATTTTTTTTTATTTTTAATTTTTTTAATTTATAATTTTTAAAAAAATATATATAAATACATATTTTACTATTGTACTTATATATAAAATTAATGTATACATAATATATAATTGATAAATATAATATATGTATATATCAAATAATATATATATAAATAAGATTCATTTCAACAAAGTAATTAACTTCCTATTCACTTTTATTTTAATTTTAGAGGAATTAATTTTGGTGAGTTAGAATTTATTTTTTCATTCTTCATATTTTTCTTTTAGCGAATATGATATTTTATTTATCCTAAACTTTTTATCCCTCTAATTTTAATCTTTCTGACTTTTTATCATTTTAATTTTTCAACGTACCAAAAGGATTGTAAGTGTAGAATCTGGTGTTGTATTTTGGTAAAGGTGAAAGTGGCACATCGAAACCTAATGTGTCGCCATATGAGGAGGCAATGAAGGCACTGTCTTCTCTGAGTACGAAACGTAGTCGGGCGGATAAGAGCAACATGGGTGATCGTTTTGATTTACTGTTGGACTATCTCAAGGTAGTTTTTTCTATGGAAATTTTCAAAATTTGGTGCACATTGCTGCCTGCAGCGTTTTTGCAAATCCAAGCTTACATTATGCACTCCATGAATTGTAGATATTGGAATTGGATGAGTCTATTTCACATATGAAGATTATCCATGTGGCAGGCACCAAAGGGAAGGCAATTATCTCTAGTAGACACTAGAGAGCAAGAAGGGTTCATACAAGCATTAACTAATTCTTGTTTTCAAATGAACTTTTGTTTTTCATGTATCTCTATATAGGCATCTTTATGACATATTTTCATTTCTACAATAACTGAGCCTTATCTGACCTACAGTTTGCCAGAAATCGTCCAATTTCAAATGACCCACAATATGGGTGCACCGATTCCCGATAGGATGGGTTCGTTCCCTAGATCACACACATTTTTTATGTCAAATAGTAACCGTAGCCCCATATTGATTTGCTTTGAAATTCTTATCATAAATAAATAAGGAAATATTTAAGTGGCATGTATGTATGGATATATAAAATTTACAAACCATTTCAGATTTAAAAGAGAGTATCAAATATAAAATAACTAGTCATTTGTCCGTACCTGAAGGCACTATTTTACTTATAAAATTTCAACAGACGAAGATAGGATGTTTAAATAATTTCAACACATAGTGATTAGATTGGTTTTGAACATTTTTTGTTGGTACAATTGATATCTTATTTTTTTTGTAATGATCACTTATTTCTTATAATTGCTGATTAACTTGGGCTTTGAATTTTTTTTTTTAATTTTTTGAGAATTATAAGTTTTCATAGAGTAATAATTTATTTTTAGTATGAATAATAACTTGATGATTTTATTTATGGATTATAAAGATAATTTAAACTTCATTGATTGATAAGAAGCAAGAAGTAAACATCAACCATCGGTACTAAGATGCATGATAAAAAGATCTACTTATAGTGTACTCTAAGTATGAATCAGTTTGTAATAAAAATGCTGAAAAATTATATAGTAAGTATATAATGATTTTTAATGAAATATTATACCAAAAGTTTTGAAAAAATTGATATACTAAATAATTTACATGTCCAAAAATGGTGATATTATTAATTTGAGTACTGATTTTTGTGTTGTAATGACGATGTGTATGCGGTTATTGGGGTTAAATATTAAACTGTCAAACTTTAAAAAAGAAGGACTATACTTAGAAATATTATGTATTTTATGTGTGTTTAATAGAACTATTTTTAATTTTATGCAAAGTTTTATCATAAAATTAGAAATTAAACAAACCAACCTAAATTAAGGTACAAATAATAATCTTTTAACATATAACATTTAGATCATTTAATTTAAAATGAATTCAATCTGAATTGTTATTGTACTTTTTCAAGTTTAAAGTAGAGACGTATGAGAAATAGGAGTGTAGAGTCTTACGATAAGAGGTTTTTTCATGGCAAAAAAAAAAATTCAGGACTAATTGTAGACCGTTAGATTAAAATTTTTGAGATGATCTGAACTGTCTTTTATGTTAGGATTACGTTGTTCGTTAGATGTGTTTATATTTTATCACAAAACGATATGAACCACTCTTTGTCTTTTGGTTTCAAATTTTGTTTTACTTTATTATATAGATTATAAATTGATGCAAGGGTGACTAATTATAGATTACTTCATGTAATAGTGAGATCAATCCGGAAAAAAATGCAAAAGTGATTCACAACCCAAAGAACTATCCAAGAAAGTCTACCCCATTGCTTTGCATATCCAAGAAAGTATTGTATCGCCTACTGGTGCCCATGCCTACCACTACCACATACAAAATCGACCAACGATCCTGGTGACATTGACCTAACCAGAGGCTGTGATTGCTTTTTTCGGCCTTCGCAAATGTGTTGATTATGTGCTACAACTCAAGCATTAGCTAGCAGCGCCCCATATTCAAACTTAGTTTCTCTTCTCTTGGTTTTGTTGGTTCTCCCTTCATCTTATCTTGACTACACCCTCCCTCATTTGATCTTCGGCTCATTCTTATTCTAGCTAGTATACAAAACTATTGTTGCTTGGCTGTCTGATATTCTGTGCTGTGAATTATGGTTGGTATATATACCAATATCATCAAGAACTTATCCTTGCTGTGAATTATGGTGGGTATATATACCAATATCATTAAGAACTTATCCTTGGAGGAAGCTATTACGCCGCAGTACAATTTGTTTGCATAGCAATCTTCCATGTAATGTACCTCATCGTCAATTGTCGTAATTTAATTTTTTTGTCGATAAGAATACAGTTCTATAATCTAATTGAGCATGTGCCACATTGTGGCTTCCGAACAGGGCTTTACACGTCTCCTCAACTCATTGATGTTTGAGAAAGATTTCGCTTAGATGGGTGAGTTTTCATATTACATTATTATGTTGAGAATAATGTGTTTGTTATTAGGGTGTAATATTGTAGATTAGAGTTTGTTAGACTTGCACAAATGTCATTTGTTCATTGGTTGTACAGAGTAGATAGATTATAATTTTTCTTCCCTGCTATTTATATTAGTTTTTTCCTCTTTTGTAACTGTTCGATGAATGAATAAAAATCATTTCCTTCTTCTCTCTTCTTCTTGGCTCTTCTTTTTCTCAAGCTTAATATGGTATCAGAGTAGATTTGATTCGCTGCAAATTTGCTTATTTTCTTCTTCCTTCGTTGATTGTTCTTGTTCTCTTCAATATGATGACTCTTCCCTCGATGAGTGATTCCAATTCTTGACAGGGTACCAATTCGAATCATTCCGCCATTGAAGAACCTTCGAATCCTTACTATCTTCATCATTCTGATAGTCCTGGGCAAGTGCTCGTCTCGCAGCTGCTCACCGGTGAGAATTATACCAATTGGAGTCGTGTGATGTTAATTGCCCTATCTGTGAAGAACAAATTGAGATTTGTTGATGGTTCCATTCCTGAGCCTCAAGGTACTGGTGATAATCTGTTCAACTCCTAGATTCACAATAATAATATTGTTATATCTTGGATCTTGAATTCAGTTTCAAGGGAAATTTCTGCCAGTATTATTTTTGCTACTTCTGCAGGTGAGATTTAGTTAGATCTTAGGGATCGTTTTCAACAAAGAAATTGACCTAGAATTTTTCAGCTTAAACGTGAATTGATGAATTTGTGTCAAGAACAGAGTTTTGTTAGCATTTACTTCACAAAGTTGAAAACTATATGGGAAGAACTGAGTAATTACCGGCATAATTGTTATTGTGGTGGAGTTAAAAATCTTAACGATCATCATCAAATGGAGTACATAATGTCCTTCTTAATGGGACTTAATGATTCTTTCTCTCAAGTTCGTGGTCAGTTGTTTCTCATGGATTCGATGCCTTCCATTAATCGTGTTTTCTCTCTGATTGTTCAAGAGGAGCAACAAAGGAGAACTAATTCTTCCTCTGATTCGAGCAATTCTACTGGCACACTGGCCTTTGCTGTTAAAACACATGTTGCTAAATATGGTGGATCTGGTTCTCAAAATTTTTAGAATTCCACTTTCAGTGCTTCTAAGAATCAGAAAAGAGATAGGCCTTATTGCACACATTGTAAGATTCTTGGACATACTATGGATCGTTGCTACAAGATCCATGGATATCCTCCTGGATATAAATTCAGGTCCAACAACAATTCTAATGCTGCTGCTCATCAACTTTCTACTTCTGATGATAGACCAGATTAGTCTAATTCTTTTGGAGGTTTTGTTCAGAATCTGAACTCCAATCAATATCAATAGCTAATGTCCATGCTTTCTACACATTTGAGTAACTCAGCAAAGGTCACCAATACTCTTGATCCTTCTCAAACTAACTGCCTCGTAGGTATTTGCTTCTCTATGTCTTTGAGTCCTCCAATTTCATCCAATCAGTTCTAGATTGTAGACTCAGGAGCTACTCGACATATTTGTTCACAAGCCAATGCCTTTGTTTCTTTGCATTCTATTCATCACACCATAGTTACTTTGCCAAATTATTCTCAGATTTTGGTCCATTTTGTTGGTGATGTTAAACTGAATTCTGACCTTGTGCTTAAAGATGTATTGTTTGTCCCTCAATTCAAATTCAACTTGATCTCAGTCAGTGCTTTAGTTATTGGGTCTGGTTTTACAGTGAGTTTCCTTCC
Source organism: Ilex paraguariensis (assembly GCA_963454935.2). Classification (NCBI taxonomy): domain Eukaryota; kingdom Viridiplantae; phylum Streptophyta; class Magnoliopsida; order Aquifoliales; family Aquifoliaceae; genus Ilex; species Ilex paraguariensis. The sequence continues at coordinate 61,086 of CAUOFW020001782.1, forward strand.
TGACTGCTTTGTTATCCAGGATCTTTCAACCAAGAGGATGATTGGCAGGGGTGACAAAGTCCAAGATCTCTATGTTCTTAATGTTCAGTGTTTGAATTCTATTTCCAATGCTTTTGTCAATAATGTTTCTACTCATATTTGGCATAATAGGCTAGGACACATTTCCTTTAAGAGACTTGATTCTTTGAAAGATCAGTTGAAATGTGATGTGACTAGATTACATAAGTCAAATCCTTGTTATATTTGTCCTCTTGCTAAGCAAAGAAGGCTGTCATTTGAATACAATAATCATTTGTCCAAATCTCCTTTTGATCTTGTGCACTGTGATATTTGGGGGCCATATCAAACTATTTCTTATATTGGTCATTGATTTTTCTTGACTCTTGTTGATGATTGCACTCGTTTTACTTGGGTTTATTTGTTGAGGAATAAATCTGATGCTGTCTCAGTGGTACCGAAGTTTTTCAACATGGCTTCAACTCAGTTTAATGCCAAAATCAAGATGTTTCGATCTGAAAATGTACATGAGTTATCTTTTGCTGATTTTTTCCAAGATAAGGGAGTTTTGCATCAGTTTTCATGTGTTGACGGGCCCTAACAAAACTCGGTTGTGGAGCGAAAACATCAACACCTCTTGAATGTGGCTCGGTCATTGTTTTTTCAATCCAGGATTCCAGTTTCTTTTTGGATAGATTGTGTTCTTACTGCGGTTTTCTTGATTAACAGAACTCCTTCTCCACTTTTGAGGCACAACACACCTTTTCATTTGTTATACAAAACAGCTCCTGATTACACTCATTTTTGAGTTTTTGGCTGTTTAGCATTTGTTTCCACCTTAGCTGCTCATCGAACCAAGTTCCAACCTCGTGCTCGAGTTTGTGTTTTCCTTGGTTATCCAGCTGGTGTGAAAGGTTATAAATTTTATGATGTGGAGACCAAACAAGTTCTTCTTTCACGAGATGCAGTGTTTCACGAGGAAGTGTTTCCTTTTCATGCTATTACTAGTTCAGATCAAGTTACTGATCTATTTCTAGATTTGGTTCTGCCACATTCTTCATTACAAGCTCATTTTATTTCAGATTTTGCTTCTTTACATGTTCCTGATCCACCTGTTATTTCTGACGTTCCAACTAATCTTGCCATTGACTGTCCTGATACTAATTTTCCAATTGTTTCTCCCTCTAGTGTTGTTTCTACTTCGGTAGCTAATCTTCTCATTGACTGTCCTGATACTAATTTTCCAATTGTTTCTCCCTCTAGTGTTGTTTCTACTTTGGTAGCTACTATTCCAGTAGATGATATTACAACAATTGTTCCTTCTACATCTAGTGATGTTGTTCTTCGAAAATCTACCAGAGCAATTTGTCCACCTAATTACTTGAAGGATTATCACTGCAATTTACTTGCTGGTTTTCCTTCTCATGCTTCAACTTCCACATCTTATCCAATCTCTAACTACATATCTTATCATGTTCTTTCTAATTCACACAAATAGTTTGTGCTCAGTGTATCCTCTCAGGTTGAGCCTCAATACTATCACCAAGCAGTGAAGTTTCTTGAATGGAGATTGGCTATGCATGAAGAGTTGAAAACTATGGAAGTAAACAAAGCTATGGAAGTAAACAACACTTGGACAATCACTTCTCTTCCTCCTGACAAGCATACCATTGGCTGCAAATGGATTTACAAGATCAAGCTTAAATCGGATGGAGCTATTAAGCGATATAAGGCTCGTTTGGTAGCCAAAGGCTATACACAACAAGAAGGTTTGGACTTTGTTGAAACTTTTTCTCCAATGGCAAAATTAGTGACTGTGAAGGTTCTTCTTGCCCTTGCTGCCTCACATAATTGGCATCTAGCTCAATTTGATGTCAACAACGCCTTTTTAAATGGCGATCTTTTTGAGGACATCTATATGGATCTCCCTCTCGGCTATCTTCGATAGGGGGAGTCCTCTCCGTCTCCAAGCAAACTAGTATGCAAGCTTCACGAGTCCATTTATGGTCTCAAGCAAGCTTTGAGACAATGATATTCCAAATTTTCTCAAGCTTTGCTCAAATTTGGCTTTCTTCAGTCAAAATCTGATTACTCTCTTTTTACAAAAGGTCATGGATCCTCTTTTGTTGCTCTTCTAGTTTATGTGGATGATATCATCCTTACTAGTCCTTCACCTCAAGCTATTGATGAGCTCTAGCAAGTTTTGAGACAATGGTATTCCAAATTTTCTCAAGCTTTGCTCAAATTTGGCTTTCTTCAGTCAAAATCTGATTACTCTCTTTTCACAAAAGGTCATGGATCCTCTTTTGTTGCTCTTCTAGTTTATGTGGATGATATCATCCTTACTAGTCCTTCACCTCAAGCTATTGATGAGCTCAAACAGTTTCTGCATACATAGTTTAAGCTCAAGGATCTTGGTTGTCTCAAGTACTTCATTGGTCTTGAGATTCCTCAGTCCAAGCAAGGTATTGTGCTTTCTCAACGTCATTACACCTTACAATTACTTGAGGACGCTGGATACTTGGCTTGTAAGCCCATTGCTGTTCCAATGGATCCAAAACTTTGTTTAACTGCCATTGACGGTGAACTGCTTCCTGATATAACCAACTATTGGTGGCTTGTTGGGAAACTTCTTTATCTCACTTTATCTCGCCCAGATATTACTTTTGCAGTTCACAAGCTCACTTCATTCTTGGCTCAACCTCGACTACCTCATCTCAAGGCAGCGCATCACCTGCTTCGTTATCTCAAGCAAAGTCCTGGTCAAGGGTTATTGTTTTCTTCTAATTCTTCCTTGCAGCTGAGAGCCTTCTCTAATTCTGATCGGGGATCATGCCTTGATTCTCGACACTTACTACAGGTTTTGGCATCTTTATTGGCGACTCTTTAGTCTCTTGGAAGGCCAAAAAGCAGACCACCGTCTCTCGATCCTCAACTGAAGCTGAGTATAGAGCTCTTTCTTCTACTGCCAGTGAGCTCATTTGGTTGCAGCACCTTCTTAATGACTTTCAAGTCAAGGTTGATTCTCCTGCTTTACTATATTGTGACAATCAAGCTGCGATACATATTGTCTCTAATCCAACCTTTCATGAACGAACTAAGCATATCGAGATAGATTGCCATTTTGTTCGTGACAGAGTTACTTCGGGAGTTCTCAAATTGCTTCCCATTAGATCTCAATACCAATTGGCTGACATGTTACTAAACCTCTCCCATCTCCTCAACTTTTTGCTTTGCTGTCCAAGATGGCTGTAAAGGACATTTACAAGCCACCTTGAGGGGGAGTATTAGGGTGTAATATTGTAGATTAGAGTTTGTTAGACATATACAGATGTCATTTGTTCATTGGTTGTACAGAGTAGACAGATTGTAATTTTTCTTCCCTGCTATTTTTATTAGTTTTTTCCTCTTTTGTAACTGTTCGATGAATGAATAAAGATCATTTCCTTCTTGGCTCTTCTTCTTCTCAAGCTTAATATTTGTCAACTGACACAAATCTAACTAACGTTCTCAGAATATTTTAGATTGCTGATTCAGTATTGGTGTTTCTTTATTAAAATGTGTGGGCTTTAAAAGGTGAACAGGTTGAGTAAAGTTGAGGTGGTGGAGTTTGTTAATCTGTTTTTTGGCTATGGATCAAGCTGATATTTTATGCATTATCATTGTATATTTCTCACTCTTTTCAACCTTAGTGTTACCCGCTTTTAAGGGCATGGTACTTCCTCATGCTCTTCCATCCAATCCAAAAAAGAAATAAAGATTGTTTCTTGATTTTTTTTTCCAATTCCAAAAAATATAAAACTTATGTTTTACTGTCTACCTGTCAGAAAAACCTCAATATAGTTTTTCGTTTCTTTTTGTCTTCTCAGATCGTTCTAAGTTTGCAAAATTTTCATTCTTCTTTGTTATTTCAGTGCGGACATATGTGAAGAGAAGTTTTTGGCATACTTCTGGTGGTTTTATGATAGATTGAAGGCGTGTACAGATATGTTAAATTTGATTTCCTATTTGTTGTAAAAAATTTGATTCATTTTATGAGCCTTTTTATGATATTTTTACCGATATTTTGGTCAATCATTGTGGGAGTAACATTGCAGGAGTGTTGTTGATTAATAATTTGAAGCTTCTTTTTGACTATTTTTCCTAATACTTAATGTTCCTCTTTGGTTCGTATATGCTCCTTAAAATCAAAGTTCTAAATATTGGAACAAACTCACAGCATTTACATTCATGATGGAATTCTATAATGAATTGTTATGAATATGAGGCCGTCATTATGCAACTGTGTGCTACAGAGTTCAACATTTTTTGCTTTTAGACTATTTGCGCGTGTTGCTAATGCAACCGATATTAATGAGAAATTGAAGATGGCAGAAGAAATTCTGAGTAGTTTTCTTAATTACTTCATATGACTTCTGGTGATGCTGCTGGTTCTGTGATCGGGTCTTCCCAAGGACTTGACTGTGTTGCCATCCACCAATTTGCTCTTTACTTATCCCTGAGCGGCCTGCCTTTTTTTCAGAGAAGCCAAAAACAAAAAAAATCATGCATTTGGTTGAAAACCTTTCAGGTTGATCTGGCTATTTTGTACTACCTCTTCTGGGAAATTCCTATGAACCCATAGGGACAGCATGCTGTTTTTACTGTCTTTATAGAGAGAAATAAATGGACTACTTATAATTCTACAACTCCAAAGCACATTGCTTTCGTAGAAATATAAAGTTTCTCGTACCCGGCTTTTGCTATTAAAAGCAAAATTAAAGAACTTGGGATCTAATGGAGTGAAACAAAGTTTCATCTGCATGACTCGTACTGTAGAGTGGAAAGCTGGACTAGCCTAATTGATGTTATTGCCATGGTGACTCAAAGGGGCTACATTTTTTCATCCGGAAGTTTTGATTGAAACGCTATGTGCTGGATTTGAACATTGAATCATTTTTAACTGCTTATATAAACAGTAACATTTTTCTGTTAATATGAATTAGAGATATATTTTTAATATAACTGGATAAATGGGTTGGTTATTGGATGGCATCCTAGTTAATGGCCAATCCACGCTAATGCTAGAATGTCCTTTACTCCTGTTTGTAGACCAAAATACAATGGGAAGAATGTAAATGGGGAATCAGTCGTCTAGTTCAATTTCACCAGCCATTTGCATAAGATCCATATCTGCTCTCATATTGTATTAATCAACAGCGAGAAAAAATGAAAAAAGGCTATTTATTTGTTTTAATGTGCTTTCTTTGGACCATGTGTGTTTCATGGGTTCATTTTTGGTGGTTCTGTGGTCAATTGTAAGCAGGGAAACACCAGTGATGAGATACCTATGCCTACTTATTTTCGTTTCCTTCCCTTGCTTGCCTTCAAAATATTTGCTGCAGAGCAGGTATACGTGTAATTCTGTTTTTGAAATTACATTAGCATATATCATCACATCGGATAGTCGTTAGATATATTGTCGGGGATGAAATTGTGTCCAAAAGTTTAGCTCAAAGTGGATTTAATTATATTGTGGTGCAGGTGGATGTTGCTATCATGGAGGTTGGGTTAAGTGGAAAATTTGATGCAACGAATGTGGTAGGCATTAGATATGTGGTTATCTTGGTCATAGAATACAGTAATTCTGCTCATCAGATGGTTAATGCTTGCATCCTATTGAAATTCAGGTTCAGACACCGACTGTGTGTGGTATATCTTCCCTTGGATATGACCACATGGAAATTCTTGGTTAGCATTCTATCTCCATGATTTTTTGGTGACAACATAGTCTTGGTTTTTCTTTGTCCATGATATACCTTGCTGCCGGTCAAACCTTGCTAATGCGGGTTGCTTGAGTCTAGCCAGTGACAGATATTCAGAGCTATGACATAAATCAACAATCGTTTATTATTATTCTTCTTTTTCTTTAGTTTTGAATATCAGTCTGTCAAGTATGCGTCATGCTGGAATTTCTGGACACAACTTAGGAGTTATGGTCACAACACTAATCACTACTTTTAACATAGGCACCCGTTATTTTTCTTTGTTCATAATGTGTACTCCTTGGATGCTACCCAGCTCAGGTGGTGCCAACCTAATATGGTGGCTGTTTCAGTATAGCCAAAAAGATACAGAATTCTGAAATAAATCACAAAGCTTCTTTTGTTAGGTTGATTTTATATAGCGTGCTGTATTCATTTGTCTGTCAGCAGAAAACACTCTTGGAGAAATTGCCGGGGAGAAGGCTGGTATTTTCAAGGTGTTTTAGACTTATATTTCTTTTATTATATACCTCTGAATTGGGGTTCTTCTTACATTCCCTAAACTCATACTCTTATTTATTTTCTCCCTTTCTTTTTAATTCGTTATTTTTTTCTTTGCTGATTTGTTATTTTCTTGCATTCTCTATTGACATAGCTTGGAGTTCCAGCTTTTACTGTGCCCCAACCGGATGAAGCAATGTGTGTGCTTGAAGAGAAGGCTTCCCAGTTGGATGTGAGTTGAGAATCTTTTCTATTAGTGACGATGGTCTGCTACAGTTTATAAGGACATATTCAGAATCTTGCTCCTAACAAGATTGATTACTGTGGATCAACATGGGGACTCTACCCTGTTTTGACTTTGGAGGATGGTAGTTAACTTGGCTTGGGTTGGTAGCTCAAGCCACAGGTTTGAATTGTAGAATGCAACCCTATAAACAGTTATAAGGCCTAAAAATGGCTGTACCTCTCTTTTTAATAGAAGGGAAAAGCAAAAGAAAAAAAACTTTAACCTGCCATTTTGATTGGTTCAACAAAACAGGATTCTTTCAGGATACTCCTTTGGATTCTGATTACAATTTTGATTTTTAACTTGAGAATTTATGGGACTTGAACCCATGGCCTTGGAAGAGATACCTGCTCATCATGCTGCATGGGCTCTGAGGCCTGTGGTGTAGTCAAGGACCTTAAGTTGCAGCAGCTACCTTGGTTGCCCCTACCTAACTTGTGCCATGATAAATTGGAAAGAGTCGTATAATGTGGTGTTTAACAGAGTTTTGAACAGATTATGCTCATTACAGGTACATCTTCAAGTAGCAGCCCCGTTAGACATCAACTTGCTGAATGGTCTACATCTTGGGCTTGACAGTGAGCACCAATATATAAATGCTGGTCTTGCTGTTGCATTAAGCTCTACTTGGCTTCAAAGGACTGGCCATCTTGAAGTCAATTACCTGCTGCAACAGACTGTAAGTTATGTCAGCAGACAGTATTCCATTCAATTTGTGGCTTGGTATGGTAAACATCGTTCCTTTGGTTTTTGTATTGGAATAGACCTCTCTGCCTGAGCAATTCATTAAAGGGTTAACAACTGCTGCTTTGCAAGGACGGGCTCAAGTTGTCCCTGATCAGCTGATGGGGATTGAAAGCCCCGGAAATCTCGTGTTCTACTTGGATGGAGCCCATAGTCCTGAAAGCATGGAAGTATGTGCAAAATGGTTCTCTCTTGCAATCAAAGATTACCATGAGCCAATGTCCTTCAGTAATTTGGTAGATGATTATAAAAGAGCTTCACTTGAATCAGTACGGATGGACCACCATGAGACTTCCAAGAAGAATCTCACACAGGTAAGGGCCTTTCAACCTTGTTGGATCTGTATAAGTTGAGGAATTCATAAGATAGGCGATGTAATATCTAAATTCTTTCATAGATATGTTAGAGAGCATGTATAAACTGCCTGAATTGGCAAATGAGAATGTGGGTTTGTGCTTGAAAGCAGCCCCCATGAGCGTATTATGCAAATGTTTGGCTTATCTCCAGTTGACCCCTCATAGCAACCCATATTGGTGGCAGCAGCAATTACTAATGCCCTTTTAATTTTTTAAGAGTCTAGACTCTAGAGCCACCTTGGCAGGTGGAGGTTTGAGCTTTGAACCCTATACTTTTGTTACTCATTTAGATAACCTGTGGTTCTATGGTGGCAAAAAAATGAAAAACTCAATTTTAAAAAGCTTGGGTAAGCTTAACTTATGCAATGTAATAGCTTTTTATGCAGTGTTATTCAACCCAGCATGGTGGATCAACCCGGGAACCCCACCAACCAGTGCATGAACTGGGTCAGTCCATAAATTAGATCGCCAGGCACCTTTTATGGAACCCCTATAAAACAGACAGTTTGCATTATTCCGCACGGGCCTATTTCTTTATATTAAGACAATCATTGTTTTGCCCTAAAATAAAATATTCGCTCTCGGCCTAAGCTCATGATAGCTCCAGCTCTGCTCCCCTCATCTTGAGGCTGCCTAGCCAAGGCTACTTTTCAGTGCTAGAGGTTGTGGTTGAAGTATACTTCTTATAGACGCATATTCCTCCTTTTTTTCTTATGCCTTTTCGATGTGGAATGAATATTACCACTGAGATGCGTTACCACTGAAATGCATTACCCCTGAAATGCTTTTTTTCCAATTCTTTTATACCTCTTCAGTACCTGTCTTGTTCTTACAATTTTTTTGTCTTTTTGTTTGGTCATTACAGTGTTACATATTGTTTACAATGGGCTTTTGGTCCAATGATACTCCTTACCTTGTGAAGGTTTTATCTTCTTGCCCGCTCCCCCTCCCAAAAAAAAAAAGTATTCTGCTTAGGCCAATCTTCAATACCTATTTGTGGATTTTTTGATACTTATTAGATCTTATAAATTGTCTAAGAAAATCAATAGAATTGATATTTTTGTGTTTTTTATTTGATATACTATACCTAAAACATGATATATCTATAACTATGGTAAGTTTTTAGTATAGTGATAATCATTAATATATATTTTTTATTTGTTATTGTATGACCAATCCGACTGGTGGACCCATTGACCTGGTTGCTTGCCAAGTTGATACCCAAACCGGTTTTAGTAACTATGTTTTTATGCCATGAAAAGGCAGAGAATGACAAAGGAGATCTAAATATTTGGATGCACACTGTTTGGATGCTTTATAAACAGATGCACTCTTTATTGCTCATGTGGTAAACATGACTGTGGACAAAATTTGAACTGGCTGAATCATCTTAAACTCCCAACTAAAAATCAGATTCTTTGCCGAATTCTGCCTTCGTTTCCATCTCAGTGAGATCTTTTGTATACCATCCAATTCTATGATGTCATGTGAAACCTGAGATAAAAAAGTGTGCGCCCATTAATGCATCAGTCAGTAAGCCAAGCAGTATATGTTGCAATTAAGTTGTGCCTTTTACTTCTATTAGTTTTAGACGTTTTCCACTTGTAAAGTTGCTCTAATGGTATCAAACCCCAACAATGGGAGTTTCTGACTTCTCCCCATACTGCCTTGTTTGTCTTACTTCCAGGAATTTCTACATTCAAGAAATGGGGATATGTACCCTAAGATGCATTGAACCCCATAAAGCTGCGTGTTCACAGTGAACTTATTTTTAGTTGTGTATTCATCATATATTGCAGAATTTTATACTATGGCTGTTATGGAACACCTTGATTTCTGGAAGTTCAAAATCTTTTTTTTATCAGAAGAGATATTGCACATGTCTCTCACTATGCATTTGTTAATGCGCCATTTTTAATGCAGATTTTGTTGTTCAATTGTATGTCAGTGAGAGACTCTCAGTTGCTTCTTCCACGCCTGATGAATGCTTGTGCTAGTCATGGTAAATATTTGAGCTACGTGTACCTATTGAATTATTACTTTAATTAGTGGATTTGGAGGGATGATACAACAAAGAGTTAATGTGCATGTTCTTCTGACGTGATCTAGACGAA